>SKCR01021832.1:0-106241 GCA_019454045.1 Zanthoxylum bungeanum
TAAACAACCATTAGGTAATGATGAGATTTATAAGTTTGTATATTTTCATATATCTAAATTCTATTTAAGTTCTTATTGTTACTTGATATATTTACATAAGGTGTGAGTTACTTACTGAGCTTTATAGCTCACACCTCGAATGAATGCTAGTTTTGCAGGTTCACATTGGACTTAAAGAGCTAGAAGATTTTCTTTGACACCTTTCAAATAGCGAATCACCCCGATGCAGTCAAGTGGGTCTTGGGTTGTTGTATGGTTCTGGGATGTGTAATTGGGATCCCATAGTTTTAGTTTTATTTATTTATACCATATGTATTATTTTAAATCGTGCTGAGCAAGTAGTTGTTTGTAGTTATTTATCTAATGTCAGACCGGAGGCCTATTTGCATGAGTTGAGATTTGTCAAGCTGAAGGCCTATTTGCATGAGTTGAGATTTGTCAGGCCGGATTGCATGAGTTGAGATGATTATTTTCGGATTTAATATCAGGACACCTCGAGGTGCTTGACTTTTATCCAGGTTTCATGGTTCTTAGTATAGGTCATGTCAAAAATTTTAGTAGCATTAGAGGCTAATGGAGATTGGTTTTCCTATCTCATGTCGGTAGCATCTTTGCATCAACCAATATTTTACAAAGATGGTATCAGAGCGTTGTTTAAAATTCAGTAGCATGGTCTAGAGTCATTAACTGCACTGTGGGGCATCCGACTGTCAGAGAATATCTTCTGTTTTGTATAGACCATGTAGGTCCTTGTATGTAATATAAAATTTTCCTTTAGTATGAGATGATTTCCTGCTTGGCGCTTAGCTCGAGTGCATCGAAGACTGTGGAGGACTTATTTTGAAAGGTATAGACTAGCTGTTTTTGCAATAGAAGAAGTTACCATGAGTTGAAACCATATGAGCCATTGAGATTAGAGAATTCAGAGTAGTTATATGTTAATAGTATTAGGCCCTTTTAAGGCCAGAGGGTTATTAGCGAACCTAAGGTAAGTGTTTGAGACATTTGAAACTGAGAATTCAGTGTAGCACTGTAGTTAGGAAGGGTGTATTAAACCCTCACAGTTATTGGTTGGTTAGGTTCTTTGGTTGATAACCAAGTTACTATAGTTTACTTTTGTCAAAAATTAAAGGAAATAGAGTTAGACAATTCCTATAAAGGGAATAGAGTTTTTCTTGTACGTATTGTGAATCAGATCGGCAGTTATAAGTATAGATTAATTTCGAGGACGAAATTTTTATATGGAGGGGAGAAATATAATATCCCGAATAATTTATTTTCGGAACGATTCTAGAAGCTTTCGGAATGGAAGTTTGGAATTTGGAACTGATTGATATTCGAAAATAAGGCTTTTTGTGTTGGAAAATAGATTAGAATATTTTTAAATGAATTTTTGATTATATCATTTTACACGTAAAAGTTTCTTGTTTCGGCTATAACGATAACAAACTAACTCCGATTGAGTTGAATCTTGAACCATCATACTTTTTTTTTCCTAGACGAATAACTTTTGTGTTAAACATTTTTTGAAATTCGCATCAGAAAGGCTTTAAAATAGCTGATTTCCTAAAATACCCTTCTAAATGGGGGCAATTTTGTAATTTCTGGAAGAATGATATTATATGATAAGCTTCTTTTACTGCTCATCATTACAAGAAAAAAAGGAGGAAGAGAAGAAAAAAGAGAAGAGAGGGAGAAGATAGAGAAATGGGAAAACCGTATGCATGGACCCCTGGTAATTACCTCACTGTGATCTTGCCTTAGGTGGACAAGGTATGATAGCTGATTGTATACTTATATATGTATAAAGATATGAGTGTAGATTTCAGTCTCGTAGAAATATATAGCAGTAGTTATGAAGTCTTTGAGAGCATGAAATGAGAGCTTGAAGAGGTACTGTCAATAAGATTCGTAAAAGAGCAAGTATAGAAGCAGATTTTCTAAGAGTATGCATAGTGTCGGGTTCCTAGATAGCAAGCTAGTATCAGCATGAAAGTTTAGCATAAACTGTCGTTAAATTTACATAGTTAAGCATATCTCCTAGTAGAACACGTTTTCAGTATGCGAGATGTAAAAGTTTTGTAAAGAGTTTTAACGAAGTTTCCAGACTTCAGTTTAGTTTTGGCCTGAGTGAGGAACTGGTGCATGAAATGTGTTGATATTTTTAATGACGTGTTTGAGCATTTTCCATATGGATGCGTTTGTTGAAATGGGTTACGGGCCCATTTTGTATGTATTAGATATGTGAGATGCCACCAGCTCGTAATTGACTGTGGTTGACTTTGTTGTTGTTTAAATGGGTAATGGCATTGCATTGCATTTCATTTCATTGCATGACTTACATGATCATATGGTTGCTATGATGATGCATATGCATTTTGCATACCCAGAGGGAGACAGTGTACATTGACAGATACAGACCAATGACCAAGAGGATGGTGAAGCGTAACGCCCCTGGATCCTAGTTATAGTTAGTGGACACTCTTCTTTAAAGTTGACTTTTCTAATGTATTTTACATATCAGACTTATTTTTACGCTTTTAGGGTGTTAGTTGATTTTTATTGCAATTATTTCATGAAAGATTATGTTTTAAGATATGTTTTCTAAGCATGATTTTATGATTTTCGAGGAATGGGGGAAAAACCCAACTCAGTCTATAACTAGATACAAATATGGAATTGACGGATGACATGTGCCCATGTAGAGGACTGGGGGGACGACGATACGTAACGCCCCCAGATCCTAGATTTAGAGCTTGGAGGGTAGCATAGATTAACACCCTTAATTCTAGTTCAGGGACAGGTAGTGGCATGCTTTGGGGGACATCGATACCTAATGCCCCAAAGTCATGGATTTCCACTCCTGGCTCTAGTTAGGCTTATGGGGGACGACGATACGTAACACCCCCATTCGTCAGGTTTTTCAGTGACAGTTACAAAAATAGTTTTTCTGAAATAGATATTTCAGTGCTAGATTTCCAAAGACAATATACCATTTCAATAAAGTATATTTTTATGAAAAAGGTTTTTCTAGTAAGACGTTTTTTTTTTAAAGAATCTAGTTTTCTAGAAAAACTCAGAGTTTCACGGTCAGCAAAGAGATTTCAGAAAAGACAGCTTCCGTAAGATGATTTCAGCTTTAGAACCATGGTGATTTTCATGAAAATCCTTGTGCATAACCGTTTACTTTTATAAAAGAATTGATTTCCAGCAGATTACCAAATTGGAATTTCATATAGAGGATTTTAACATTTCTTGATCTTATATACCATCACAAATTTTAAATTCTGTTTTACTCTCAGTTGTCTTGATATTTTCCAATATATTAGATTTCTTGTTTACAAATCTTTACGGTTTTCCGAGTTTTTACTAAAGTCTTACAATTTTCAGATATATGAATTCTAGCTTTTGCATATAACTTGCTATTCGGGGCCAGACACAATTAGTTCTCCTATTTGGTGAAGATATATTCCTTGATATGGAAGTTCAACCACACATAATTTTGATTTGATGAGTAAGATCGTAGTATACTATAAGTATGTAACTTATATAAATTACATATTGAGATGCATAGTCGATATTTTAATATTAATGTAAGGGTTGAGTGTCGGGTGTTTATCACTTTTAGAATGCAGTTTGTGAGGATTCCAATGGATGAAATCAAGCATCGGTATCTTACATTGTATAGAGGTCCAAGGTTTCAGCTCAGTGTTTCCATAAAAGTTTTTCACCTCATAGTTAGTAAAAGTTTGTGTTTTAGCTAATGTAATTCATATAAAGTAACTAGCCATAGTTTAAGTTTACTAAACCACCACAAGTTTCGGATAGCCTTAGCCGCGTGTTTGGGTGGTTTGGTAGATAATAATTTCAGATATATGAATTTTTTTTTTTTTGCATATAGCTTGCCCTTCGGGGCCAGGCTCAGTTAGTTCTCCTATTTGGTTAAGATATTTTCCTTGATATGGAAGTTCAACCATACCTAATTCTGATTTGATGGGTAAGATTGTAGTATACTATAAGTGTGTACCTTGTATAAATTTCATATTGAGATGCATAGTCGATTTTGTAATATTAATGCTATGGTTGAGTGTCGGGTGTTTATCATATTTAGAATGCGATTTGTGAGGATTCCAATGGATTCAATCAAGCATTGGTATCTTCAATTGTATAGAGGTCCAAGGTTTCAGCTCAGTGTTTCCATAAATGTTTACACCTTATAGTTAGCAAAAGTTTGTGTTTTAGCTCATGTGATTATATGAAGTAACTAGCCATAGTTTAAGCTGACTAAACCACCACGGGTTTGGGATGGCCTTAGCCGCGGGTTTGGGTGGTTTGGTAGATAATAAGTTAGTTTCGATTAGGAGAAATTTTATATTGCTAGTATATAAAGTATAGCTACAGTGTGAAAAACGAATATGTATCTATGTGGATGAATACTTCTAGATTGGTGTATGAGAGATGCCAGAATTCCGTAGATGTAAAGTATAGTGTGGAATCGAGAAGATAAATTAACTACATTGTTGCATTCAGTACAGTGAGTAAATTATCTAGGTATAATGTAAGTAAACGGCCATGAGGTAAATATGAGATTTATAAGTGTGTGTATTTTCATATATCTGAATTCTATTTAAGTTCTTATTATTACTTGATATATTTACATAAGGCGTGAGTTACTTACTGAGCTTTATAGCTCAGACCTCGACTGTTTGCTAGTTTTGCAGGTCCACATTGGATTTAAAGAGCTAGAAGATTTTATTTAGCACCTTGCAGACATCGAATCATCCGAGTGTAGTCAATTGGGTCTTGGGTTGTTGTATGGTTCTGGGATGTATAATTGGGCTCCAACAGTTTCATTTTTATTTATTTGTACCATATGTAAAATTTTAAATTGTGCTGAGTACATAGTTGTTTGTAGTTATTTTTCTAATGTCATGCCGGAGGCCTATTTGCATGAGTTGAGATTTGTCAGGCGGAAGACCTATTTTCATGAGTTAAGATTTGTCAGGCCATAGGCCTATTTGTATGAGTTAAGATGATTGCTTTTGGATTTAATTTCAGGACACCTCGAGGTGCTGAACTTTGATCCATGTTTCAAGGTTTTTAGTACAGGTCATGCCGAAAATTTTAGTAGCATTAGAGGCTTATGGAGATGGGTTTTCTTGTCTCCTGCCGGTGGCATCTTGGCATCAGGCGGGATGTTACATTGATAAACTAGATTCTTGGCGATGAACTTAGCCATTTGCTTGGTGGTGACATTGCGAAAGAACTCAGCTTCCACCCATTTAGAGAAGTAATTTATGGCAACTACTATAAAATGATGTCCATTAGAAGCTTACGGCTTGATTTCACCAATCAGATAGATGCCTCAAGTTAAGAACTAACAGGGTTCCAATAATCTATGCACCTCTGTTGGTGGTAGATGGTTCAAATTTTCATGGGCCTGACAGTCTTCACGCCTCATGATTTTCCTAATGTGTGGTCTGTATACCCTCGAGTGGACTTCTTCCATCACTTTTAGGGCCTCTTTCTCCATTAGGCACTTCAGTTGTAACCCATTGGCTTGTCTCTTATACAAATCTCCTCTTAGGCTTATGAATTGAGAAACCAATTTCTGGATTTCTATTATGCATTTCTTACAGGCTCTTTCATAGAATCCTTCGTGATCTAAAAGGTTATGTATGTTGTGGTACCAGGGCTTTCCATCATTGTTCTCAATACCCATTATCCTCCCCGCTTCATAACTAGGTTTGCTGGTTGTTGTCACTAGAGGTTTCATAGTCAACTTTTTCGGATTTTCCCAAGTTGAAGCTAACGTAGCCAATACATCAGCCATTTAGTTGTCTTTACGAGGTAAGTGCTGGAATGTACATCCTGAGATGTTTTGCAATAAAGCCTTAAGGTGAAACAAATATGGCTTTACTTTGTCCTCATTCAGTTCCCAATCTTCTCATATTTTCCAGATCACTAACACTGAACCACCATGTATCTCGACATCATTTGCTTATAGGGCTATAAGCGCTTATACTCCAAAAATGCATGCCTCATATTCAACTATATTATTGGTGACTGGGAGGGTAAGCCTTTTGGCCATAGGTAAAGTTTCTCCTCCCGATGTTATCAGGACAATTCCAATTCCCGCTCCTTTACAATTTATAGCCCTGAACCATTATCTCTTTAATTTCCTCATCTGGAAACTGAAACTCGTACTTTTTCCCTTCAATTGGTTGTTAAGCCAAAAATTCCACCACAGCTCCCCCTTAATCACATTCTTGGTGATATATTGAATATCAAATTCATTAAATAGGACTAACCATCTTCCCAATTTCGATACCAAAGAAGATGCCGACTGCAAGTAGATTATTCTTCGTGACTACTTATATTTTATATGACTGAAAGTAGTGCTGCAACTTTCTAGAGGCCCATACGACTACTAAATAAATTTCCCCCACCTCTTGGTATCAGAACTCATATAATGACATTTTCTTACTAAGATAATAGACCATGTGCTCTACTCCGGTATCATCTTCTTGCACCAACATCACCCCTAAAGCTTTAGATTCTACAGCCAGATATAGAACTAGAAGTTTGCATGATCTTGGTGGATTCAAGAAACTATGTTATTGCTTTGATCTTCCATGGATCCATTTATATCCATTTCTTCCTTACCATATGCCCTCACAATTTTCCACACATGACTCTAAATACGCACTTTTTGGGGTTAAGTCTGAGATTGTACTTGTCCAACCAATGCAATCACATTTCTAGCGCGGCCATGTGTCATTCTCTAGTTTCGGATTTCACCATCATGTCATCAACATAAACTTCTACCTCTTTATGCATCATATCATGGAATAAGGTGGTCCTCATCCATTGGTAAGTTGCCCCTGTATTTTTTAATCCAAATGGTATCACCTTGTAGCAATAGGTTCCCCACTACGTGATGAAGGTTGTCTTGTGCTTGTCTTCTTCTGCCATAAAGATCTAGTTTTACCTTGAAAACCCATATGCGAAAGAGTACATGGTTGATAATGTTGCACTATCCACCAGAAAGTCGATAAGAGGAAAAAGAAAGTCATCTTTTTGGCATGGCTTGTTCAAGTCTCTGTAGTCCATGCATATCTTTACCGTTGCGTCTTTCTTGAGATTTGGCACAGTGTTAGCAAACCATTTGGGTACTAAATTAGACTGTAATCAATAAAATAAAATATTGGGGTTAAGGGATCTACTCTTGATATTTCAAATTTAGAGAACTCTTACTTTTTACAATATATAAATTGTCATTATTATCCAGTTAATTTATTTCAGGAACTAATTATGCCAAAACATATGAAACCAGTCATAAAGGCGGTGATAACATTTGTCTATAACAAGTCTAGTTAAGTAGTCAATTATGTCAAATATATAAAAACCAGCTATATAGTCATTAAATTATAATTCATATATTATAATATAAGTAAGATTAATTTATATTCTCATATTAAGAGCTTCATCGTTTATCCCAACATGATGAAATTAACTACTCATACTTTGAATAAAAAAACACATAATTTTATTACTGAAAGAAAAATAAATTACAATAAAGCTTGAAAAATAAAACACACAAGAGTTGGAACTCCATAAATTAGGGTGATAGAAAACTATGGAATCCGGACTACTGAACTGAGGTGCTCATCACCTCTACAATTGCAATTGCACAGAAATTATTATAATTACTATGCAAAAAAATGGGTACATCCACCGAAAGGTGGATGACACATATCCACCAAATTTTTTTATATTTTTATATTTTTTGTTTTTGTCTTTAAAAATTTCATAAATCACACTGTAGATTTTTAATTAATTCTCCTTGAAAGCCTCATAGATATTTGAGTATTCTTTCATCTAGAAATGGAATTACCTCAATCCGATATCGGAGTAAGAAGTTATTGCTAAAACACAAAAGTTATGCAAGGTTGGAATTTCTGAAATTGTACACTGTTAGAACGACCTTTTAATTTTCTGGCCTCCATAATCCAAATATCATATCCATTTTTCTAATTATGCATCGAAAGTATTATTTCACATACATAGGAAATAAAAATCACAATAAAAATATATAAAACATAAATTTAATTATTATTTCACAAATGTGCTAAATTAAAGGTATTGAAGAAACTATAAGTGTAAAATGATTACTTTCTCTTTATTAAATGTACGCTTTTTAGAATTCATCACACCCCCAACCAGCTTATTACTAGTCCCTAGTAATTTAAGCGAAAACTTAAAAGAAAAATTCTTGTCCAAGTTAGTAATTGTTTTATTTCTTTCTAAATTATCAAATAAGTAAATTCTCCTGTAATTTTTACCTTTCTCTTATACACACATAAAATAAAGTATCAATCAATTCATTGTGCCCACAATAATCACAGATCATTTTGAAAAAAGAGTAATATTTTTGTCCTAAAGTTATATTAGAATTCACACCTTTTGGCAATGATAGTTTATTTAGATACAAAAATATTTTTTTTTTAAAATACTACATCTTTAACCCTTATAACGAGATTTGGGCCAGTCACTCCCAAATCAGTTGGCTTTAGGGCAATAGGTGTTAAGACACCCTTAAGGACTTAATTGCTCGAAACTCAAATGGTAAAAAGAAGAAGTGTCTGATTTCCTTAAGCTTTCTCTTTAACCCATGTAATGAGCTTTGGGCCAGTGACTCCCAGACCAGTTGACCTCAGGGAATTAAGTGTTAAAATATCCCTACGGACTTAATTGCTCGAGTTAAAGAGGCTACGAAATCAAACTTATTTACACTCACTTTTTTAATTAAAATAATTCAAGCTTTACTATTTTACGCGAACAATCACTGCTTGTTGAGGCAAGATGTCCGATCACTAAGCAAAAGATTGATTATTATCATTTTTTTAAACTAACTCAAGTCTTATTATTTTACGCGAACAATCAATGTTTGCTAAGGCAAGAAGTACGGTAACCAATTAATAGCTTGGTCATTTTTTGAATGAAAACACAAATTCACTGCCTTTAAGTCCTACATTTAACAAACTAGAGAACTGAATATTACAAAATTTTCACTCACAACCCATAATCATATGTTATCGTGTATGTTGATAACATTTGTCAAATGAGCATATGAAGATCAAATTTAATTAATATTATGGAGAATTCACAAATTTAAATGATTCAAAAAGAAATAAACAAAAAATAACTTGTTACGAAATACATTGAGATGCGTCTAGGAGCGAAAATTCCTTACACTGCCATCTCTGAACAACAATTCCACTTTGTTAGTCAAAAATTTATTGTTAGTTTGTGTGTAATTTTTTTGAATAAAAGCACAAAATAAAATCAACATAAAATAATTTTTTTACAAACAAAACAAAACAACAATTTTTTCTTTTTAAAAAAAAAATAAGAAGAAATATTATTTAACCCAAAAACATAGAGCTTAAAAAACATCACATGATTAGTGTGGAAAAGAAAATTGAATTATCAACACTACTATTTAACTTACAAAAGTTACAGATTAAGATTCAAATCCATTTTAGGCTTCTTGCCACGATTGTTAATTGACCAGTCCAACTTGGAAAGAATTGGGTTGATTATTGGTTCATAGGCTAATAGTTGGTTGATTATTCAACAATTTTCCCTATAGTAAGAATAATATCTTTTGCTGGTTTCGAAATGAACCTAAGTCTTTTAGCATCCTTAAGAAATACTAAAAGAAAAATCGAAAAAATAATCTACATTAAGTAGTCCAATAGGTTTTCGGTGAATGTTCAAATTTACCATAATGTAACTGTGAATATTTCTTCCAATGTGTCCAGCCCACCTGGGAAATCAATAAGAGTGTCAGCATGATTAATAATTTCAATGAGTCTTTCAGACATACATAAGACAATGTATTCTTCTCCATTTGATTTTCTGATGAGATTTCTGTCTCCCAAAGTTTATAGGATGATTCCTAAAACTTGATTGCCTTTTTCTTGCTCGACCTTTGAAACACATCCCATCAATCAAAGATTGCTATTGCCATATACTAAGTGCATGTTTCTTTTCGCCATAACTCTACCAATTTCTTTTGCAGCCTCAACAAATTCATGTTTAGTTCCAGAGCTATATCCATAAAAAAACACAGATATTAATGACTCGTCGTCTTAAAGTTTTCTTCATTTTCTCTCTTTCTTATTTGGATATATCGAAAAGAGAAATGACGAACTCTATTTATTGATCCTGAAAAAGGGTGAGTAATAAAAGCACTAATACATGTAAAATGATAATTGTCAGATCAACTATAAAATAGATAGTGAAAGTCAAAAAGTTTAGATACTGTCGGTAAAATTAAAGTAAAGGAAATCAAAAAAGTAAATTAAAGTAAATCAAAACAGTAATTTAAAGTAAAGGAAATCAAAGAACTAAATTGAAACAATATGTACTGGTAGTTATGATTGTGGCTCACAATTTCCTCTGGTGTTACGTTCAATGACGGCTTGAACAATGGCTTGAACGCCTTCTATGGTCAGAGATATGCTTCCCATCCAATTTTCTTCCAAATTAGCAAATAGTGTTTTTTAAAGTCAGATTATCGAGACTGTATGGTTGTCTTTCTTTTTGGAATTATGTATGCAAATTACTAATCACTCGATGAACGTGTCCACTTGGATGTTTCTCAAGATTCAGTGATATATCATCTAAAGACTCATTACTCAAGTCATCTATAATGAATTGAATTTTATCTTCACGATTGTCAGACACCATTCCTAAAGAACGACAACGATCACATTTGTAATAAACACCTAATTGTTTAGCTCTTTGTTTCTTAGCATATATGTTTTTCTCTAAACCAGACATGTAAGAAATGAAGGAGTCAGATGACTCACTTGCCAAGTCAATCTTTGCTTCAATTACCCAATAAATATCACTAGAAATACCATTGATCATAAGAAGCCTCATGCTTTTGGTGCATGCTTTGTAAATTTTCATCATAACATTTTGGGGGAGAGAAGGAAAATGATTGTGGAGTTTTACGAGAGTTTTCTCCATGCCTTGATGGTAAGGTATCAGTAATTTTAGGAAACTGAAATAACAAATTTAGAGTCATAGAGTGCCGTTATATGTTGTTTAATCGAGGTGAAAGACTCTGACAAAAAGAAAAATACTATAAAACATAAGAAAAAATAGAAATTAGACAGAAAGAAAAGAAAAGAAAAGAAAATAACTACTTATAATACATCAATCATAGTACACTGGGTTTGGAAGGAAAATATATTCTTGAAAATTTGAACAATCCAAAAATGATTTCAGACGTTGTCCATTTACTTTAAATACATCACCATCCATAGGATTATCAATGTCAATAGCTTCATATGGGTAAATGTACTTCAGAATAAATGGGCGACTCTATTTGGAAATTAAATTTTCCTGGAAATACATTAAGATGAGAAATATAAAGGAAACCTTTTTGACCAATTTCAAATATTTTTTCGTGAAATTTGACTCTCATGAAAGGCCTTAGTTTTAGTTTTAAGAATTTTTGCATTCTCATATGAATCATTCCTTAACTCTTTAAGTTCATTTAGTTGCAATTTACATTCATGACTGACATTTTCAAGGTTTGAATTGAATACTTTAATAGTCCAATATGCCTTATGCTCAGCTTCTACGGGCAAATGATAAGGTTTTCCATAAACTAGATGATATGAAGACATTCCCAAAGATATTTTGAAAGCTATTTGGTATGCCCAAAGCGCATTAGTCAGTCGAAGTGACCAATCTTCGCGATTTGGGTTAATCAATTTTTCCAAAATTTGTTTGATTTCCCTATTTGCTAGTTCAACTTGAAAATTTGTCTGAGGGTGATAGGAGGTAGAAATTTTATTTGTAACTCCATATTTTTCATTAAGGCATGTTACAAAAGTTTTTATCTCCATCACTTATAATGGCTTGAGGGATTCCAAATCGACTTAAAATATTTTCTTTTAAAAACTTAATCACAGTTTTGTGATCATTGTTTCACCAAGGAATCGCCTCAACCCATTTTGAGACGTAATCAACTGCAACCAAAATATATAAAAATCCAAATGACGGTGGAAATAGACCTATGAAATCTACTCCCCAATAATCAAAAATATCGATGACAAGAATAGGATTGAAAGGCATCATGCTTCTTTTATAAATGGATCCCAAATTTTGACAATTTTCACAAGTTTCGTAGAAAGCATGTGTATCTTTAAATAAGGTGGGCCCATAAAATCCACACTGCAAGAATTTTGCAATGGTTTTCTTAGTTGAGAAGTGACATCTGCATGTTTCGGAATGATAAAACTGAATAACACTACTTATCTCATTGTCCGACATGCATCGTCGGAAAATATGATCAAGGAAATATTTGAACAGATATGTATCATCCCAGTAGAATCTTTTGACTTTGGTCAAATTTTTTTTGTCTTAATGGCTCCAGTCTGGAGGTATTTTTCCTGTTGTAAGAAAATTGACAATATTAGCATACCAATGTAATGTTTTTATAGAAAATAAAAAAATTATCAGGAAAAGAGTCATTGACAGGAGTTGTGTCAATTGATAACTCATTTGTGAGTCTCGATAAATGATTTGCAACTATATTCTCTGCTCATTTCTTGTCCTTGATTGTGAGATTGAATTTTTGCATCAATAAAATCTACCGTAGTAATTTTGGCTTTGCATCTTGTCTAGACATCAAATATTGGACCGTAGCATGGTTAGATAAACAACAATTGATGAACCAATTAAATATGATCGAAATTTATCCAATGCAAATATTACAACAAGTAGTTCTTTTTCTGTGGTAGTGTAATTCATTTGTGCACTTTTAAAGTTCTACTTGTGTAATAAATTACATACGGTTTACTTTCCTTTCTCTGTCCTTATACTGTGCCAACTTCATAATCACTGGCATTACACATTAGTTTAAAAGGTAAAGACTAATCAGAGGATTGCATGATAAGGGTAGAAGTTAAAAGACTGATAATCTTTTCAAATGATTTTTGACATTCTTCTGTCTATTCAAATGTTGCATCTTTTAATAGAAGGTTACACAATGGTCGGGAAATGGTACTAAATTTTTTAATGAACCTCCTATAAAATCATGCATGTTTTAAGAAATAAATGATTTCTTTGATTGTTTTTAGTGGTGGTAATTTAGAGATCACCTCTATTTTTTCCTTGTCAACCTCAATACCTTTAGATGACACAATGTGATGCAAACTAATTCCTGAATCAGTCATGAAATGGAATTTTTCCTAGTTTAACACAAGTCAAATTTTTTTCACATCTTTTCAAAATATTTTCCAAATTATTCAAACAATTATCAAATGAGTTCCCAAAAATAGTTATATCATCCATAAAAACCTCTAAAAAATGTTCAACCATGTCACTAAATATTCTTAACATGCATCGTTGGAATGTTGCTAGTGCATTACAAAGTCTATATGGCATATTCCTAAATACAAATGTTCCAAAAGGACATGTGAATGTGGTCTTTTCCTGATCTTCTAAAGCAATGAGAATTTGATAATAACCTAAGTAACCTTTAAGAAAGCAGTAGTAGAGATGTCGTGCTATTTTTTTCCAAAATTTGGTCAAGAAATGATAAAGGAAAATTATCTTATCCAGTAGCGTCATTTAATTTTCTATAATCAATGCACATACGCCAACTAGATGGGATTCGAGTTGGAATTAATTATCCTTTATCATTTTTTACAATAATTATTCCAGACTTTTTTGGCACAACTTGTGTAGGACTTACCCACTTACTATCAGAGATAGGGTAGATAATAACTACATCAAGAAGTTTAATGACTTCTGTTTTTACCACTTCTTTCATGTGAAGGTTTAATCTTCTTGGGGGTTGATGATATGTCATGTTATTATCTTCTAAATGTATTTTGTATGTGCATATCAAAGGATTAATGTCTTTTATATCTTTTAAAGTCCATCCAATTACCAGTTTATGTTCTCTCAACACATTTAATAACTTACCTTTTTGATCGCTTGTGATAAAGGAAGAAATTACCACAGGGTAAGTTTGTTCATCTCCAAGAAATGCATACTTCAATCCCTCTGGCAAAGTTTTTAATTCTAATTTGGGTGCTTCCTCATGTTTTTCTTCTTCAAGTGTTCATACTTCCTCAAAATTTTATTTCTCTCCATCATCTTCCAGTACCTGTGTAGGATCAAGTAAAGAAAAATTAATAGAAATATATGAATCTAATTGTGTACTTGATTGAAGAAAATTAAGTATATAAATTTCCATAGTGTCAGATAAACTTCCCTGAATATGTTCTTCCAAAATAGGTTAATTAATTCCATGCTCTCGTTTTCAGTGTCCTTATCATATGGTTGTTTGCTAATGTTAAAACCATTAAGCTCCAACGTCATATTGCCAAAGGATAAATTCATGATTCAATTCCTGCAATTAATTAAAGTATTAGCTGTTGCTAAAAATGGACTACCAAGTATTACAAGAATTTGCTTATATTTATCTACTACAGGTTGTGTTTCCAAGACAATAAAATCCAAAAGATATATGAATTTATTGACTTATAATAACATGTCTTCCATAAATTTCTTTCAGTTCCTTGACTGATCTAACGATAAGTAAAAGAGTAGATGAAGTTGGTTTTAACTCGCCAATATTAAGTTGTTGGTAAATCGAAAATGGAAGCCAAATGTCACTAGCTCCACAATCATGCAGTGCATGTTCAATTTTATGATTTCCAATAATACATGAAATAGTTGGAAAACCAGAGTCTTTATATTTCAATGTATTATTAGTTTTGAGAATGGAACTTACCTGTTCAACTAGAAAATCTTTCTTTCTCACCTGATGTCTTCTTTTATCTGTGTAAAAATCGTTCAGAAATTTGGCATAAGATGGTATTTGTTGGATGAAATCTAACAAAGGAATATTTACCTTCACCTGTTTGAATATTTCATATATCTCCGGGGAATATTTCAATTTCTTTGTTTTCAATGCTTGAGGAAATGAAGGTGCAAGTGAAAAATCGTTATCATCAACGATAGGTAATAGTTCATCAACCCCTTCATTACCCTCTGAAGCTGACTTTTTTTTTTCAATTTCACGAGGTTCAAGAATGGGTCTTTGAATGACCTTACCACTATGAAGAGTAATAATAGATTTAACTTGATCTATGTGTTGACTACCAAAACTACCATCATGAAGGTTTTGATGACTCTTGGGGTTTGGCTGTGGTTGTGCAGGAAACTTTCATTTCTCATTAATGATCAATACATATGTGTTTTTAACAAAAGTATCTTTCAAAAAAATCAGTGTTTGCATATTTTGGTTATTGGTCGCTTCATATTTCTCAATGAATGCATGCAAAGTATCCTCAAGGGTTTTCCTAGGGGGTGGGACGTATGGTGTATAATTTTTAGAATTTTAAAAATTCTGGTATACCTGAGGAGGTTCTTGGCATAGTTTTGCTTGGTTATCATTCATCTAATTAAAGTTAAAATGGCTTCTCCAACCAGAATTGTAGGTTTGGGAGTATGGGTTTGGATTTGGCCCTTTGAAGGTGTTTATGGAACTGACTTGGTCATGGAGACATTCTTATAGGGCTGGCAAGGTTGGGCAAACTTGTGTGACATGTTCATTTGAATTATAGATATGACGTGTGGCTTCTTGAATTGACTTGACATGATCACTCTTCCTCATTTCTAATGCCTCGACCATTAAGCTACATATGTCTATTTAGCAGAAAGGTCATGGTATTCCTTAAGGTTAAATATGCCTTTACAAGATGTCTGTAGTTTTACAAACTACTCATAAATGCTAATTGTATCCCATTATTGTGCATTCTCTATTATGTGTTCTAGGTAATCTAGTTTATCTTCGGGATTTTTGTCCATAAATTCACCATTACACATCATTTCCACTACTTGTCTACTTTGGGGTGTTAAATCCTCGTAGAAGTAGGAACCCAGCCTCTACATTTCAAACCTATGATATGGGCAAACATTTAACATTTCCTTGAATCTCTCCCAACATTGGTAAAGTGTTTTTCCTAACTCTTATGTGAAATTTGTGATTCTCCTTTTAAATGAGTTTTTCTTATGATGAGGAAATATTTTTTTCAGAAATTGCTCTTGCAAATCATCCCATGTTCTGATGGATCCTTACCTAAGGTCATGCAGCCAAATTTTAGCTTTTCCTTTAAAGAAAAAGGAAAAAACTTGAATCGAATTATATTCATGCTGCAATTTGGTCTGTGCAAGTATTACATATCTCTTCGAATTCCCTTAAGTGTTGATAAGGATTTTCTGATTCTAGACCGTGGAATGTGTGTAAAAGTCGGATGACACCCGGTTTAAATTGAAACGTGTTGCATCTAGGGGAAAACAATGGAAGATGGTGATCCTGTCCTAGTGGGATTCATGAATTCTCTGAGTGTCCTATGATGATTAAGATCGCCATACTGAGATTCACGTTCTACCTGATCAACTGCATTTTCATATTGGTTAGGTGGGTTTTCATTTTGATTATCGATCATTTTAACTGACGATGAAGGTGATGAAGATTTTCTATTTAATCTACCGCTAGATGATCGGGACCAATGTCTCATGTAACCTACATGCAGACTATATGCTAATGTTTAAATATGCAAATGAAATATTTACAAAAAGAAGAAATAAAATAAACAAGTGAAAAGGAAAAAAGAAAAAGAAAAAAAAAAAAGAAAAAAAGAAAAAGAAAAATAAAGATAAATGATAAAGGGAAAAGGGAAAAGGTGTAATGATTAGATCCTAAAAAAATCCTTTGATTCTTATCAATTCAGATCTCAATTGAATTTCTCGCTCAGCTGTCTCAATTTCTCGAATTAGGTTCTCACAAAAAATTATAGAAGAATCTCTAAATGAGGATGATTTAAGAAATTCTTTGGCAAAATACAAACTCCATTTTAATTGAGTTTTATGTCTCCTGTAATCTTGAAGAACCAAGTACAGAGTTTGTCTATACGTGGGATGTCTGGGTTCAGAATTCATTTAGGATCAATAAGGACACTTTGGATCTATACAACTACGAATAAGAAGAAAAAATTATATGTAGAAAATACAACAATAAAAAAAAATTAGTATTCTATCTACTAAATTATTTTCCTCGACAGCCAAGCCAAAAACTTAACACTCATAAAATGGTTCTTTACTCCCACGTATAACAGTTTCGAAGTAATAAAATAACCTTGTAAGTCCGTGGTCGATTCACAAGGAATAGAATAGTAAAATAAAATAATAATTCGAGTGACCAAAAAAAATAAAAAGGCTGAATTGTTTGAAGTGATAAACAATTTTAAATTGGACTGCAATCAATAAAATAAAATACTGGGGGCTAATGGACATGTTCTTGATATTTAAAATTTAAATAACTCTTACTTTTTATAATATATAATTTATCATTATTATCCAGTTAATTTAATTCACGAATTAATTATGCCAAAACATATAATACCGACCATAAAGACGGTGATAATATTGTTGGAATTGTCTAAGCATCCCAAGATCATTTCAAGCAATGAAAATACAAGTGAATACAATCAACGAAGTTACGGAATACTTACATCGAGCGGTTGAGACGATGCGGTGAAGACAAAAATTGAATTCTGCCCTCCATGAAGCTCACGGCAGTGTAGTCCACTGTCCTCCATGAAATTCGGCCATGGTCCTCCGTAAAGCTCCAAGCTTTGTGCGTTGTGATTCCATGCACATGAGTGGGTTTCCCTATCACCTTCGTATGTCTCTTTGAGTGCTAGCTCTTTTGATTTTTGCCACAAAAACCAAGCTTTTCTTCTCCATCATTCACGCCCAAACTGCAGTGAAAAAGAAGAAGGAAAATGCCCAAGGGCGTGAGAGAGAGAGAGGAGTTGAGAGAGATGGAAAAAGTGTATTAGATAATTGATTTCTAAAAATCAATTAACATATACCAATTTTTGATTTTCAAAAAGTCAAAAGGTACAAGCCATTAAAGCTTTTCCATCTACTCACATCAATCACAAGTGACATGTTGTAAAGTCACTCAAAGTGACTAGACATCACATCACATCACTTAAAGTGACAAGTGATTTGACGCTTGACGCGACCAATGATTTGATGCTTGATGTGACTTGCGATTTGACGCTTGATTTGACTTGCGTGCCACACTCGAATTCGAAATGCAAATGCACTCGCAAACAATCCCGGGCTCGGGTTCGCTTATTCAAAATTAACGAATTTTCCGTTGCGACGTAATTAAATCTAATTTTATTAAATAATCATGCCTAGTATAATTACTATTCACGTCGCTAACGAATTAATTCTAAATTAATTCGTTCGCCCGAATTAAAATCTAATTTTAAATCCGCGTCGAAATCCAATTTCATATAATATATCGAATATATTATTTAATCGATTAATTCCAAATTAATCGTTATCTCTCTTTAATTGATATTTTATCCTTGATAAAGTATCTCCGCATTTAATCCCAAATTAATTTTCTCTCTCATCTAATTAATTCCAGTTTAATTAAAAGTGCGAGTCATACGTCATCGGTGAATCTTCGGGAAGCGACCTATGAGATCCCCGGATATGTTGGTAGAAAATTCGGTCGTCGGACTATCCGAATATGTAAGTACCTAGTACTACGTTTGTACCGATTTACAAGACAAGGTTGGCTTCTAGCAAAGCACCATGCCTACCCAATTCTCCATAAATATCCTTACAGAAATATAAGATCTATATCAGGCGTAGTATACGTAGTATTGTGTATGTCGATCCAGTATCGGATGATCACGTGCTAGGCCTGGGGCTGGAATTGTTTCTGCCCCGTACGAAGCACATGTCGGATGTTTGGTAACTAGTCTCTATAATCGGATATACATGACCTAGTCATAATATCATGATAGCTGCAGCATTTAAGAGAACCAATCCCATATCCTACGTGACCATCATCTCCATATGACTAGAGTGATACTTCCGTCTTGACATCACACCCAACACACCACGATTCTCGATATACCTAGAAGAGGTGTACACAGAAACCGGTTAAAGCCCTGGACGACCAAAACCAAAGTATATTGATTGTCGCAAGTATTAGCGGTGCAAGTCTCAGATTAAGACCAAATACACCTACCCTGATTTTGGACTTCTATAGACACATAGTCATACTACCATTGGAATTCTGATGGGGTCTATCCAGAGCAAAGCTGTTTCTCGTACCATCGGTAAAACACAACCTCCTATTACACTTGCATGAGCATCCTATACCCAAATATATGAGAACTAGGCCGTTGTGCCCTCACAACGCGCACAAGTGTAATACTACTCTTTTACGCATTTATCGATGTCCAATCTCGATAATACTCTGAATAGGGATATTTAATGATTTATCCTTCGTGGACTGATATTGTCTCATATCATTCTCAATCTAGGAACAAATCATAGGGACCTCCTATCATTTATACATTTTGGTTATTAATCACAAATGATAAGAGAGCAATCTCATTTGTCACATAGTTAATTTGTACAACAACACCATGTTCTATACAAATAGTGACGCTATGGGTCATAATTGTCCAACAATCTCCCACTTGGCCTACAGCCAATCACTCGAGTGTCTTACACCCGAACTATGTACGGTTGGCTCAAACTGTTGAGAAAAGGCTTTCGTCAGCGGATTTGCATGATTATCGTCTGATGCGATTTATACCATCATTACATCGCCACGATGTATGATCCGAACGAATCAGATGAATATCGAAGTATATATCTGGATCGTTGATGAGACCAATAATTCTTTAGCCTGTGCTGACGCCTAGCTCAGCTGCTAACAGAACTATATCTAATCTAATTAGATTATTATCGACCCAAATGGCTTCTATTGCTGCCTCAGCTGCAGCAATAACCCGTTTTTGTTTTTTATTCGGTAACAGTATCTTGCTTGGAAGATTTCTAGCTCACTGTTCCATTATTCAAACTGTATAGTACCGTTTGTGACTTATAGTCATTTTTATCGGTTTAGGAAACTTTCAGTAGTGATCCCAGTCACTTCAAGTTCTCTTTCTCCATAGTATAAGACATCATCCTTAGTTCTCTAAGAAACTAAAGGAGGTTCTTAATATCAATCCAGTAACTATCACTTGGATTGGCCTGTTTGTGACTTTATGTGCTCAAAGCGTATGAGACACCAAGTCGCATACATTTTTCAATATATGATTTCTCGGAGAGTATTCGAAAGCCAAGCTTTCGCTGATTGTTTTTATTATGGGAATATCATTTCCAAGAAATGACATATTATCATTATTTTATAGGACAACCATTGTCAGTGCGCTCCCACTAACCCTCTTATATACACAAGAATCATTTTCGTTTTGAATTAAATCATAAATCATTATGATTACATCAAAATGATAATTCCAAGAACCTATGCTTGCTTCAATCCAAACATGGATCGAATACCTGCAAACTTGTTTGCTAGTAGTTTAGGTACGACAAAACCGACAGGATGTTGTAAACATCCTCCAAAAGGTTTCCTTTTCAGGAAAGCGATTTTCCCGTTCAGCTGTCATATTTCATAAATGAAACATGCAGCTTTAGCAAGCATTATCCAAATGGATTTACCGTGGCAACAGGTAAAAGGTTGAATCGTAATCGACACGATGTTGATAACGATACATTTCCGCTAAAAGCCTAGCTTTATACGTTGGTATGTTGCGTTCCATGTACGTCTTCCTTGAAGACTTATATAATACCATTAGGCACAATTCCTTGTGGTATAACAACTAGTATCCAAACTTGGTTGTTTACATGGAATCCATTTCGGACTCATGGCACTTTACCATAATAGGTAGTCGATACTTTGTACACTTTCTCATATGTAGTCAGTTGATATTCCTCAATAAGATTGACATCTTTATGAGGTGAGATCAGAAACCCAAACCCAAGGTTGTCTTCTGACTCTCTCCGACTTACGTGGTTCTTGTGTATTCGAAGATTACTAGTATAGTTTCATCCTTGATGAACTGTTTATGTTCCATTAGGAATCGATGCCTGGAACAGTATTACTCCGATTTCCATTGAGTTTTACTATCCTCCCACTTACCACTGCATATAGGTATTCCTCTTAGGAAAACCGCATGGTGAGCAACAATTACATTGTTCTTTAGTGAGTTGTATAAGTACTATATTTATGGTTTCCCTTGGATAACCTACAATTGGAACTTATCCAATTTGGGTTTTAGTTTGGCGTCATCCAAACATATGCCTTGCATTCCCAAATTTTCAGGAATGAGAAACCCAGTTTCTTTCCCGTTCATATCTAATATGAAATATGTTTAACAGATTTTTATGGAACCTTATTCTAAATAAGTTTTGCACTGTTAATGCTTATCCGTTGAAGGAAATGGTAGGTCAGAGCGACTCATGATTAACCTTATCATGTCTAACAAAATTCAGTTTATCCTGTTCGGACACACTGTCTTAATGACGTTTTCCGGGAGGAGTCCTCATTGTAAGAATATTATACTCTTTCAAGTATATAAGAAACTTATTGCTTAATTATTTTCATCATGGTCTAACCGTGACGATTTAATACTATAGTCGATCTGTTTTTCTATGTCACGTCGAAACTATAAAAGTTTCTGATTTGTGTTCCTAAACCCATAACCATAACGCAATGTCACATCCGTAAAGGTCACGAAATATTCATATCCACATCTAGCCTAGCCTAGCTAGACATGGGCCCACTTGCTTTGCTATGAAGTAGGGCTAACAGATCGGTGGCATTTACACTTTTACCAAGAAAAGGTGTTTTAGGCACTTTGCCTAATTAACTAGATTCGTAGACTTTATTTGAATAGAATCAAATCAGTCATAGTACCCACTCTACGAAAGTGTGGATATACGAGTCTTGTTTAATTGTGTCCCAGACATCAATGGCACAATTAAGTCTCTTCTGATCAAATCAGTTTGAGCTATTTGTTTGTCATGTTTATGTTTGAGATTTATTTATATTCAAAATATAAATGCTGTTATTCATATCTAATCTGTTTATCTCAATATCATCTTTATAAAATAAAACACTTTAGTGTTCTAGAATATAAAGGTTCACCCGCAGCGAGTTAAACACTGATATAGAGATAATGTTTCTAGTCAAACTAGTTACATTATAACAGTTTCCTAATTTAGGTACACACCCGAAGGTAGTTCCTAAACTTAGGTATCTACGATTAAAACAACGACTTTCGTCCCGTTTCCGATTCGCAGATTAATCTCTATTGAAGTCAGTATCCTGTTCAAAACAGATTCTGAACATCAATACATATATTTTATGTTCCACACTAAGTATTTAAAATCTACTTTTAATACTAGTAGCGAATATAATGTTGACAAACATATTTGAAGTCGGAGCCAAACCCGTCTTCAATTCCTTCATGTCTGTCTTGTCCAAACGGCAGTCACGCTTCCGTGATCCCGTTTGCCACAATTTAGGCATACATTTTGGGATATGTCATTTATCTTCCTAGAAGATTATAATGATTATGACTTTGCCCTTTTCATATTCCAGAAGCCTTTGGCCAAGCCTCGGGTTTCTAGAATATCGAAGTAAGGTGCGACTAGCGCTACTTGTCTTATTGCAAACTTTGACTTTGTCTCCTTGAGAATAGCCATTAACTCTCAAAGAGTTATTATTGCAATTTTAGTACTTCTAAAATCTAAGAATAGATCTATGAAGATCCTTCAATTTCATTATCATACTTTAAGGATCTAACCCTTAGTTCTGATAAAGAAATTAAGGAGTCTACTGTGACAAGCTTAATAGATTAAGCACTAAAGTTATCATCACATGAATATTCCAAATATCATGCTCTACTGTTTGCTTAACTCCAGGCATAGGCTTAATATGTTATTTTATCAAATAAAGTAACTTATTATTTTCCAGGACCATCCTGAAATATTATTCCCAATTTGAAAATTAAACCATTTAAATACATTTTCCCTATGATTATGTATTAAACATCAATCTTTCAATTTTATCTTGATTCTAATAGTCCAACTATTTAATCAATGATTTAGGTACTATTTATTATAATGATTATTATAGTCCAACTATTTAATCAATTATAATTAATTCAATCAAATATATTGATTATTATAATCCAATTATAATCAACTATAAATGAATAGTTTGAATACAGTCCAACTGTTAAAACAACGTTTTAAATATTAGTCCAACTAACATTTAATTTATTTGACGAATGATATTTGTTTGAGCGCGTATGGCAAGTGATTAAACGAATATTGCAAATTCAATTCTTGCCTCCCACTATTTTTCGGTGAGCCTCTAACCCTCTGTCGAGTACTCCGGAAACCATGTTTCCTAGTGGGCTAGGATCCCGTTAAATATCACACAATCTTGACCTTGGCCAACAAATTGTATGATAATTAACTAGGTAGATCTCTAAGATCAATTGGATCCAATCCAATTCCTAGATCCAATAGAGGGACATCCAAGTCTGAAACATATATCTTATATATGCCAATATATCCAATATATTACCTAACCTTTTTCCTCTGAATCAACTAAGCCTTGGCTTTGGCACAACAAACTTAGTGATCCCAGTTAAGCGTGACCCATTGACCATGGAAAGCTTCGTAATCAATGTCGATGGACAAGAAGTGGTCTTGACTTTGGCCAAACACCACAACTTGGACAAGACAGTGATATGGAACAAAGCTCTCATGATTCAAACACATCATCGACGGACAAAAGCCTTGACTTTGGCCAACAAACCAATGCCGTCTTAGATCTTGAGTAAGAATCACTCAATGCAAGGAAAAACGCTTAATATTTTATGAGAGTTTTCCGCGTGCAAATTGGAAACCAATTTATTATCTTTGTTAAGGTCTCATCATCATACACCCTTAAACATGCATTCTAAACACATAATAAAGCGCGTATAAATAAATAATAATGATATGCGGATGGATACTTTACACATTGATCCTAGATCAAATCTCTCTCTTTCTCTCTCCCGCTAGCACAAGTATTTACTTCTACCCGTTACACTACACTTCTAAAGAAACCTCATTTTCATTGAGGGGAATATGTGAGAAGAGAATACAAAGAATAAGGAGGTGATAAGGCTGGACACACAGGTCCAATTAATAAATCAAATTTATTACAACAATTTCTAAAATTTCCCCACCCATCTAATATCCATCCGATATACATTATTCATGCATCGTAACCATGTATTCACACAAGCATGTTATCAATCAATCTAATCAAATTAATTAATCTGATAATTAGTGACCATCCAATGTTCAAACAACGATTTGATTTTGTTCGAGTCAAACTCTTTTGCGAATAAGTACTCAAAGTAAGAATTCTCGAATTAAATTAAACTACAAAATTAAATCCAATTCAATTGTATTTAATACTAATCCGCTATTAATTCCAAATTAAATATACACTTTATTAATAAACCTTTACGACTTAAATTCCAAATTTAATCGTTACGGCTCTCAAACCCGATTAACGTCCAACGTTAATTCAATTAAAGTCTAATAGGCTTTTAATTAATTTCTTAAGGCGTGGACTTTTGGTCAACTCAGGTCAAACCCAATAACCAAAGTCCAATCAAGGAGTAACCCCATAAGCCTAGAAATCAATTTAGGCCCATTAGGCCCAATTAAACTTTAAAGGTCCATTAGTCGCATTTGGGTTTTATGGGGGCGGTTTTGGGCCTAATTGGATCCAACCAATTTAGCCTAAACCCAACTTGGTACAACCAAGCCCAATAAGCCCAATAACAACTTTAAAAGCCCAAATCCAATTTAAGCCCAATTTAACTAAACACAAAAAATTCCAAATTTCATATTTAATTAAACTAAAGTGTATAACATAATTAATTACCCAAATCAATATTTCCAAAACACCAATTAACCTAATTAATCATGCTCATTAACATTAAATCATGTCCAACACAATTTAACAAAAATCAAACCCAATACATGCTTCACAAGTCTCGGCTTTAGTAGGGTTAATTATATCCGATTTGGTTTCAATCCAATTAAATCCACAATCGACATTAAATCAACATACTCAATTGATTCAAGTCATCCAATGATCAAAAATCAAAAAATTCCAAGATATTTAGGGCTATGTAATTTTCGGCCAAGCCTCCAAAAATTGGGGAAAAATGTTCCAAACACAATTTCTTGAAATTGATCCAATCAATCTTCAATTCAGCAATATTTAAGCATACTAAATCATCCAATTTCATTAAATCATGCTCAAATAAAATTTACCGAATTTTAACCCTAATATATTTTCATGTTCAACCTTGCTCTGATACCATTGTTGGAATTTTCTAAGAATCCCAAGATCATTTCAAGCAATGAAAATACAAGTGAATATAATCAACGAAGTTGTGGAATACTTACATCGAGCGGTTGAGACGATGCGGTGAAGACAAAAATCGAATTTTGCCCTCCATGAAGCTCACGGCAGTGCAGTCCACTGTCCTCCATGAAATTCAGCCATGGTCCTCCTTAAAGCTCCAAGCTTTGTGCGTTGTGATTCCATGCACACGGGTGGGTTTCCGTATCACCTTCGTATGTCTCTTTGAGTGCTAGCTCTTCTTGATTTTTGCCACAAAAACCAAGCTTTTCTTCTCCATCATTCATGCCCAAACTGCAGTGAAAAAGAAGAAGGAAAATGCCCAAGGGCGTGAGAGAGAGAGAGGAGTTGAGAGAGATGGAAAAAGTGTATTAGATAATTGATTTCTAAAAATCAATTAACATATACCAATTTTTGATTTTCAAAAAGTCAAAAGGTACAAGCCATTAAAGCTTTTCCATCTACTCATATCAAGCACAAGTGACATGTTGTCAAGTCACTCAAAGTGACTAGACATCACATCACATCACATCACTCAAAGTGACAAGTGATTTGACGCTTGAAGCGACCAATGATTTGATGCTTGATGTGACTTGTGATTTGACGCTTGATTTGACTTACGTGCCGCACTCAAATTTGAAATGCGAATGCGCTCACAAACAATCTCGGGCTCGGGTTCGCTAATTCCAAATTAATGAATTTTCTGTTGCGACGTAATTAAATCTAATTTAATTAAATAATCATGCCTAGCATATTTACTATTCACATTGCTAACGAATTAATTCTAAATGAATTCATTCGCCCGAATTAAAATCTAATTTTAATTCCGCGTCGAAATCCAATTTCATATAATATATCGAATATATTATTTAATCGATTAATTCCAAATTAATCGTTATCTCTCTTTAATTGATATTTTATCCTAGATAAAATATCCCCGCAATTAATCCCATATTAATTTTCTCTCTCATCTAATTAATCCCAGATTAATTAAAAGTGCGAGTCATACGTCATCGGTGAATCTTCGGGAAGCGACCCATGAGATCCCCGGATATGTTGGCAGTAAATTTGGTTGTCGGACTATCCGAACACGTAAGTACCTAGTACTACGTTTGTACCGATTTACAAGACAATGTTGGCTTCTAGCAAAGCACCATGCCTACCCAATTCTCCAGAAATATCCTTACAGGAATATAAGATCTATATCAGGCATAGTATTGTGTATGTCGATCCAGTATCGGAAGATCACGTGCTAGGCTTGGGGCTGGAATTGTGTCTGCCCCGTACGAAGCACATGTCGGATGTCTGGTAACTAGTCTCTATAATCAGATATACATGACCTAGTCATAATATCCCGATAACTGCAGCATTTAAGAGAACCAGTCCCATATCCTACGTGACTATCATCTCCATATGACTGGAGTGATACTTCCGTCTTGACATCACACCCAACACACAACGATACTCGATATACCCAGAAGAGGCGTACACAAAAACTGGTTAAAGCCCTGGACGACCAAAACCAAAGTATATTGATTGTCGCAAGTATTAGTGGTGCAAGTCTCAGGTTAAGACCAAATACACCTACCTGATTTCAGACTTCCATAGACACATAGTCATACAACTAATGGAATTCCGAGTGGTTCTATCGAGAGCGAAGCTGTTTCCCGTACCATCGGTAAAACACAACCTCCTATTACACTTGCATGAAAATCCTATACCCAAATATATGAGAACTATTTCGTTGTGCCTTCACAACGCGCACAAGTGTAATACTCGTCTTTTACACATTTATCGATGTCCAATCTCGATAATACTATGACTATGGATATTTAATGATTTATCCTTCATGGACTGATATTGTCTCATATCATTCTCAATCCAGGAACAAATCATAGGGACCTCCAATCATTTATACATCTTGGTGATCTAATCACAAAGTATAAGAGAGCAATCTCCATTGTCACATAGTTAATTTGTACAACAACACCATGTTCTGTACAAATAGTGACGCTATGGGTCATAATTGTCCAACAAATATTTGTCTATAACAAGTCTAGTTAGGTACTCAATTATGCCAAATATAAAAAACTAGTCATATAGGCGGTAACAAAGTTTGTCACTAATTAGTACATATTCAAATTAAATATTAGTATTTAGATTAAAATTCATATATTATAACATAAGTAAGATTAATCTATATTCTCATATTAAAAGCTTCACCTTTTACCCCAGCATATGAAAATAGCTACTCATGTTTTGAATGAAAACACACATAATTTTATTACTGAAAGAAAAAGAAATTACAACAATGCTCGAAAAATAAAATACACAAGAGCTTGAACTCCGCAAATTTTCAGAGAGAAAACTATGGAATCTGAGCTGCTGAACTGAGGTGTTGAGCAATTCTATTTATAGAGGTGCTCAGAACCTCTACAATTGCAATTGCATGGTAATTATTACAAATGCTATGTAATTGAATGTGAAGGAGTGGTCCATCCACCGAAAGGTGGATGACTACCCTCCGCCATTTTTTTTTCTTTTTTTATTTTTGTTTTTGTCTTTAATATTTACATATAGCACACTTTGAATTTTTCATCAATTTCGGCCTTGAAAACCTCAGAACTAGAAATTTTTTTAAGAAGTCAAGTTGTAGATATTTGAATCTTCTTTCATCCGGGATTGAAATTACCTCTATCTGATATTGGAGTAACATGTTATGGCCAAAATACGAAATTTGTGCTTCCGAATTTGTACACTGTTAGAACTCCTTTTTAAGTTTACGGCCTCCAAAATCC
The DNA here is from genome assembly GCA_019454045.1 of Zanthoxylum bungeanum. Taxonomy (NCBI): domain Eukaryota; kingdom Viridiplantae; phylum Streptophyta; class Magnoliopsida; order Sapindales; family Rutaceae; genus Zanthoxylum; species Zanthoxylum bungeanum. Next base: position 28,231 of record SKCR01021832.1, read on the forward strand.
AATTGTCACGTCCATTTTTCTAGTTATGCATCCAAAGTATTTTTTCACCTATATAAGAAATAAAAATTACATCATTGGCCTCACACGGTTCTGGAGCTCATTGGTACAATTCTTTCACAAAGTAGTCGTAGAGTCTCTTCCACATCTTCTTGGGTTTTGCTCATTCTTCGTAAAATACCCCATTCCTTTTTTGCTTGTCTGCTATTTCAAGTTAGGCATCGAACTTACATCTTCCCCCTCGTCCCTAGTTTGATATTAGGTGTGTAGAATTTCTCATAGATCCAAGCCACTTTAGGATCAACCCATTCTTCAAAAATTGACACCACTTGGAATCTTGTGAATGGATGTACTTCTAACACGGCTACAACATTGCCAATTTATGCCCTTATAGTAAAAATTTCTCCTTTATGTGGGAACTTAATAACTTGATGTAGTATGAAAGGTACCTTTCCAACCTTATGAAACCATGGTCTTCCTAGGAGTAATGCAAAAGTGGTTTGGATGTTGATCACAGTGAATTCTGCTTCATTTTCAATGACCCCCCACCTTGACCACTGTTGTGAAAGTACCATACATTCCTCTTTTGCTATCATCGTAGGCTTTGATGGTCATATCAAAGGCTACTAGCTCATCCTTTTAGATGCCAAGCCTCGCTAGGAATTTTAATTGGCAAACATTGATGGAAGAGCCACCATCCACCATTACGCATGAAGTTTTCTTGCCCCTAACCTTTGCTCTGATGAACAAAGGCATGTTATGATTTCTTTCTTCCATCGGAAGCTCTTCTTCCATGAAGGTAATGACTTACTTAGATTCTTGTTGAATAGACCCAATAACTACTGCTGGATTTGTGTTTGTCGGTACCATTAATTTTTTGAGGGCCTCAATCATAGCCCTCTTGTGCTCTTGGAGAAGCATAACAACTCCCAAATGTTGATATGTGCCCGAGTCTTTTTAAGTTGTTGAGCACAGTGTCTTCATCTTCCTTTTCTTCATTCTATTTCCCCATCTCTTCTTCTTCTATCCCTTTCTTAAAGAAATCATTGTAAAATTGATCGCTTCTAATCATCCCATTCAATTCCTTCTCATCGCCACTGGAGAAAACATCCAAAAACTTACTACATTCTTCTATTTCACTATCATCGTCATCCCATATTCCCATGATATGGGCCCATCAGTTGTTGTTTTGTAGGACAAAGAGTTTAAGTAGGCCAGAGAGTAATCATGTTGTTTGGTGGTGGTACTGCATGGTAGTTCGGTTGAGATTTTCTGTTTATATTGGGCTGGTTCTTTTATGGATTCGGGATCTTGTGGCAGTCAATCAGTTTTTATATTTCATGTTTAAGGCATACACAAGTGTCATTATCGTGCCTTTTTTTTTGGTGGAATTGGTTGTATTAGTCAAGGTTAAAGTCGCGAGAGATTAGATTGGGTAAGGGTTTGGTGTCTAAGGGTTGTAACAAGCCTTGTTTCCTTAACTTTTCAAATACCTTTACAAGGGTCTGCCAAGGTTGGAAAATTTTTGGTTGAGGATAGCAGCAATTTCGGCAGGACTAGCATTAGCTCCTGAAGGTCCCCAATTGTCTTTATGTTTTAGTTATAGTACTTTCGATTTTCAGAATCTTCCTTTTTAATGTCATGATAGTCTATTTCAACTACCTAAAATCTGAAATCATTGAGGTCATCCTCCTCAACTTGGTGTAAATGGAGGGTTTGATGCCCTTGATAATCATTTTAATTTAGTCCTTTTTCTGAGGGCCTTATTGTAGGCACAGAAGTTGGACGACGCTGTTCCAGGCTCGCGGCCCGGTTGGGAGTACGGAGTAGCCCGCGGAGGACTAAACCGGAGAAATAACATAGAGTCGCCACCCGGTGTGAACCGAGAAATGATTTAAGGCTGCACTCACCCCTCGCAAGGGAAGACCTCAAACCATTGGGTTCAGAATTGTCCCTTACTTATGCCACTTGTAATGATGTGATTTGTGCAATAATTTAATCGAATCTAGCAACATACATTCCCAAGGGTATTCTATTTCTAAGTTCACATGCATAAGTACAAGGCTCATATCTAAGTTTGCATATAACCTATGTCCGAATTTGCATACAACCTATTTGCATATAACCTTTGTCCAAATTTGCATGCATAAAGGTAAATTGAAATACGGCAAGCATACAACTTCATAAGCACACCCTATTCATGGATACGGAAACGCAAGGAAATGGTAATTGTACAAACACGCATAAAAGTGAATCAGAATAATGGCAAGTATACAATTTCATAAGCACATTGTACTTATACATGTGGGAACACAAATAAATGGCAATTGCACAATCATGTGTAATAAAGAAAAGCAATTAGGTACATAATGCAAAGGGAAAACTAATGAGGCAGTTGTACATTAAAATAAACGTGCAATGATGCGATGCAAAAGATGGACAATGAAAGCGAAAGAAAAGAGATGTGACATATGCCCACATCTATATAGGACTTTGAGTGTCCGATTAAACGTATTTCAAATTCAATCGAACATACTTTGTCTGGCGCGGTAAAACATCGTGGCAAAGGTAGCCCTTCGGCTTTCTATCCCTCAAAATGGAGGACCTTTAATCCAACTTGATTTACCCATGCGCATTATAATATGATGCATGATTATGCAAGGAGATGACATACATAAAGGAAAAAACGGAATAATAAAAGGCGCGGCGAAGTACTGTCAGAGCCTTGCTCATCTTCAATTCCTTCATGTCTGGTTTGTCCAAACGGCAGTCACGCTTCCGCGATCCCGTTTGTCACAATTGAGGCAGACATTTTGGGATATGTCCTTTATCTTCCTATAAGATTATAATGATTTTGCCTTTGCCCTTTTCCACATTCAGAAGCGTTCGGCCTAGCCTTGGCATTCTGGAATGTCGAAGTAAAGTACGCCTTGCGCTACTTGCCTTATTGCAAATTTTGACTTTGTCTCCTTGAGAATAGTCATTAACTCTCCAAGAGTTATTAATTGCAATTTAGTAATTATAAAATCTAAATATAGATTTATAAAGATCCTTCAATTTCATTATCATACTTTAAGGATCTAATCCTTAGTTTTGATTCATAAATTAAAGAGTCTACTACGACAAGCTTAATGGATTAAGCACTAAAGTTATCATCACATAAATCTTCCAAAGATCATGCTCTACTATTTGCTTAACTCCGGGCTTAGGTCTAATATGTTATTTTATCAAATTAAGTAACTTATTAGTTTCCAGGACCATTCTGAAATTTATTCCCAATTTGAAAATTAAACCATTTAAATACATTTTCCCTAGGATTATGTTTTAAATGCCAATCTTTCAATTATATTTTGATTCTAATAGTCCAACTATTTAATCAACGATTTAGGTACTATTTATTATAATGATTATTATAGTCCAACTATTTAATCAATTATAATTTAATAGATTAAAATCAATTATATTGATTACTATAATCCAATTATAAAATCAACTATAAATGAATAGTTTGAATATAGTCCAACTATTAATTAAAACAACATTTAATTATTAGTCCAACTAACATTTAATATATTTGACGAATGATATTTGATTGAGCGCGTATGGCAAGTAATTAAACGAATATTGCAAATTCAATTCTTGCCTCCCACTATTTTTCGGCGAGCCTCTAACCCTCTGTCGAGTACTCGGGAAACCGTGTTTCCTAGCGGGCTAGGATCCCGTTAAATATCACACAATCTTGACTTTGGCCAATAAATTGTATGATAATTAACTAGGTAGATCTCTAAGATTAATTGGATCCAATCCAATTCCTAGATCCAGTAGGGGGACATCCAAGTCCGAAACATATATCTTATATATGCCAATACATCCAATGTATTGCCTAACCTTTTTCCTCTGAATCAACAAAGCCTTAGCTTTGGCACAACAAACTTAGTGATCCCAGTTAAGCGTGACCCATTGACCATGGAAAGCTTCGTAATCAATGTCGATGGACAAGAATTGGTCTTGACTTTGGCCAACAAACCATAACTTGGACAAGACACCAATATGGAAAAAAGCTCTCGTGATTCAAACACATCCACGACGGACAAAGGCCTTGACTTTTGCCAACAAACCAATGCCAGTCTCGGATCTTGAGTAAGAACCACTCAATGGAAGGAAAAACGCTTAATATTTTGTGAGGGTTTTCGCGTGCAAATTGGCAACCAATTTATTATCTTTGTTAAGTTCTCATCATCATACACCCTTAAACATCCATTCTAAACACATAATAAAGTGCGTATGAATAAAATAATAATGATATGCGGATGGATACTTTACATTGATCCTAGATCAAATCTCTCCATTTCTCTCTCCCGCTAGCACATGTATTACTTCTACCCGTTACACTACACTTCTAAAGAAACCTCATTTACATTGAGGGGAATAGGTGAGAAGAGAATACAAAGAATATGGAGGTGATAAGGCTGGACACGCAGGTCTAATTAATAAATCAAATTTATTACAACAATTTCTAACATTGCCCCACCCATCTAATATCAATCCGATATACATTATTCATGGATCGCAACCATGTATTCACACAAGCATGTTATCAATCAATCTAATCAAATTAATTAATCTGATAATTAATAACCATCCAATGTTCAAACAATGATTTGATTTTGCTCGAGTCAAATTCGTTTTGCGAATAAGTACTCAAAGTACAAATTCTCGAATTAAATTAAACTACAAAATTAAATCCAATTCAATTTGTATTTAATACTAATTCGCTATTTAATTCCAAATTAAATATTACACTTTATTAATAAACCTTTGCGACTTAAATTCCAAATTTAATCGTTACGGGTCTCAAAGCCCGATTAACGTCCAACGTCAATTTAATTAAAGTCCAATGGGCTTTTAATTAATTTCTTTAAGGCATTGACTTTTGGTAAACTCGGGTCAAACCCAATAACCAAAGTCCAATCCGGGAGTTACCCCATAAGCCAGAAATCAATTTAGGCCCATTAGGCCCAATTAAACTTTAAAGGTCCATTAGTCGCATTTGGGCTTTATGGATGCGGTTTTGGGCCCAATTGGATCCAACCAATTTTTCCTAAACCCATCTTGGTACAACCAAGCCCAATAAGCCTATTTACAACAATTCAAGCCCAAATCCAATTTTAAGCCCAATTTAATTAAACCATAAAAAATCCAATTTCATAATTTAATTAAACAAAGTGCATAGCATTATTAATTACATAAATCAACATTTCCAAATCATCAATTTACACAACTAATCATGCTCATTATCATCATCAAATGTCCAACACATTTTGATTAAGAAATCAAACCCAATTCATTCTCCATTAGTCTCGGCAATATGGGGATTTTTATGTCAAATTTTAAACCCAATCCAATTGAATCCAATTAAACATTAAATCCACATTCCCAATTGTTTCCAACTCATCCAATTAATCAAAAAACAAAAAATCCAAGACATTAGGGTTATCCATCAATTCGGCCAAGCCTCCAAAATTGGGGAAAAATGTTCCAAACACCTTTTCATCAAATTGATCCAATCAATCCTTAATTAAACATCAATTAAGCATATTATATCATCCAATTTCATTATTCATGCTCAAAATCAATTCTACCCAATTTTAACCCTAAATCATTTTCATGCTCAATATTGACTCAAGATACCATTGTTGGAATTCTCTAAGGTCCCAAAGGATCAATTATCAAGCATGAAACAAGTGAATACAACAAAGGAGAATGGCAGAATCATATTCACAATGAACGGATGAGATGCGACGAAGAACACTTCAAGCTCTCCTCCATTGATGGTCTCGGCAGAGGGCTGCTCAGCATGTGGACTGCACGACAGTGAGCTTTCTGGTTGTCCTCCATCTTCGGTTTTAGCTTGATCCATAAAGCTCCAAGCTTTGTTTGGTCATTCCTTGCTCATGAAGTGAGTTCCCTATCACCTTTGTATGGCTCCTATGTGTGCTAGCACCTTGATGATTTGCCACAAATCATCCAAAGCTTCTCCTTAGCTCTCGGTTTTTCCAGAAAATAGAAGGCAGAATTTTGGTCATTGACCGTGTGAGAAAAGAAGGAGTTTTTGGCTCCAAAAATTGAAAAAGAGAGAGAGACGAATTAGTTGGTGAGAGAGGAAATTGTGTATCTAATACCAAATCAATTTCCAAAATTAATTATATATTTTCTCTTTCCAAAAGTCAAGCATTAAAGCTTGCCAACTACTTCCATCAATCCATCAATCAATCAAATCAAGTGACAAGTTGTCACATCACTCAAAGTGACTAATGATTTGATGTTTGATGCGACTAGTGATTTGACGCTTGATTTGACTTGCGTGCCGCACTCGAATTCGAAATGCGAATGCGCTCGCAAACAATCCCGGGCTCGGGTTCGCTAATTCCAAATGAATGAATTTTCTGTTGCGACGCAATTAAATGATTATGCCTAGCGAAATCACTATTCACATCGTTAACGAATTAATTCTAAATTAACTCTTTCGCCTGAATTAAAATCTAATTTCAATTCCGCGTCGAAATCCAATTTCGTTTAATATATTAATTAATCGATTAATTCCAAATTAATCGTTATCTCTCTTTAAATGATATTTTATCCTAGATAAAATATCTCCGCAATTAATCCCAGATTAATTTTCTCTCTCATCATATTAATCCCAAATTAATAAAAGTGTGAGTCATACGTCATCGGTGAATCTTCGGGAAGCGACCCGTGAGATCCCCGGATATATTGGCAGTAAATACGTTGTCAGACTATCCGAACACGTACGTACCAAGAACGACGTTTTACCGATTTACAAGACAAGGTTGGCTTCTAGCAAAGCGCCATGCCTACCCAATTCTCCAGAAACATGCTTACAGGAATAAGCGATCTATATCAGGCGTCGTATACGTAGTATTGTGTATGTCGATCCAGTATCGGTTGATCACGTGCTAGGCCTGGGGCTGGAATTGTGTCTGCCCCGTACGAAGCACATGTCGGATGTCTGGTAACTAGTCTCTATAATCGGATATACATGACCTTGTCATAATATCCCGATAGCTGCAGCATTTAAGAGAACCAGTCCTGTATCCTACGTGACCATCATCTCCACTATGACTGGAGTGATACTTCCGTCTTGACATCATACCCAACACACTACGATTCTCGATATACCCAGAAGAGGCGTACACAGAAATCGGTTAAAGCCCTGGACGACCAAAACCAAAGTATATTGATTATCGCAAGTATTAGCGGTGAAAGTGTCAGGTTAAGACCAAATACACCTACCCTGATTTCAGACTTCCATAGACATAGTCATACTACCAATGGAATTTCGAGGGGGTCTATCCAGAGCGAAGCTGTTTCCCGTACCATCGGTAAAAACAACCTCCTATTACAGTTGCATGAGTATCATATACCCAATATATGAGAACTATGTCGTTATTCCCTCACAACCGCACAAAGTGTAATACTTGTCTTTTACGCATTTATCGATGTCCAATCTCGATAATACTCTGACTAGGGATATTTAATGATTTATCTTTCGTGGAGTGATACTGTCTCATATCATTCTCAATCCAGGAACAAATCATAGGACCTCCTATCATTTATACATCTAGGTGATCTAATCACAAATGATAATAGAGCAATCTCCTTTTTCACATAGTTAATTTGTACAACAACACCATGATCTGTACATATAGTGACGCTATGGGTCATAATTGTCCAACATTTATTTCAATGTACGAGTTCTCGGAGAGTGCACATAACTTTTATATCTATACCAGTAGATCTTTATTCATAGAATAAAGGTTGTCTCTCCCAAGAATTCGACGGAGAATTTTCATGAAAGCCAAGCTTTCACCGATTGCATTATGGGAATATCATTTCCAAGAAATGACATATCATCATTATTTAGGACATTCACTGTCAGTGCACTCCCACTAACTCTCTTATATACACAAGAATCATTTTCGTTTTTGAATTAAATCACATACCAATATGATTACATCAAAACGATAGTTCCAATAACGCAATGCTTGCTTCAATCCATGAATGGATTGATTTTAACTTGCAAACCTTGTTTGCTCGTTTTGGTATGACAAAATCGTCAGGATGTTGTAAACATCCTCCAAATGGTTTCCGTTTAAGGAAACCGATTTTGACGTTCAGCTGCCATATTTCATAAATGAAACATGCAGCATCAGCAAGCATTATCCAAATGGATTTATCAATAGTCCTCATTGAAAGAATACTATACTCTTTCAGCTAATCGAGAAACTTATTGCTTAAGTACTATCATCATGGTCTAACCATGATGATTTAATACTTTAACCGATCTGTTTGTCTACTTCGTGTCGAAACTCTTTGAATTTACCAAAAGTTTCTGATTCGTGTTTCATAAGAAACACATAACCATAACGCGATGCCACATCCATAAAGGTTTCGAAGTATTCATATCCACCTCTAGCCTAGCTAGAGATGGGCCTACTTACATCACTATGAATGATGACTAACAGATCGGTGGCATTTGCAATTTTACCAAGTAAAAAGTATTTTAGGCACTTTGCCCAATAAACTAGATTCATAGACATTATTTGAATAGAATCAAATTTTTCCTAGTACCCACTCTTCGAAAGTATGGATATACGAGTCTTGTTAATTGTGTCCCAGACAACAATGCCACTTATAAGTCTCAACTGATTTATTCAGTTTGAGCTATTTGTTTGTCATGTCATACGTTTGAGATTCATTTATATTCAAAATATAATTATTGTTATTCACATCTAATGTGTTTATCTCAATATCATCTTTATAAAATAAAACACTTTAGTGTTCTAGAATATAAAGGTATACCCGCAACGGGTGAAACCCTGATATAAAGATAATGTTTCTAGTCAAACTAGTTACATTGTAACAGTTTCCTAATTTAAGTACACACATGAAGGGTAGTTCCTAAACTTAGGTTTCTACGGTTAAACCAGCGACTTTCGTCCCGTTTCCGATTCGTAGATAAATCTCAACTGAAGTCAGTATCCTGCTAGTCAGCAGATTCTGCACACCAGTACATATTTATGTATCACATCCAGTATCTAAAATCCAATTTTAATACTAGTATTGAACACGTTTATGACAAACATATTTGAAGTCGGAGCCTTGCACCGTCATCGATTCATTCATGTCTGCCTTCTAGTGACCCCGTTTGCCATAGTTTTGGCAGACATCTTGGGATATGTCATTTTGTCTTCCTAGAAGACCGTGATGATTTTGCCTTTGCCCCTTTTAGAAGCTTTGGCTTTGTCTCCTAGAGCATAGCCATAAATTCTCTAAGAATTTACTCTTGGTTCATATCTAACCTGCCCCAGCTTTAGGGTAGAGACTATAAGATCAAATATTTGGTAGTCTCAGCCACGTAGGTAACGCCCAACTAACCTAGCCGATCGATGTCAGCAATCATCTGTGACACCTAGTGCTCGACAGATGTACCCTCTGACATACATGAGCTAACGAGCTTCTTATGCAATTTGTACTTCTAAGATCTAAGAATAGATTTAGGAATATCTTTAATTTCACAACATCATGTTACAATGATCTAATCCTTAATTCTGATGACGGAATTTAAGGAGTAATTGCAGTAAGCATAACAGATTGAGCACTAAAGTTATCATCACATGAATCTTCCAAATATCATGTTCTACTATTTGCTCAACTCCGGGCTTAGGCTCGAGACGTCACTCTATCAAAAAAAGTAACTTCTCGGTCCCTAGGACTATCTTGAGATTTTTTTCCCAATTTGAAAATTAAAGCCGTTTAAAACATTTTCACCTAAGATTATGTTTTAAACACTAATCTTTCAGTTATCTTGATTCTAATAGTCTAACTATCAAATCAACGATTTTAGGTACTATTTATTATAATGATTACTATAGTCTAACTATATAATCAACTATAATTTAATTGGTTTAAATTCAAATATATTGATTACTATAATCCAATTATATAATCAACTATAATTGAAGTAGTTTGAATACAGTCCAACTGTTCAATTAAAACAACAATTAAATATTAGTCCAACTAATATATTAATTTGATGATGAAAAATTGAAATGAGCGCGTATTGGCAAGTAACTAAACGAATATTGCAAATTTAATACTTGCCTCCCACTATTTTTCGACGAGCCTCTAACCCTCTGTTGAGTACTCGGCAAACCTTGTTTCCTAGTGGGCTAGGATCCCGTTAAATAACACACATCTTGACTTTGGCCACAAATTGTATGATAATTAACTAGGTATATCTCTTAGATCAATTGGATCCCATCCAATTCCTAGATCCAGTAGGTGACATCCAAGTCCGAAACATATATCTTATATATGCCAATGTATCCAATATATTCCCTAACCTTTTTCCTTTGAATCAACTAAGCCTTTGCTTTGGCACAACAAACTTAATGATCCCAGTTAAGCGGAACCCAATGACCTTGGAAAGCTTCGTAATCGATGTCGATGGACAAGAAGTGATCTTGACTTTGGCCAACAAATCACAACTTGGACAAGACACCGATATGGAAAAAAGCTTTCATGATTCAAACACAACTGCGATGGAAAATGGTCTTGACTTTGGCCAACAAACCAGTGCCAATCTTGGATCTTGAGTAAGAATAACTCAATGGAAGGAAAAAACGCTTAATATATGTTAAGGGTTTTTCGCGTAATTGGCAACCAATTAATTATCTTTGTTAAGGTCTCATCATCATACACCCTTAATCATGCATTCTAAAAACATAATAAGGTGCGTATAAATAAAATAATAATGATTTGCGGATGGATACTTAACACATTGTTCCTAGAACAAATCTCTCCCTTTCCTCTTTCCCGCTAGCACAAGTATTACTTCTACCCGATTACATAACACTTCTAAGGAAACCTCATTTACATTGAGGGGAATATGTGAGAAGAGAAATACACAGAGTCAAGAGGTAATAGGCTGGACACGCAGGTCCAATTTAATAAATTCTAAATTTATTTCAATAATTTCCAAAATTGCCCTCACCCATCTAATATCCATCTGATATACATTATTCATGCATCGCATCCATGTATTCACACAAAGCATGTTATCAATCAATCTAATCCAATTAATTAATCTGAAATTAATGACCATCCAATGTTCAAACAACGATTTGATTTTGCGCGAGTCCGACTCATTTTACGAATAAATACTCAAAGTACGAATTCTCGAATTATATTAAACTACAACATTAAATCCAATTTAATTTGTATTTAATACTAATTCTATATTTAATTCTAAATTAAATAATTACACTTTTAATTTGCCTTTACGACTTAGATTCCAAATCTAATCACCATGACATTTAGGGTAGTCCAACTTTCGGCCAAGCCAACCAATTAGGGAAAATTTGATCCAACTCAATTTTCATCAAATTGATCATGCATAACACTATGTTATCATCATTTAAGAATTTTAAACATCAATCATTTCATCCAAACAATGCTCAAATCAATTTTCCCATTTTTACCATAATTTCAATTTCATGCTTAAACAAGGCTCAAGATACCATTGTTGGGTTTCTAGGTTAGTCCCAAGATCATTAAAGCATAGAAATAATGTGTGAATACAATAAGAAGTATGGCGGAATCATACTTACAAAGATCGGCTTTTGCGATGCGAGGAACAACAAAAATCTTCAAGCTTTTCCTCCATGAAGCTCATGGTTTTTGGCCTCCATTTTGTGCTCCATTTGTGTTCTTCAAGCTCCAAGCTTGGTGTGCATTCCATGCCCATGGGTGGGTTTCCCTATCACCTTTGGATGACTCCTAATGTGTGCTAGCACATTGGAAATTTTGCCACAAAATTTCCCTTAAGCTTCTTCCATCTCTCGGCATGGAAGGAGAAAGAAAGAAGAAAAATTGGCCCAAGGCCGAATTTGGGAGAGGATAAGAGAGTGAGAGTTTTCTTTTCTTAAAACAATAATGAAAAATCAATTACCAAAAATTTCGTATATGGCTTTCAAAAAGTCAAACCAAATTTGGAGCCAAAATTTCATTAAATGTCCACACCAACCAACCTCTTGAATAATGACTGCATGTCACTCACCAAAAAGGTGACTTGACATCTATCACTAAAGTGACAAGTGATGTGACGCGGGATGTGACTTGTGGGCCGCATTTGAATTCGAAATGCGAGTGGGCCCGCAAACACTACCAGGCTCGGGTTCGCTAATTCTGAATTAACGAATTTTCCGTTGCGCCGTAATTAAATCAAATTTAATTAAATAATTGTGCCTAGCAAAATTACTATTCACGTCGCTAGCGAATTAATTCTAAATTAACTGGTTCGCCTGAATTAAAATCTAATTTTAATTCCACATCGAAATCCAATTTCGTATAAAATATCGAATATATTACTTTATCGATTAATTCCAAATTAATCGTTCTGTCAATTTAAATAATATTTTATCCCAGATAAAATATCTCCGTAATTAATCCCAGATTAATTTTCTCTCTCTTATAATTAATCTTTGATTAATAAAGTGCGAGTCATACGTCATCGACAAATCTTCGGGAAGCGACCCATGAGATCCCCAGATATGTTGACAGTAAATCCGGTCGTCGGACTATCCGAACACGTACGTACCTAGTACTACGTTTTTACCGATTTACAAGACATGGTTGGCTTCTAGCAAAGCACCGTGCCTACCCAATTCTCCACAAATATTCTTAAAGGAATATATGATCTTTATCAGGCGTAGTATACGTAGTATTGCGTATTACGATCCAGCATCGGATGTCACGTGCTAGGCCTAGGGCTGTAATTGTGTCTGCCCCGTACGAAGCACATATCAGATCTCTGGTAACTAGTCTCTGTAATCGGATAATCATGACGTAGTCATATTATCCCGATGACTGCAGTACAAAAGAACACCAGTTCCGTATCCTACGTGATCATCATCTCCACTATGACTGGAGTGATACTTCCGTCTTGACATCACACCCAATACACTACGATTCTCAATATACCCAGAAGAGGCGTACACATAACATGTTAAAGCCCGGGATGACCAAAACCAAAGTATATTGATTGTCGCAAGTATTAGCGTTGAAAGTCTCTGGTTAAGACCAAATACACCTACCCTGATTCGGACTTCCATAGACACATAGTCATACTACCAATGGAATTCCGAGGGGTCTATCCAGAGCGAAGCTGTTTCCGTACCATCGGTAAACACCTCTTATTACACTTGCATGAGTATCATATACCCAAATATATGAGAACTATGTCGTTATGCTCCCACAACGTGCACAAGTGTAATACTAGTCTCTTACGCATTATCGATGTCCAATCTCGATAATACTCTGACTAGGGATATTTAATGATTAAACCTTCGTGGATTGATACTGTCTCATATCATCTCAATCTGGAACTAATCATTAGGACCTTCTATCATTTATATATCTTGGTAATCTAATTACAAATGATAAAAGGGCAATTTGCTTTTGTCACATAGTTAATTTGTACAACAACACCATGATCTGTACAAATAGTGATGCTATCTGTCATAATTGTCCAACAATCTCCCACTTGGCCTATAGCCAATCACTCAAGTGTCCTACACCCGAACTATGTACGGTTCGCTCAAATTTCTGCTGAGGAAATGCTTTCGTCAGCGAATTTACAGTGTTATCATCTGATGCGATTTATTTGATCATCACATCGCCACGATGTATGATCCGAATGAATCAGATGAATATTTGAAGTATATATCTGGATCGTCGATGAGACCATTAATTCTTTAGCCTGTGCTGTAGCCTAGCTCAGGTGCTAACAGAACTACTCCCAATCTAATTAGGATTATTATCGATCCAAAAGGCTTCTATTGCTGCCTCAGCTGCAGCAATAACCCGTTTTTGTTGTTTATTCGGTAACAGTATCTAGCTTGGAAGATTTCTAGCTCACTGTTCCGTTATTCAAACTTTATAGTACCTTTATTACGACTTATAGTCGTTATAATCGGTTAGGAAACTTGCAACAGTGAACCCAGTCAGTTCAAGTTCTCATTCTCTATAGTATAAGACAACATCCTTAGTTCCTCTAAGATACTAAAGGATGTTCTTAACATCAATCCAGTGACTATCACTTGGATTGGCCTGATCGTGACTCCATATGCTCAAAGCATATGAGACACCAGGTCGCGTACATTTATTTCAATGTACGAGTTCTCGGAGAGTGCCAACAACTTTTAGATCTATCACAGTAGATCCTTATTCCTAGAATAAAGGTTGTCTCTCCCAAGAATTCTACGGAGAATTTTCATGAAAGCCAAGCTTTCACCGATTGTATTATGGGAATATCATTTCCAAGAAATGACATATCATCATTATTTAGGACAATCACTGTTAGTGCACTCCCACTAACTCTCTTATATACACAAGAATCATTTTCGTTTTTGAATTAAATCATATACCAATATGATTACATCAAAACGATAGTTCCAAGAACGCAATGCTTGCTTCAATCCATGAATGGATTGAATTCAACTTGCAAACCTTGTTTGCTCGTTTTGGTATGAAAAAATCGTCAGGATGTTGTAAACATCCTCTAAAAGGTTTCCGTTTAAGGAAATCAATTTTGACGTTCAGCTGCCATATTTCATAAATGAAACATGCAGCATCAGCAAGCATTATCCAAATGGATTTATCAATGGCAACGGTTAAAAGGTTTCGTTGTAATCGACATAATGTTGATTACGATACCTTTTCGCTACAAACCTAGCTTCGTACCTTGGTATATTTCCATCAATGTATGTCTTCCTTGAAGACTCACATAGTACCAATAGGCACAATGCCTTTCGGTACATTAACTAGTGTCCAAACTTGGTTGATATACATGGAATCCATTTAGGACATCATGGCACTTTGCCATAATATGGAGTCGATACCTTGTATCACTTCCTCATACGTAGTCAGTTTGTATTCCTCAATAAGATTGACATCTTTATGAGGTGAGATTAGAAACCCATACCTCCTAGGTTGTTTTATGACTCTCTCCGACTTACGATGTTCTTGTGTATTCGAAGATTATTGGTATAGTTTCATCCTAGATGAACTATTTGTGTTCCATTAAGGAATCAGTGCCTGGAACAGTATTACTCCGATTTTCATTGAGTTTTACTTTCCTCACACTTACCACTGCATATAGGTATTCCTCTTAGGAAAACCGCATGGTGAGCAAAAATTAAATTATTCTCTTGTGAGTTGTCTAAGTACTATACTTTTGTTACCCTAGGTTAACCTATAATTTAGGCACTTATCCAATTTGGGTTTTAGTTTGGTATCATCCAAACATATGCCCAACATTCCTAAATCTTCAGGAATGAGAAAACCCAGTTTCTTTCTTGTTCATATCTAATATGAAGTCTGTCAAATAGATTTTTATGGAACCTTACTCAAAATAAGTGTTTCACTGTTTAATGTGTATCCTTTGAAGAAAATGGTAGCTCAGAGCGACTCATGATTAACCTTATCATGTCCAACAAAATTCGGTTTCTCTATTCGGACTCACAGTCAAATTGACGTGTTCCGGGATGATTCCTCATTGAAAGAATACTATACTCTTTCAGCTAATCGAGAAACTTATTGCTTAAGTACTATCATTCTGGTCTAACCGTGATGATTTAATACTTTAGCCGGTCTGTTTGTCTACTTCGTGTCGAAACTCTTTGAATTTATCAAAAGTTTATGATCCGTGTTTCACAAAAATCACATAACCATAACGTGATGCCACATCCGTAAAGGTTTCGAATTATTCATATCCACCTCTAGCCTAGCTTGAGATGGGCCTACTTACGTCACTATGAACGAGGACTAACAGATCAGTGGCATTTGTACTTTTACCAGGTAAAAAGTATTTTAGGTACTTTGCCCAATAAACTAGATTTGTAGACATTATTTGAATAGAATCAAATTTGTCCTAGTACCCACTCTTCGAAAGTGTGGATATACAAGTCTTGTTAATTGTGTCCCAGACAACAATGCCACTTATAAGTCTCAACCGATTTATTCAGTTTGAGCTATTTGTTTGTCATGTCATACATTTGAGATTCATTTATATTCAAAATATAAATATTGTTATTCACATCTAATGTGTTTATCTCAATATCATCTTTATAAAATAAAACACTTTAGTGTTCTAAAATATAAAGGTATACCGGCAACGGGTGAAACCCTGATATAGAGATAATGTTTCTAGTCAAACTAGTTACATTGTAACAGTTTCCTAATTTAAGTACACACCCGAATGGTAGTTCCTAAACTTAGGTTTCTACGGTTAAAACATCGACTTTTGTCCCGTTTCCGATTCGTAGATAAATCTCAACTGAAGTCAGAATCCTGCTAATCAGCAGATTCTACACACCAGTATATATTTATGTATCACATCCAGTATCTAAAATCCAATTTTAATACTAGCAGTGAACACGTTTATGACAAACATATTTGAAGTCGGAGCCTTGCACAGTCATTGATTCCTTCATGTATGCCTTGTCCATACAGCAGTCACGCTTCCAGTGACCCCGTTTGCCATAGTTTTGGCAGACATCTTGGGATATGTCATTTTGTCTTCCTAGAAGACCGTGATGATTTTGCCTTTGCCTCTTTTAGAAGCTCTGACTTTGTCTCCTAGAGCGTAGCCATCAATTCTCTAAGAATTTACTCTTGGTTCATATCTAACATGCCCCAGCTTTCGGGTAGAGACTATAAGATCAAATCTTTGGTAGTCTCAGCCACGTAGGTAACGCCCAGCTAACATAGCTGATCGATGTCAGCAATCATCTGTGACACCTAGTGCTCGACAGATGTACCCTCTGACATAAATGAGCTAACGAGCTTCTTATGCAATTTGTAGTTCTAAGATATAAGAATAGATCTATTAATATCTTTAATTTCATCATCATGTTACAAGGATCTAATCCTTAATTCTGATGACGGAATTTAAAGAGTAATTGCAGTAAGCATAACAGATTGAGCACTAAAGTTATCATCACATGAATCTTCCAAATATCATGTTCTATTATTTGCTCAACTTTAGGCTTAGGCTCGAGACTTCACTCTATCAAATAAAGTAACTTCTCGATCCCCGGGACTATCCTGAGCTTTATTCCAAATTTGAAAATTAAAGCCGTTTAAAACATTTTCACCTAGGATTATGTTTTAAACACTAATCTTTCAGTTATCTTGATTCTAATAGTCTAACTATCAAATCAACGATTTTAGGTACTATTTATTATAATGATTACTATAGTCTAACTATATAATCAACTATAATTTAATTGGTTTAAATTCAAATATATTGATTACTATAATCCAATTATATAATCAACTATAATTGAAGTAGTTTGAATACAGTCCAATTGTTCAATTAAAACAACAATTAAATATTAGTCCAACTAATATATTAATTTGATGTCGAAAAATTGAAATGAGCGCGTATTGGCAAGAAACTAAACGAATTTTGCAAATTTAATACTTGCCTCCCACTATTTTTTGTCGAGCCTCTAACCCTCTGTTGAGTACTCGGGAAACCTTATTTCCTAGTGGGCTAGGATCCCGTTAAATAACACACAACCTTGACTTTGGCCAACAAATTGTATGATAATTAACTAGGTAGATCTCTAAGATCAATTGGATCCCATCCAATTCCTAGATCTAGTAGGTGGACATCCAAGTCTGAAACATATATCTTATATATGCCAATATATCCAATATATTCCCTAACCTTTTTCCTTAGAATCAACTAAGCCTTGGCTTTGGCATAACAAACTTAAAGATCCCAGTTAAGCGGAACTCATTGACCTTGGAAAGCTTCGTAATCGATGTCGATGGACAAGAAATGATCTTGACTTTGGCCAACAAATCACAACTTGGACAAGACACTGATATGGAACAAAGCCTTCATGATTCAAACACATCCGCGATGGAAAAAGGTCTTGACTTTGGCCAACAAACCAGTGTCAATCTTGGATCTTGAGTAAGAATCACTCAATGGAAGGAAAAAACGCTTAATATGTGTTAAGGGTTTTTCACGTAATTGGCAACCAATTAATTATCTTTGTTAAGGTCTCATCATCATACACCCTTAAACATGCATTCTAAAAACATAATAAGGCGCGTATAAATAAAATAATAATGATATGCGGATGGATACTTAACACATTGTTCCTAGAACAAATCTCTCAATTTCCTCTCTCCCGCTAGCACAAGTATTACTTCTACCCGATTACATAACACTTCTAAAGAAACCTCATTTACATTGAGGGGAATATGTGAGAAGAGAAATACACAGAGTCAAGAGGTAATAGGCTGGACACGCAGGTCCAATTTAATAAATTCTAAATTTATTACAACAATTTCCAAAATTGCCCTCACCCATCTAATATCCATCTGATATACATTATTCATGCATCGCATCCATGTATTCACAAAAAGCATGTTATCAATCAATCTAATCAAATTAATTAATATGAAATTAATGACCATCAATGTTCAAACAACGATTTGATTTTGCGCGAGTCAGACTCATTTTACGAATAAATACTCAAAGTACGAATTCTCGAATTATATTAAACTACAACATTAAATCCAATTTAATTTTTATTTAATACGAATTCTATATTTAATTCTAAATTAAATAATTACACTTTTAATCTGCCTTTACGACTTAGATTCCAAATCTAATCGTTACGGGTATCAAAGCCCAATTAACATCCAATGTCAATTTAATTAATGTCCAATGGGCTTTCAATTAATTTCATAAGGCATGGACTTTTGGTCAATATGGGTCAAACCCAAATACCAAAGCCCATTTAAGGAATCACCCTTATTTGCCAAGAAACCAATTTAAGCCCATTAGGCCCAATTAAAATATCAAAGGTCCATTAGTTATATTTGGACTTTATAGATATGGTTTTGGGCCCAATTGGATCCAACCAATTAGCCTAAACCAAACTTTGCCCAACCAAGCCCATTAAGCCCAAATTCAACTTTACAAGCCCAATTCCAAAATAAGCCCAATTAATTTAAATTACAAATTTCTAAATTTCACAATTAAATTAATCAAAGTGTATAGCCATAATTAATTAGTCAAATTAACATTTCCAAAACACCAATTTAATCAATTAATTATGCTTATCATCATCAACTTATTTCCAACACAATTGAATCAAAAAATCAAGTCATTTTCCATGCTAGTAGTCATGGCAATAATATGGTTTTTTGTCCAATTCCAAATTCAATCCAATTGAATCCTAAATCAACATTTCCCAAATGATTTCAACTCATCCAATGAATCAAAAAATAAAAATCACCATGACATTTAGGGTAGTCCAACTTTCGGCCAAGCCAACCAATTAGGGAAAATTTGATCCAACTCAATTTTCATCAAATTGATCATGTATAACACTATGTTATCATCATTCAAGCATATTTAAACAATCAATTTCATCCAAACATACTCAAATCAATTTTACCCAATTTTACCCTAATTTCAATTTCATGCTTAAACAAGGCTCAAGATACCATTGTTGGGTTTCTAGGTTAGTCCCAATATCATTCAAGCATAGAAATCACGTGTGAATACAATAAGAAGTATGACGGAATCATACTTACAAAGATCGGCTTTTGCGATGCGAGGAACAACAAAAATCTTCAAGCTTTTCCTCCATGAAGCTCACGGTTTTTGGCCTCCATTTTTATGCTCCATTTGTGTTCTTCAAGCTCCAAGCTTGGTGTGCATTCCATGCCCATGGGTGGGTTTCCCTATCACCTTTGGATGACTCCTAATGTGTGCTAGCACCTTGGAAATTTTGACACAAAATTTCCCTTAAGCTTCTTCCATCTCTCGGCATGGAAGGAGAAAGAAAGAAGAAAAATTGGCCCAAGGCCGAATTTGGGAGAGGAGAAGAGAGTGAGAGTTTTCTTTTGTTTTCTTAAAACAATAATGAAAAATCAATTACCAAAAATTTGGTATATGGCTTTCAAAAAGTCAAACCGAATTTGGAGCCAAAATTTCATTAAATTTCCACACCAACCAACATCATGAATAGTGACTGCTTGTCACTCACCAAAAAAGTGACTTGACATCTATCACTAAAGTGACAAGTGATGTGACTTGTGGGCCGCATTTGAATTCAAAATGTGAGTGGGCCCGCAAACACTACCGGGCTCGGGTTCGCTAATTCTGAATTAGCGAATTTTCCGTTGCGACGTAATTAAATCAAATTTAATTAAATAATTGTGCCTAGTAAAATTACTATTCACATCGCTAGCGAATTAATTCTAAATTAACTCGTTCGCCCGAATTAAAATCTAATTTTAATTCCGCGTCAAAATCCAATTTCGTATAATATATCGAATATATTATTTTATCGATTAATTCCAAATTAATCGTTCTCTCTCTTTAAATAATATATTATCCCAGATAAAATATCTCTGTAATTAATCCCAGATTAATTTTCTCTATCTTATATTTAATCCCTGATTAATAAAGTGCGAGTCATACATCATCGGTGAATATTCGGGAAGCGACCCATGAGATCCCCGAATATGTTGGCAGTAAATCCGGTCGTCAGACTATCCAAACACGTACGTACCTAGTACTACGTTTTTACCGATTTACAAGACATGGTTGGCTTCTAGCAAAGCATCGTGCCTACCCAATTCTCCGGAAATATTCTTAAAGGAATATATGATCTTTATCAGGCGTAGTATACGTAGTATTGCGTATTACGATCCAGCATCGGTTGTCACGTGCTAGCTGCTTGGGCTGGAATTGTGTGTGCCCCGTACGAAGCACATATCGGATCTCTGGTAACTAGTCTCTATAATCGGATAATCATGACCTAGTCATATTATCCCGATGACTGCAGTACAAAAGAGCACCAGTTCCGTATCCTGCATGATCATCATTTCCACTATGACTGGAGTGATACTTCCGTCTTGACATCACACCCAACACACTACGATTCTCAATATACCCAGAAGAGGCGTACACAAAACCTGTTAAAGCCCTGGATGACCAAAACCAAAGTATATTGATTGTCGCAAGTATTAGCGGTGCAAGTCTCAGGTTATGACCAAATACACCTACCCTGATTCGGACTTCCATAGACACATAGTCATACTACCAATGGAATTCCGAGGGGTCTATCCAGAGCGAAGCTGTTTCCGTACCATCGGTAAACACAACCTCCTATTACACTTGGATGAGTATCATATACCCAAATATATGAGCACTATGTCATTATGCTCCCACAACGCGCACACGTGTAATAATAGTCTTTTATGCATTATCGATGTCCATCTCGATAATACTCTGACTAGGGATATTTAATGATTAAACCTTCGTGGATTGATACTGTCTCATATCATCTCAATCCGGAACTAATCATAAAGACCTTCTATCATTTATATATCTTGGTAATCTAATTAGAAATTATAAAAGGGAAATTTGCTTTGTCACATAGTTAATTTGTACAACACCACCATGATCTGTACAAATAGTGATGCTATGGGTCATAATTGTCCAACAACACACACGTATAACGCAAGTGCACGTATCGTTCAAGTAGTAGAAAAATATCGATCCCACGAGGACTTAATTCCTACTGTTGTTGTTAATTATTGATACTATTTATTTACAGGTATCTAATTATATAGAGAAGGGAATTGATTGATTTTGGTTGGTTGAATGTGGATTTGATAAATAAAATACTAAAAGACACAAAAAGAAAATACTACAAGGAAAAAAAACAAAAGACTCAAGATCTAGGGTTGTGACTCACACAATATTATTATAAAGATGAATTGATTCTCTTATATATGTGTAATAAATCAGATTTCTAACCTGGAACACGAAAATATGCAAAAGCCTATGTCGATGGTCAGACGCATATATCTAGTCTATGTCAACCAAATTACCTGGATTCATTAAGATTATGTTCCAATTATGGCTACCCCCGCCCGACAGGTATATGTCTATCCTGTAAGGAAATTTTTAAAGGGTTATCTATCCTCAAGGAAGATCGTGGGCTATTGAATCTAAGGCCCGAAACCTAAAATCCCTATGTCTAGTTCATTTTAAGTTACCACATCAATCTTATTGGTGATCAGACAAAAGAGCATTAAGCTTAAGACTCAATAAACAAACTAAAGAATTACCCTTAAAAAGAAAATCAATTATTAAGTGTGAATATTGTGTTTCATCACTTCCCTAGAATAAAAATAAAATGATGGGGGTTAGAGGATCCACTTTTTAGAAATCTCAAATTATTATAATATGGAAATTGCCAGTATTATCCAATTAAATTGAACCAACCATAAAGGCGGGGCGGTTGTTATTATTTATCCATAAATCAGCCATATATGCGGTAATTATCTATCACCTAAAGACCAACATATAGGTGGTGTCACATTATGTACATAATTAAAACCAGCCATTAAGGCAGAATCAACTTTTAATTCATATTATTAAATCACAATTTCCATTATAATTGAAGTGGGATTAATCTACCTTTACTATTTCTAATTTAGAAATCTCCCTTATTATAATATATAAATCTGTGTGATATTTACCAACCAGCCATATAGGCGGTATCCTGATTAAGTCAAATTAATAATTAATTACCAACCGACCAATGTAGCGGTATCCTTATTATGTCAGGTTTTAAATAATTTATATATTATAATTAAGGGAGATTAATCTAAATTATAAAAGTAAAAAGCTTCCCATTTACCCCAGCAGTAAATTAACTACTGAACATAAAAAAAGAAAAAGAAAATTAAATTAAATTTTATTACAAAAATTAAAAGTGCATAATTAAAAATACTAAAAGAAAAAATGCTAAATTTAAATTACAAAAACTTAAACACACAAGATGCAATCCTTAAAGTCCTTCCAAAACTCAAGGAATCCATGATTTGAATTCTGACATCGAGCTGAATTTATAGGCGTCAGTAGGGGTCGGGCGTCGCGACGCGGAATTATGTCGACGTGGCAGCTTCCGATTCGTTGTGCTTCAGATTTTGGATAAGGTGATAAGGTGACACGTGGCAAGATGGTTGGGAGCTCAATTATTGAGACACGTGGTGACTTCTGATTGGCTGATTTCATATTCTTATCCGCCACGTGTCATTCGGATAATTGAGTAAATAATTGATGCTGACTTGGCGTTGATGTGGCGTTGACGTGGCGGAAGTGACTGTTGGCAACATAGAATTACGACCCGTGGCACGTTGTGATTAGGTGATGATGATGTGGCGATGACATGGCACTTTGACTCGGTTAACCGGTGATGTGGATGATGACATGGCAGACACATGGAGTGACACGTGGTGACATATGGCGACGGAGACTGTAGGCACTGTAGGATGATGACATGTGGCACGGCGCACGTTAGCAGATCGGCTGTGATGGTGATACGTGGCACGGCGCACGTTAGCAAAGTCAAAATTTCTCAGATTCTGACTTGTGGACCCAGCGCACGTTAGCAAGTCTTGGTGCATGTTAGGCGTCGCGACGCCAAAGGCTTGCGCATCGCGACGCGCCAAAATTACCAAAATGCATTTTTTTCCAATTTTCACTGTTTTGGCCCAAATCACCTCCAGAGAGTCCTGAAACTTTATTTATCTACAAAATAACACAAAACACATCAAAATATTCACAAAACTCAAGAAACTATACAAATATTAGGTGAAATGAGTGGGAAATAGTGATATAATTACCACTCATCACACCCCCAAACCTAAGATTTTGCTAGTGCTCGAGCAAAACATAGAGTAAAATAACATAAACATTTTTAAAATAAAATCTAACTAGGCCACTTTCGTAGAGATCACGGTTGCATTTAGCGTATGCAACAAGCCTTTAAACCCCTAGGTGTCCCTAGTGGACGAGTTGTAGTCTTGTGAGGATTTACAGCAATGATACCCACAAACATTTTACAAAAGTAAAAAGGTAGTGAAAATAATGCACACAAAAGCAAAATGACAAGCGAAAAGAGAATAAAGAAGTTAGTGACTAATCAGATGAAACGTTTACTCCAAGTTACTAGTTGTTTTCTTTCCTTCTAAATTACCGTATAAGTAAATTCTCCTATTATATTTACCATTCTCCATATACACATCCAACAAAATATTAAACAACTCATTTTTGCCCACAACAGTCACAAGTGCAGTTGATAAGAGAGTAATATTTTTGTCCTAAAGTTTTATCAGAATTCACACCTTTTTGTATCATTGGAATAATTTTTCTGATTTTTCTGAATTTTTTTTTGATTTTTGATTTTTTTATTTATATACAATATCTTCCGTCTATGTAGCGAGTGTTGGGTTGGTGGCTCGCAAACCAGTTGGCTTTAGGGCACCAGGTGTCAAGACACCCCTACGGACTTAATTACTCAGACTTCAGATATATATATTTTTGCAACATCCTTGATCCATGTAGCGAGCTTTGGGCCAGTGACTCCCAAACTAGTTGGTTTTAGGGCACTAGGTGTTAAAACACCCTTACAAACTTAATAACTCGAATCTCAAACGTTTTTTTTTTACTCCATTGGTTTTTGAGATGCTTCCTCCAATTAACTAGAGCACTGAATATTACAAACTTTTCAATTTTAGCTCATGTCCGTATGTTACCATGCGTATTTTTTTTACCTGCCAACTGAGCATATGAAGATCCATTTTAATCAGTTTTATGGAGAGTTTACAAATTAAATAATTTAAAAAGGAAATAAACAAAAATTAACTTGTTCCGAAATAGGGTTTGAGATACGTCTCAGGAGTGGAAACTCCTTACTCAACTATCTCTTACCAATTTCACCTTTTTAATCAAAATAAAAACAAAAAAACACAAAATATTTTTGTACTTTTTGAAAAAATTTCAATTTTTTTGTATTTTTCGAAAAGTTTTGGACTAAAAATTAAAACAACACACAATCTAAAAACAAGCTACTGATCAACTAATTCCCTCCCCCAAACCTAAATGAGACATTGTCCCAAATGTCTTAAACAGTAGAAGAAGAGTTTAGAAGATAATATCTAGTTAGTTGAAATTCTACAGGAAATTAAAGGTTAAGATCCAGATTAATCTGATGCCTCTTACCACGATCGTCCTCGGACCAATTTATCTTTGAAAGGATAGGGTCAATTTTTGGTTCATAAGATAAGATTTGGTCAATTAGATCCGGAGCAGTTCTGGCAGTAAAGAGGAGTTCTTTCATAGGTTTTAACACGAACCCATTTCTCTGAGCATCATCAAGAAACACACAAAGAAAATCATAAAATCCTTCAACGTTGTACAACCCAATTGGTTTATGGTGTATGTTCAAGTTCGCCCAAGATAACAATATAAAAATTTCCTCCAATGTGCCCAAGCCACCTGGCAAAGCAATAAAAGCATCAGAACGGTTAATCATTTCTACCAATCGTTCAGACATACCTGGCATAATCAGTTCATCTTCGTTTGATGGTCCAATAAGATTTGCCTCTACCAAGGGTTCTGGAATGATTCCCAAAACGTGACTGCCTCCTTCCTGTACGGCCTTTGAAACGATCCCTATTAGTCCAAGATTGCCTCCACCATATACTAAGTGCATATTCCTTACAGTTAAGACTCGACCCAATTCATGTGCTGCTTCTACGTATTGTGGCTTAACACCAACACTAGTACTGCAAAACACACAGATGTTTTCAACTCGTCTTCTTGAAGTGGCTTCCATGTTTTACTCTAGATGTCTTCAAAAGTACAATGATGAGTTGAATTTATAACACCTGAAAATGGTGAGTAATAATAGCACTAGTATCTTCCAAAGGACGATTGTTAGCTAAACAATAAAAGAAATCGTGAAAGGTCAAAAAGTCTTGATTCTGTCTACGAAAATAAAGATAATTACAACAGAAAAGCAAATCCAAGCAATAATTAAGGTTACGGAATTGTGTACACAATACGCCATTCGCTTAGTATAAATTCATTAAGACGCGTCTTAAGAATCCATTCCTTACTCAGCCATCGCTAATTAATTATCTCTTATCTTTGCCAAACACCATTCCTTCTGTCTTATGCTTTGGTTGAGCTTTTCCCTACAAAAATAACACACAAAATTAAAAACTCTACAACATGTATACATAAAATATAAAAATAGAAATTACAACAAAGTACATGGGTTGCCTCCCTACTAGTGCTAAATTTTTCATCTTCAGACAGACGTGACTAAAATCCATCTGTCAATGAGGTTTTAGCGTCGTTTTGGATGTCCGATTAAAGACAATCCCGTGAGTGTTGCTTTTGAAGGGTCTCTTCCAACGGTAAGGTAGCAGAAATTTTTTTGTCTCATTAAGTGCTTGTGCCACCTTTTTGCTCTTTTTCGCTCCAGTGGTTCCTGAAAAGAACAAAATAAACTCAGGAGGTCCCGTATGGTGCTTGACTTTAAATGGAAGTTCCATTCTGTCAAGCTTCTGGGTGATATCTTTGATCAGTACTCCCCAAAACAGTGATGTTTCGCCTGAATGCTCTGGATCTTTAATAAAGTCAGACATTGTTCCTCCATTTGCTCTGCTTCTTACTCCACCTTTTCTTCACAGATGAATTTTAAAATTTATGTATTCAATTCTTCATCTGTCATCTGTGAAATGCATGCTCCATAAGTTTCAATCTGAGGATGTAAAATTATGTCTGTTTTTAGGTCATCATCCTCTGATATTAGTGAAATGATTGGTTCAGGTAGATCTTCACCAAACATTTGTGCAATGGAAGCTCAAAGATCGTCATTTGGAGGATAGAAAGTTTCATCCTCCTTTTTTGGTGCAGTTGGTACAAATAGCTCAGCTTCTTCATCATCGTCAGAGTCCGAAGAAAAATAAAAATCAAATTGAGACTTTGTTGGTTCAAGCTCCTGAACTAATACCTATGATTCTTGCTATTGCTCAGCCTCGTCCACTGTTATGATGTCATGATGAATCTCAGGATATTCGAAGGCTTCTTCACTAGTATTTGAATTTGCTCCGTGAGATATGTGATTCATGTTATCTGTTAATTGTCTAACTTGATCTGTCATCCTCTGTATAGACGCCGCTTGACTCTGAATTTGTGCATCAAATTGAGCTTCCCGTTCCTCGAACCAATCTTTGAGCATGTGAATCAACTGATTTTCCTCTGATGGTTCTGGTTCTTGATGAAGATCGTAGATGGATGGTGGATAATATGGAAAATGTGATGATTCTTCATACCTTGAATGATTCCAATAGTTATGCCACTTTGAAAGGTATATACATTGATTGCTCGGGTGGTTACCATCACAAATCACACATCTCATCATTTCGTTCTGATGAGCAAATGTAGTATTGCTTGATTCTGACATCCAGTGATAGTTGTTGGGCTGGACAACAGGCCTCAGAAAAATGGACATTTGCTCCCAGATTTGGGGTGTATCTTCTTCTAGTAAAGCTCGAAATCTTTCAATCTCCCAATAATGTTCCATTTTTCAATCACCTGAAAAAAAGAATGAAATAAAAATTACAGATAAAAATAAAGAAAAATTAGTACAATAAATTAGATAGCTTCAAAATTAATAACTCAAGAAAAATAAGTCCCCGACAACGGCGCCAAAAACTTGAACGGCGGTAACACACACGTATAACGCAAGCGCACGTATCGTTCAAGTAGTATAAAAATATCGATCCCACGAGGACTTAATTCCTAATGTTGTTATTAATTATTGATACTATTTATTTACAGGTATCTAATTATAGGGAGAAGGGAATTGATTGCTTTTGGTTGGTTGAATGTGGATTTGATAAATAAAATACTAAAAGACACAAAAACAAAATACTAAGGAAAATAAAAAAAGACTCAAAGATCTGGGGTTGTGACTCCACACAATATTATTATAAAGATGAATTGATTCTCTTATATATGTGTAATAAATCAGATTGCTAACCTAGAACACGAAAATATACAAAAGCCTCTGTCGATGGTCAGACGGAAATACCCAGTATAATCCAATTGAACCATATGTCTATGTCAACCAAATTACTTGGATTCATTAAGATTAAGTTCCAATTATGGCTACCCCCGCCCGACAGGTATATGTCTATCATGTAAGGAAATCTATTAAAGGGTTATCTATCCTCAAGGAAGATCGTGGGCTATTGAATCTAAGGCTGAAACCTAAAATCCATATGTCTAGTTCATTTTAAGTTTACCACATCAATTTTATTGGTGATCAGACAACAATAAGCATTAAGCTTAAGACTCAATAAACAAACTAAAGAATTACCCTTAAAAAGAAAATCAATTATTAAGTGTGAATATTGTGTTTCATCACTTCCCTAGATTAAAATAAAATGATGGGGTTAGAAGATCCACTTTTTAGAAATCTCAAATTATTATAATATGGAAATTGCCAGTATTATCCAATTAAGTTGAACCAACCATAAAGGCAGTGTTATTATTTATCCATAAATCAGCCATATAGGCGGTAATTATCTGTCACCTAAAGACCAACCATATAGGTGGTGTCACATTATGTTACATAATTAAAACCAGCCATTAAGGCAGAATCAAATTTTAATTCATATTATTAAATCACAATTTCCATATTATAATTGAAGTGGGATTAATCTACTTTTACTATTTCTAATTTAGAAATCTCCCTTATTATAATATATAAATCTGTGTGATATTTACCAACCATCCATATAGCGGTATCCTGATTAAGTCAAATTAATAATTAATTATTAACCGACCAATATAGCGATATCCTTATTAAGTCAGGTTTTAAATAATTTATATATTATAATTAAGGGAGATTAATATAAATTATAAAAGTAAAAAGCTTCACCTTTACCCCAGCAGTAAATTAACTACTGAACATAAAAAAAGAAAAATAAAAAAAATAAAATTTTATTACAAAAATTAAAAGTGCATAATTAAAAATACTAAAAGAAAAAAATGCTAAATTTAAATCACAAAAATTTAAACACACAAGATGCAATCCTTAAAGTCCTTACAAAACTCAAGGAAGACATGATTTGAATTCTGACATCAAGCTGAATTTATAGGCGTCAGTAGGGGTCGGGCGTCACGACTCCCAACTCGGGTCGCGACGCGGAATTGTGTCGATGTGGCAGCTTCTGGTTCGTTGCTTCAGATTCTGGATAAGGTGACACGTGGCAAGGTGGTTGTGAGCTCAATTATTACGACACGTGGCGGCTTCTGATTGGCTGATTTCATATTCTTATCCGCCACGTGTCATTCGGATAATTGAGTCAATAATTGATGCTGACATGGCGCTGACGTGGCGAAAGTGACTGTCGGCACCATAGAATTACGACATGTGGCACGCTGTGATTGGCTTATGATGACGTGGCATTTTAACTCGGTCAATCGGTGATGTGGATGATGATGTGGTAGACACGTGGAGTGACACATGGCGACACGTGGCGATGGTGACTGTCGGCACCGTAGGATGATAACACGTGGCACGGCGCACGTTAGCAGATCGGCTGTGATGGTGACACGTGGCACTGTGCACGTTAGCAAAGTCAAATTTTCTCAGATTCTGACTTGTGGACCCACCGCACATTAGCAAGTCTTGGTGCATGTTAGGCGTCGCGACACGCCAAAATTACCAAAATACCCTTTTTTCCAATTTTCACTGTTTTGGCCCAAATCACCTCCATAGAGTCCTGAAACTTTATTTATCTATAAAATAACATAAAACACATCAAAATATTCACAAAACTCAAGAAATTATACAAAATATTAGGTTAAATGAGTGGGAAATAGTGATATAATTACCACTCATCAATGAGCATACAAATTTCTTTTTCGTATTGTATATCCTAACGACATTATCATTATTAATGTAATAATGAGATGTTTGTAAGGTAAAAGGTTTACCTAAGTCTTCTTTTCTCCGTGAAAGCACTGAAAGTAGTCTCTGTTATATTTGATATAAAGTTTCATATACGATATAAAACAAGAGACTTGTGAAAAACTTTCATTAGTCGTGCATTAGATATGATCTAATAAAGAACACAACAAGACTATCTGTGTGACAGTTAATATAACTGTTAATAGTTAGTGTGTTTCTTGTATATAGTATTTATCTTTCGTAATGGATGATTCCTTTGTCGAAAGAGAAAATAATTAGAATGTCTAGTCAATCTTATGCATTATAGGATGATGGCATAATGAATACTATATTATGTGTTACTAAAAATATCAATTTAGTCATAATTGTTACGAACGATTTGTTGGACAATTATGACCCATAACATCACTATTTTTACAGAACATGGTGTTGTTGTACAAATAAATTATGTGATAAAGGAAATTGCTCTTTAAATATTTATAATTGGATTACAGAGATATATAAATGATAAAATTTCATATGATTAGTACCGGATGAATAAGATATGAGACAGTATTAATCCACGTAAGGTTTAATAATTAAAAATCCCTCATCATAGTATTATCGAGACTGCAAGATTATCTTCTGTGGGTATTTTCTCTATAATAACTTCTTTTCTCTCAACAATCTCTCTGATAAGATGAAATCCCCTGAGTATATGCTTAGATTTCTGGTGGGACCTTGGATCATTTGATTGAGCAATGGCGCCCGTGTTGTCACAGTACATCATGATGCCATTCTTTATCGCAGGAAGTGCTTCCAGTTCCGTGATGAACTTCTTTATCCAGATTACTTCTTTAGCTGCCTCAGATGCTGCAATATACTCGGCTTTGGTGGTGGAGTCCGCTGTAGTTGACTGCTTTGAGCTTTTCTACTGACAGCACCGCCATTCAAAGTAAACATATATCTTGTTTGTGATCTGTTGTCATCCCTATCGGTTTGAAAGCTCGCATCACAGTAACCAATGACTTTCATCTTAGAACAATCACCGTATGTCAAAAAAACATCCTTAGTTCTGCTCAGATACTTGAGGATTGTTTTGACACCTGCCCAGTGTTGCTCACCAGGATTTGTCTGATACCTGTTCGTTATACTAAAAGCATAAGAGACATCAGGTCTTGTACATAGCATGGCTTACATGATCGATCCTATTATTGAAGCATAAGAGATCTTACACATATGCTCTCTATCTGAAGGAGTATGTGGACATTGCTCCTTAGATAATTTGATTCCATGACAAGTAGGTAAATTACGTCTTTTGGAATTTTCCATTTTGAATCTTTTCAAAACTTTATCTATGTACGTAGATTGAGAAAGTCCTAACAACCTCTTAGATCTATCACGGTAGATCTTAATGCCGAGGATGTAGGCTGCTTCTCCCAAATCTTTCATCGATAAATTCTGAGATAACCAGTGCTTGGTGGCTTGCATCATGAGAATATCATTCCCGATGATTAATATGTCATCGACATATAATACAAGAAATACAACAGCACTCCCACTACTTTTCCTGTAAACACAAGGCTCGTCTAAATTTTTGATGAAGTCAAATTCTTTGATTGTCTCATCAAATCGTATATTCCAACTTCTGGAGGCTTTCTTGATTCCATAAATGGATTGTTTAAGCTTGCATACTTTATTATGATCATCCTTAGATGCAAACCCCTCAGGTTATGTCATATAGACTTCCTCTAGGAGGTTCCCATTAAGGAAAGTTGTTTTGATATCCATATGCCAAATCTCATAATCAAAGTGTGCAGCTAGTGCCAGTAAAATTGAATGGACTTTATCATTGAAACATGCGAGAAGGTTTCCTCATAGTCAATTCCTTGGATTTGTCTATAACCTTTCTCCACCAACCTAGCCTTATAGGTTTGGAAGTTGCCTTCTGCATCATTTTTACGCTTGTAAATCCACTTGCAACCTATGGGTTTTATCCCTTCAGGTGCATCAACCAAGTCCCAGACTTGATTATGATACATAGAGTCTATTTCAGATTTCATAGCCTCAAGCCACTTAACTGAATCAATGTCACGCATTGCTTCGTCATAACTGGTGGGATCGTCTTGATTAATGACCTGATCATGTTCCTCATCAATATGGAAACCATATCTTTCAGGCTCATGTCTTTCCCTACCAGACCTTCCGAGTTCATAACCTTGTGGTTGTTCTGTCGCTGCCCTTTTGAGGGGCCTGGGGTTTAGTTCTATGTTAGTTTTTTCTTCTCGTACCTCATCGAGGTCAAATGTACTCCCACTATATTTCTTGAGAAGGAATTCATTCTCTAGAAATTTAGCATTTCGTGAGACAAATGTTCTTTGTTCATTTGGGACGTAGAACACGTATGCTCTTGAGTTCAAGGCATATCCTACAAACTTACATTTAACTGCCCTATCATCCAATTTGTTAGTTTGTGTGAGATTGACATATGCGTCACGTCCCCAAACTCTTACATAACTAATACTAGGACGTTTCCCACACCATAACTCATATGGTGTTTGACAAACAGTCTTGGAAGGAGCTTGGTTTAGTAGTAGTGTTGCAGTTTCTAAAGCAAGACCCCAAAATGAAAGAGGTAGATCCGTGCCTGGCATCATTGATTGGACCATATCTAATAATGTCTGATTTCTCCTTTTGGAGACCCCATTATGCTGTGGAGTTCCCGGAGGAGTCCACTGGGAAACAATGCCATTTTCTCTCAAGTAATCTTGAAATTCGTTGCTTAAGTATTCACCACCTGGGTCAGACCTTAGTGACTTAATACTTATATTAAGCTGGTTTTCTACTTCAGCTTTGAAGTCTTTGAATTTCTCAAAGGCTTCAGATTTGTACCGCATAAGGTACACATACCCATATCGCGAGTGATCATCGATAAAGGTAATGAAGTAGGTGAAATCCACCTATAGCGGTTGTAGGACACATAAATTGGGCGACGTTGTTCCGGGCTCGCGGCCCGGTTGGGAGTTCGGAGTAGCCCGTGGAGGACTAAACTGGAGAAATAACATGGAGTCGCCACCTGATGTGAATCGGGAAAATGATTTAAGGCCGCACTCACCCCTTGCAAGGGAAGACCTCAAACCGTTGGGTTCGGAACGGTCCCTTACTTATGCCACTCTTAATGATATTATTTGTGCAATAATTTAATCGAATCTACGCAACATATTTCCAAGAGTATTCAACTTTTAAGTTCACATGCATGAAAGTAATCATCATAACGAAAAACATACAATATCATACAATTATCTCATGACATGTTGAATCATCAAACGCGGAAAATAAATAAGAACCTAAACATAAGTTGAACGCCTATTTCGAAAGAAGATAACTAAATCATGCATAGAGGAATAACGTACTAGCGGCTAAATCATGCTTAAGGAACAAGTAACAAACTGACGCCTAATCATGCTTGAACACAATCTCACGAACACATCAAACGGATAAATGCAGGAACACAAGTAGATGGTAGCAGTAAAGGTGTCACTAATGGAATGGTATGATTAATTACATAATGCAAGAGAAATCACCCCAGAAGCAATTATGCATGAAATGTGATGAAAAAGACTCAGTTCAGTGTATGCGCGTTCGTGTAGCTTTCGAAAACGCATTCGAACGGTAAACAGAAGGTTCTCGTTTGTGTGGCGTTTGATAATGCGTTCGAACTGGACAAGACCTGATGAAATAAAATGCATACGCGTTCGAGTAGCATTCGTAAACGCGTTCGAACGGAAAATAGATGTTTTCGTTCGTATCGCGTTTGATAACGCATTCGAATGGGATAAGACCTGATGAAACAAAAATGCATCCGCATTCGAGTAGCGTTTATGAACATGTTCAAATGGGAAACAGAAGGTTCGCGTTCGTGTAGCGTTCGAGAACGCGTTCGAATGGGACAGGACCTGATGCATGATAGACGACGCACACGCATACACAGATGCACAATGTAGGACCCCGTGTGCCTGATTGAACTCATTCCCATTCAATCAAGCATACCTCATCCGGCGTGGCAAAACATCATGGTAAAGGTAGCCTTCGGGCATTTTCCTGTGAATAGAGGACCTTTAATCCACCCTAGTTAGCCCATGCGCATTAGAATGCAATACATGCATAAATAGAACAATGATTTGCACAAAGTCAATGACATAACAAAAGGCGCGGTAAAACATCGTGGTAAGGTAGCCTTCAGGCATTTTCCCTCGAATGGAGGACCTTTAATCCACCTAGTTAGCCCATGCGCACAAGAATGCAATGCATGCGTAAATAAAACAACGATATGCAAAGGGTAAATGACATAATAAAAGGTACGTCAAAAAATCGTAGTAAAGGAAGCCTTCAGGCATTTCCCTCGAATAGAGGACCTTTAATCCACCCTAGTTAGCCCATGCGCATTATGTTACCGTGTATATAAAATAAGGACAATAATATAGGACTGCACATATTCGATTAAACATATATCACATTCAATCAAACACACTTTTTCCGGCGCGGCAAAGCATTGTCGTAAAGGTAGTCTTTCAGACTTTTCTTCCCTCAAATAGGGAACCTTTAGGCCACCATACTATGCCCATGCACATCACATCATCAATACAGACAAATAATCATACGGAAATTAAATGGCGGAATATAAAATGTGGATAATAAACAAACAAGATAACATAAATCGGAATATGTGTCGTTTGCTCAAGTGGTACGTGGAGTTGTATCCCAAGTACAGACCGCACTACCATCCATTTGGATTCAGCTACAGAATTTATGACTGGGTTTCCATCCTAAATACCACAAGTGGCGACACACTTTCCATTTATTCAAGAACCACAATACTCATGCAAATAAAATTTAATAAATAATTATGAGATGAATGAAACTAAATTAGAAAGATGCCCTCAGGTCTAACCTTTTATGTCGACTCTCGGAAACACGTTACAAGGCCGTCGGAATGGCTAAAACTCCGCAACTTTTCTGGTTCACTGGTTCACTTCTTTCCTCACTGTTTTCACTGCTCGAGCTACTGTTTTCACTCCGTTTCGCTGTTGTTTTTACTCTATTTTATGGTCACTATTTTTGGTGTATTAATGGACTATTTTACACGGTTTTGTGAGGGTAGGGGCTGCTGTTTTATACGGTTGTTTAAGGGTTTTAAAGTGCAAATTTTTGTTCATTGTTTTATATGATTTTAGCTACTGTTTCGGGGTACTTAGGCTGCTGTTTGGGGGTGATTTTCAGTGGTTATAAGGTGTAAAATAGTGCAATTTTTAGAGGGTATATGCGGCAAAATTGGGCAGTGTGCTACGCTGCGCGTGAGGTCGTGAGGTGAAGTGTTTTTTCGGTTAAGGGATTTATTGTTTCACGTGGCATGAAGGGTTATAGCTTCATTGACTCGTGGTTTTATGGGCTGTTGAGGTGGCTTTTTGCATGGAGAAGGCAGGGGCTAGTGAAGGCAGGTGGCGTTAGTAGGGAGCTGTGGTTTTTAGGGCAGTAACGTGTTGAGTGCTTTGTGTTGATTGTGGGTGCAACGTGAGGGTTATGTGTGTGTTGCTGTCGGTGAGTGGGTTAATGTGTGAAGGGACAGGTGGTGTGCGTGGCTTTGAGGCGTGAGTGAAGGTTAAGGGGATGTGAGGCAATGTGAGGGGCTGTGAGAATAGCCTGGAGGTGTGTGTCTGTTACGTGAGCTGAGGCAGTGGGGCTGTGCGTGAGTTGAGGCAGCGGGGGTGTCTGTGAGTTGAGGCAGGCTATTTGCTTAGTATTTTTGTGAGGATCAACTCTGGTTTCTTCTGTGAGTATGTGTGAATTAGCTAGGGGTGGTGGAGTGTTGGAATTATGTTTCTTTTATAGACAAAGGCTAGGGTGAATCCTTGTTAGAGAAGGAATAAGAGATCATGCAATAAAGGTAAGATATTTTTTAGTGTTATACAAGGAAAATAAATATTTAATTAGAGACAAGATTTGGTTTAATTAGGAAGTTAATATATTTGATTTATCTTAATTAGGCATGCAATTACTTAGATTTTATTTGTTTTATTTTGATTTTCCCATTTTTGGCATCTGTTGCATGTGCTCCATTTTGGAGCGCCATTTTCGGCATCTGTTGTGATAGTTGTCCCTTTTCGGACTGTGCTTCATTTTGGAGCGCCATTTTCGGCATCTGTTGCGTGTGCTCCATTTTGGAGCGCCATTTTCGGCATCTGTTGTGATAGTTATCCCTTTTCGGATTGTGCTCCCTTTTGGAGTGCCATTTTCGGCATCTGATGTGGTAGTGGTCCATTTTCGAACCGTGCTGTGTGAGAATGTGGCTTATTTTTGAACCATTACTTGATGAGAGGTGGCTCATTTTTGAACCGTTACTTGATGAGATGGTCTTTATTGCTACAATCCTGCGAACACAAAATAAAAATTATATGTATGTGATATGTATGCATGTATGCATGGATGCATGCTGCTGATGTGGGCCTCGCCCCCAAATCGATACTGATATGGGCCTCGCCCCTAAACTGACACTGATGTGGGCCTCGCCCCCCAAACTGATACTGCTATGGGCCTCGCCCCCCAAACTGATACTGCTATGGGCCTCGCCCCTAAACTGATACCTGATGTGGGCCTCGACCCTCGGGACTCATCCCCACTGATACTAATGTGGCCTCGCTCTTAGACTGATACTGATATGGGCCTCGCCCCAAACTGATATTGATGTGGGCCTCGCCCCAAACTGATACTGATGTGGGCCTCGCCCCCAGACTAATACTGGTATGGGTCTCGCCCCAGACTGATACTGATGTGGGCCTCGCCCTCAGACTGAACTGATAAGGGCCTCGCCCCAAACTGATACTGATGTGGGCCTCGCCCCAAATTGATACTGATGTGGGCCTCGTCCCCAGACTGATACTGATGTGGGCCTCGCCCCAAACTGATACTGATGTGGGCCTCACCCCAAACTGATATTGATGTGGGCCTTGCCACCAGACTGATACTGATGTGGGCCTCACCCCAAACTGATATTGATGTAGGCCTCGCCCCCAGACTGATATTGATGTGGGCCTCGCCCCAAACTGATACTGATGCGGGCCTCAACCCTGTGATTCATTCCTAAAAACTGCTGACACTGTACTGTTACTACTTCCGATTGGCTTGTCTTTGCCGCTTTCTCTTTTTTCTTCTTTGACCTATGAATACAAAACAAAACAAACATAAAAGGAATGTAAAATATGTTACGTGTATGCATGCATGCATGAGTTTCCTATCCCGTCGGGTCAGGTCTTCTACCGGTGACTACTAGGTCTTCTCTTCCTCAGGCAAAGTACTGCTTCAATCTATCCATGTTGATCATCTTGGTGAACTCATTCTTTTCCAAGTCTGATAGTTTCACTGCCCCATTTCCCAATTTCTGAATGGCTCTCATGTCTTTTCTACTTGCTTCTTCCGAAGATTCCCCGTATTCTAAACATCACTGAGTATCATAGTACCAAGGTTGAATGCTTTTATCAAATATACTCATGTTGCAGGTTGAAAGGAAGAGACTCAGGTAAGTAAATGGAATGAACGCCTTTATTATCATTAAGAAATGGTTCGAACAAGTAGGCAAAATCAATGTCTATATTAAAAATACCGGATCAAATAAACTAGGAGGAAAAACTTCATCATTCGTAGCATTGCCTTCTTCCTTGGCCTATGGTTCTTCATTGCTGTCGTTCCCTATCCCCATGAAAGAAACTGGGTGGTTGAGGGTTTGGAGGACAAAGCTTTCGGGTAGGCCAGAGTTGATCATGTAGGTGGGTGGTGGAACGAAGTGGTAGTTTGGTAGAGGATTCTGGTGTGTGTTGGGTTGTTCTTTCTCAGGATCGGGTATTTTATGGGTATCAATGAGGTTTTGGATCTCATGCCTAAGGCGGGTGCAGCTGTCAGTTTCATGGCTTCTCCTCTGATGGAAGTGACAATACAAGCTTAGGTAAAGGTTGGGTGGTATAGGATCTGGAAGTGGTTTAGGCTTTAAGGGTTTTAGGAGTCCTTGCGCCTTCAGCTTCTCAAGCACCTTAGATAAAGGCTTCCCC
Organism: Zanthoxylum bungeanum; assembly: GCA_019454045.1. Classification (NCBI taxonomy): domain Eukaryota; kingdom Viridiplantae; phylum Streptophyta; class Magnoliopsida; order Sapindales; family Rutaceae; genus Zanthoxylum; species Zanthoxylum bungeanum. The sequence goes on from SKCR01021832.1 coordinate 66,275, forward strand.
AGGTTAGAGAAGTGTCGGTTCCTGATGGCAGCAACTTCGGCAGTAGTGGGCTTGGTCTCAGAATGTCCCCCAAAAGTCCTTCTATTCTAGCCATAGAACTTTCTATTCTCCGCTTCTTCTTCTTCGATGTCCATGATAGTTTCCCTTAACTGTCGGAAATCAGCAATCATGGAGGTCATCCTCCTCAGCTTGCCAAAAATAGAGGGCTTGGTGCCCTTGATGATCATTTTGATCTGGTCCTTCTCCGGAGGCCAGGTTTGCATCTTTAGAAGCTGGCTCCTCCAGCGATCTACATACTCTTTGAAACTTTCCTCCGGCTTCTGCTTGGTATTCTCCAAGTCACAGAGTCACAATTCAATCTCTAAATCTGTAACATACTGCTTTAGAAAAGCATCTGGCAATGCTCTCCAATCTTCCTTAACCTTTCTTTCAAGGCTATGGTACCACACTACGGGTGCCCCCTCAAGCGACATTCCAAACATTTTCTGCACTTGGCGCTGTGACAAGCCCACTGAACTCATAACTGAAACATATTGCCAAAGATGGACCCTCGGGTCCCCATTCCCATTGAACTTGGCCATATCAGGCATCTTGAACTGAGCTGGCAGCTGTTCTTCAAAAGTCATTGCTTCATACTCTAACAACTCTTCATGTTTACCCCTCATTTTGCGGGTAACTATTTCTACCTGATCCCGAAGCTTCTGAAATTATGTCTGAGACCCAATCATTCTTCATGTCGCATATTCTGCCATGTCATCATCAAAAGTGGGGATATCATCCCCCAACTCATTCGGAGGCTCCTCACGCCTCACATTCTCATAATTTCCCCCAGCATGGGGCATAACCATATTAGCCACAGCAGTAGACAAGGCTTGTAACTATTCAGTAATCTTGGTGAGACTGTTCTCAAACTAATCCATACGGGATGTTTCATTCTCTGATTCGCTCATGTTTGCTATCGGCCTTTTAACAAGTTTTCCCTTTTCCCTAACCTAATGGATATCTATGATGGCTCTTAAGACACAAGAGAGTTAACATGATGTGTGTATGCATGAGATACGTGCGATGTGTGGAACATATAATTCGGCGTATTGTCATTTTAAAGCATTTAACCACGCCATTGCGCGGTGCAAACTTGTCCTAGTTGAAATGGCCGAACAAGTTTGCTCTTTGCGATAACATGACTAAACGACTTCAAATGATAAAGGGCACAAACACAAGCATAAAGAGATAATTCAGGCAATAATTTCTACAGAGTGGTCCACCACCATTTCAGAAGCTTTTGGCCCAATTATCATAGGATACGAACTCGTCCTAGTTTAAATGGCCCAACAAGCTCGCATTTCTGACAACAAGTCCAACTGCATCCAAATGAGGATGGTACACAAGCACAAAGAAATAGTTGCTATAGGTCATACAATTCCGGTCTACGTGTGAGTTTGCAGGAGTAAAGACAAAGACTCTCGCTGGCGAAGGGTTGCCCACAACTAGGTCTCCCCACTCAAAGGTTCGAGCGACCAAGTGAGCGCCCCATTTTTATACCTTACGGTACGTGCCAACGAGTTATGGTGTGTGACTGACTGTCAAATGGATTTCCCGTTGTAGATTCCCCAGAGGGAGGGCGGAGCGAACTCTCTTAAAAACCCAAGCCTCTTAGGCTTTTATCGCTTGGTGACAAGAATAAACAACGAGTCCTACAAATTAGTCCATCACAATAGGCTACGAGTACATGATTATCTAGGAGCCTTCACAACTTTTCCTTATAGAAAGGTAGTGAATGAGGGAAGACACCAAACCATTACCTAGCCTTAAAAACGCCTTTGATTAAACCTCTTTCAACCCACAGTAAACACGGTTAATTAAAGCATAAATCACAAACATTACAAGACATTATTTCGGGGCCGATTCTTTATCCCAGTGGAGTCACCAGACTGTAAGACACAGAAATTGGACGACGATGTTCCGGTCTCGCGGCCCGGTTAGGAGTACGGGGTAGCCCACGGGGGACTAAACCGGAGAAATAACATGGAGTTGCCACTCGGTGTGAACCGGGAAAATGATTTATGGCCGCACTCACCCCTCGCAAGGGAAGACCTCAAACCGTTGGGTTCGGAACGGTCTCTTACTTATGCCACTCGTAATGATATGATTTGTGCAATAATTTAATCGAATCTATGCAACATATTTCCAAGAGTATTCTAATTTTAAGTTCACATGCATGAAAGTAATCATCATAACGACAAACATACAATATCACACAATAATCTCATGACATGTTGAATCATCAAACACGGAAAATAAATAACAACCTAAACAAAAGTTGAACGCCTGTTGCGAAAGAAGATAACTAAATCATGCATAGAGGAATAACGTACTAGCGGCTAAATCATGCTTAAAGAACAAGTAACAAACTGACGACCTAATCATGCTTGAACACAATCTCATGAACACATCAAACGGATAAATGCGGGAACACAAGTAGATGGTAGCAGTAAAAGTGTCACTAATGGAATGGTATGATTAATTACATAATGCAAGAGAAATCACCCCAGAAGAAATCATGCATGAAATGTGATGAAAAAGACTCAGTTCGGCATATGCGCGTTCGTGTAGTGTTCGAAAATGTGTTCGAACGGTAAACAGAAGGTTCTCGTTCGTGTGGCGTTTGATAACGCGTTCGAACGGGAGAAGACCTGATAAAACAAAATGCATGCGCATTCGAGTAGCGTTCATAAACACGTTCGAGCGGTAAACAGAAGGTTTGCGTTCATATATCATTTGATAACGCGTTCGAACGGGATAAGACCTGATGAAACAAAAATGCATGCGTGTTCGAGTAGCGTTTGTGAACGCATTCGAGTAGCGTTTGTGAACGCGTTCAAAGGGGAAACAGAAGGTTCGCGTTCGGGTAGCGTTCGAGAACACGTTCGAATGGGACAAGACCTGATGCATGATAGACGAAGCACACACATAAACAGATGCACAATATAGGACCCCGTGTGCCCGATTGAACTCATTCCCATTCAATCGAGCATACCTCATCCAGCGCGGTAAAACATCATGGTAAAGGTAGCCTTCGGGCTTTTTCCCTCGAGTAGAGGACCTTTAATCCACCCTAGTTAGCCCATGCGTATTAGAATGCAATACATGCATAAATAGAACAATGATATGCACAAAGTCAATGACATAACAAAAGGCGCGGCAAAACATCGTGGTAAAGTAGCCTTCAGGCATTTTCCCTCGAATGGAGGACCTTTAATCCACCCTAGTTAGCCCATGCGCACAAGAATGCAATGCATGCGTAAATAAAGCAACGATATGCAAAGGGTAAATGACATAATAAAAGGCGCGACAAAACATCGTGGTAAAGGTTGCCTTCAGGCATTTCCCTCTAATAGAGGACCTTTAATCCACCCTAGTTAGCCCATGCACATTATGTTACCGTGTATATAAAATAAGGACAACAATATAGGACTTCATATATTCGATTAAACACATATCACATTCAATCAAACACACTTTGTCCGGCGCGGTAAAGTATTGTCGTAAAGGTAGTCTTTCAGACTTTTCATCCCTCAAATAGGGAACCTTTAGGCCAACGTACTAAGCCCATGCACATCACATCATCAATACAAACAAATAATCGTACGGAAATTAAATGGCGGAATATAAAATGCGGATAATAAACAAACAAGATAACATAAATCGGAATATGTGCCGTTTGCTCAAGTGGTACGTGGAGTTGTATCCCAAGTACAGACTTCACTACCGTCCATTCAGATTCGGCTACGAAATTTATGTCTAGGTTTCTATCCTATATACCACAAGAGGCGACACATTTTCCATTTATTCAAGGACCACATCACACATCATTCCACAATACTCATGCAAATAAAATTTAATAAATAATTACGAGATGAATGAAAATAAATTAGAAAGATGCACTCAGGTCTAACCTTTTATATGACTCTCGGAAACACGTTACAAGGCCGTCGGAAGGGCTAAAACTCCGCAACTTTTTTGGTTCGCTGGTTCACTTCTTTCCTCGCTGTTTTCACTGCTCGAGCTACTGTTTTCACTCCGTTTCACTGCTATTTTTGATGTATTTTCTGGTCACTATGTTTTGTGTATTAATGGACTATTTTTCATGGTTTTGCGGGGGTAGGGGCTGCTGTTATGTGTGGTTGTTTAAGGGTTTTAAAGTGCAGTTTTTTATTCACTGTTTTAGGTGATTTTAGCTACTGTTTCGGGGTACTTGGGCTACTGTTTGGGGGTGATTTTTGGTGGTTATAAGGTGTAAAACAGTGCAGTTTTTTGGAGGGTATATGCGGTAAAATTGGGCAGTGTACTGCGCTGGGCGTGAGGTCGTGAGGTGAAGTGTTTTTTCAGTTAAGGGATTTATTGTTTCACGTGGCGTGAAGGGTTATAGCTTTGTTGACTCGTGGGTTTATGGGCTGTTGAGGCGGCTTTTTACGTGGAGAAGGCAAGGGCTAGTGAAGGCAGGTGGCGTTAGTGGGGAGCTGTTGCTTTAAGGGCAGTAACGTGTTGAGTGCTTTATGTTGATTGTGGGTGCAACGTGAGGATTATGTGTGTGTTGCTGTTGGTGAGGGGCTTATGAGTGAATGTGCAGGTGGTGTGTGTGGCTTTGAGGCGTGTGTGATGGTTAAGGGGCTGTGAGGCAATGTGAGGGGCTCTGAGAATGGCGTGGAGGTGTGTGTCTGTTACGTGAGCTGAGGCAGTGGGGCTGTGCGTGAGTTGAGGCAGTGCGGGTGTGCGTGAGTTGAGGCAGGCTATTTGCTTGGTATTTTTGTGAGGATCAACTCTGGTTTCTTCTGTGAGTATGTGTGAATGAGCTAGGGGTGGGGGAGTGTTGGAATTGTGTTTCTTTTATAGACAAAGTCTATGGTGAATCCTTGTTAGAGAAGGAATAAGAGATCATGCAATAAAGGTAAGATATTTTTTAGTGTTATACAAGGAAAATAAATATTTAATTAGAGACAAGATTTGGTTTAATTAGGAAGTTAATATATTTGATTTATCTTAATTAGGCATGCAATAACTTAGATTTTATTTGCTTTATTTTGATTTTCCCATGTGTTATATATGCATTTTAGTATTTTTGGATGTCTTTTATGGGCTTGGGCGTGTGTGGCCCTTGGTTGGGCGTGTGGCCTTTGGTTGGTGGCTTTGGTTGGCTTTGGTTGGTGGGTTTAGTGGTGTGTGGACTTGCGGGGGTTTTTGGGCTAAAGGTGGTTTAAAACGAAGGTCCAACAAGTGAGCCCGAAGCTAAACAAGCGAATAAAATCTAACAAAATACCGATTCCCTTCCGACGTCCATTTCCCGCGACTTCCTCGATTTAAAACATAGTGCCTCCAAATGAGACTCATCATAGGGACTTGATTACGCCCAAATATGACTTGGGGTTATCGCAGTATAGCTGGGGTGTCGATTCCTTAGAGAGATGGTTACAGGAACTAATTTACCCAAACAAAAACGTTAACGATAACTTAATAAATAAAACGATAAAAATTGGTAATTAATTAAAAGATAATGAAAGATAACGGCACAGATAACAGCAGAGAGATATGAAAAAGTTTCGGGAATCCCTCTTGCATCGAACTCCTATATTTAGTTATTGATTCCTTTTATTACACAATTGAAGGTTTCACATCCCAAACCAACAACCGGAACATATTCAATTCTACGCATATTAAATTCTAAGGTAATTAATGATTATTTTCTCTATATTAACAGCACACAAAAGTAATTGTTACGAGTTATCTAACGTCGACAATATACCCTCAGGCAATAATGCAGCAGAAGACCAACACATAAAACGACTTTTACCAGTCACAATTAAATTCGCAAACCACACATAGAAGAAATATGACTGGATCGATATGAGATTTGACAAAACATAATTTCTGGATTAATAAATCGAAAGATAATAGAAAATAATAACCATCAATTTTATTAAACGATTAAAAGGTTCGTAGGAATCAAAAACACAAATAATAAAAATCTAACACAAGAGTTCATCCCTAGCTTTGCCTAGGGAATTAGTTCCTCATAAAAGAAATAAAAATAGCCTGGGATTTGAGAGAATTATTGTTCCGAATCATCACGGCTCCGTGTCCCGGTTTTGTGCTCCGATTTCTTCTCTGAACCCTCGGCAAGCGGCCACTGCTTCTCTGGTTTCGGCAGCTTCTGATTTTTTTATTTGTCTCGCGCTGCAAGGGCTGCTTCACGCAGCCACCCCATTTTGCCTTCACGTAGCCTTTTCTTTTATATCTTCACACAGCCGACTCTCTCCCTTTTAATAATACATGCGCTAAATGCCCTTATTTTGATTCTTTCTCACGCACGCAGCTTCTCAAAATTGAAACCCTAATTAATTAAATCTTTAGCCCACGTGATGTCAACAATCTTTGGCTTTTGACTTAGTCAACAATTGTGGCTATCTTCAATTTGTTTGTCCAATTTGTCCACGCCACTTCCTCTTTCTTTAAAGTTTTGGTCAATCTCTCTCTTGGCCAACATGATTCTCTCTTGCTTTATTTCTACAAATGGCGTCGTGGCGCCTTACTCCCTGGATTTTGTATGGGAGAGTGGCGCCATGGCGCTAGTCTTCACTCAAGGGCGTCGTGGCCCTAATCTTTGGAGCCGCGGCGCAATTCAATTTTTTGCTTTTCGCGTTCTCGGCTCCTGTGTGCGTCATATGCTTTAGTATAGCCCCTAAACACTTACAATTGTCCCATGATCCATGCATTAATATTCCTACAAATAAAAATCACTAAATTAGTTTAAATGATAAATATTTCTAAATTAATATAACAATAGAAATTATGTAATAAAATATAAAATATATAACTAAATACTTAACAATAAACCCAAATAAGTGATGTTTCAAAGTGTTAGACATTATGTCCCATAGCGTCACTGTTTGTAAATGATATTGTATTATTGTACAAAATTAACTATGTGATAATGAAATTGCCTTTTGCCGTTTTGTAATATTATTTACTTTGATATATAAATGGCGAAAGTCCATATGATTAATACCGGATTGAGATGATATGAGACATTATCAATCCATAAAGGTTTAATCATTAAATATCCCTAGTCGGAGTATTATCGAGATCGGACATCGATAATGCGGAATAGACTAGTATTGCGCTTGTGCACGTTGTGAGGGCACAACGGCATAGTTCTCATATATTTAAGTATTGGATACTTATGCAAGTGCGATAGGAGGTTGTGTTTTACCGATGGTACGGAAAACAGCTTCGCTCTGGATAGACCCCGCGGAATCCCATTGGTAGTATGTCTGCGTGTCTATGGGAGGCCGCATCAGGGTAGGTGTATATGATCTTAACCTGAGACTTGCATCGCTAGTACTTGCGACAATCGGTAAACTTTGGTTTTGGTGGTTGGGGACCTAAACTGGTTCTGTGTTCACCTCTTCTGGGTTTATCAGGAATCGTAGTGTATTGGGTGTGATGTCAAGATGAAAGTGTCACTTCAGACATATGGAGTTGATGATCGCGCAGGATACAGAACTAGTACTCTATATAATAGGTTGCAACCGTCGGGACAATATGACTAGGTCAGGATTGCCCGATTCAAAGAGACTAGTTGCTTGATGTCCGATAATGTTTCGTACGGGGCAGACACATTTCCAGCCCCAAGCCCTAACATGTGATCGTCTGATACTGGATCGATGTACGCAATACTACGGTATACTACGCTTGATATAGATCTAATATTCCAATAAGAATATTTCTGGAGAATTGGGTAGGCATGGCGCTTTGCTAGAAGCCAACCTTGTCTTGTGAATCGGTAAAAACGCAGTACGAGGTACGTACGTGTTCGGATTATCCGACGACCGTATTTACTGCCAACATATCCGGAGATCTCTTGGGTCGCTTCCTGAAGATTCACCTATGATATTTGATTCGAACTTAATTAATCTTGGATTAATTGCGGAGAAACTTTATCTTGGATAAAGTGCCTTATTTAGACAGAGAACGATTAATTTGGAGTTAATCGATAAAATTATTATATTCGATATAATAATCGAAATTCGATTTCGACGCGAAATTAAAATTAGATTTTAATTCGGGCATACGAGTTAATTTAGAATTAATTCGTTAGCGACGTAAATAATAATTTCGCCAGGCGCAATTATTTATTTAAATTCGATTTAATTAACGTCGCGACGTAAGTTCGGTATTTCGGAAATATCGAACCCGAACGCGTGAGTGCACATGGGCCCACTTTCATTTGGAAACGTGTGGGGCCCACATGACACATGTCATTATATGCATTATTTAATGGTTAATGCATTGCATGGTGATAGTGTACAATACACTCAATGGTTATGCATGGAGTTTGAGTGTTTGACACTCTAAGCCATTGCATGATTTGTGTCAGAAGTTTATTATTAATTTAATAAATATTATGGCATAAATATAAATTGATTTTTGGTAACAAAAATTAATAACACAACACAACCTTTCTCTCTCAAATTGCCGAAAACTGCATGCAGTTTTTGCTCTCCATTTCTTCAATTTTGTTGCAAGATTTGAAGAAGTTGTGCATTGAAAAATCACAACAAAGGCTAGCACCTTCAAGGGATCATAAAGAGGTGATAGGGAAACCATCAAAGAGCTTGGAATACACAAAGCTTGGAGCTTTCCACCTCTTGTCTTCCTTGGCCGAAAATCATCAACCTTGGAGCTTCCACTTTTGGTTTGTTTTTCTTCATCACTAAAGCATTGTAAGTATGATTCCGCCATACTTCATATTTTAATATATATTCATTGTTGTATTTCATATGCTTAATCTTTCATTGGGACGTATTATAGAAACCAACACAAATTACATTTTCATGCACTTATCACAACCCCCAACCAGCTTATTGCTTGTCCCTAGCAATCCAAGCGCAAAAATAAAATAAGAACTAAATAAATAAAACTACCTAAGCCACTTTCGTAGGGATTACGATTGCATTTAGCGTATGCAATAAGCCTTTGAACCCCTAGGTGTCCCTAGTGGACGAGTTATAGTCTCGTGAGGGCTTACAGCGACGACACCCAGAAACGTCATTTAAAACATACAGTCATGCAAAAACAAATATTAAATAGTCCCAATAGTTACGCATAATTTTGTCCTCAAAAAAATGCTTAGTAATGAAACCAAAGAACCTTCAAAGTACTTAATGTAACTCAATTCTAAGTATTTGAATAAGTCATCTAAGCCAGACTCAGAGTGTGTTTGTGTAAAGGTTCATTCACAGCTTGATTCCTAGGTAAGCCAACTTAATGATTTCGTTTAAAAATTGGGATCGATGGGTCAAACTAACCTAGATATCTCAATTAAGCTCTGTAATTGCTTTTAAGTGCTCAATATGGTATGATTATTTTTTCTTTTCCTTTGTCTCTCTTTTCATTTCCTTTTTTTTTGCATTTTTATTTTCTCTCTTTTTCTTTTCTTTTTTTTTTCTCAACACACCTACCCTTTAAGGTAGCATTTCTCCTCATGGTGGTCCTAATACTCTCTCACGGGTAGCTTCACGCTTATCGGTTATAGGTGGTTTATTTTCTTTCTTCAGAGACTTTTCTTTTATTTTAAACCATACCACATGTCATAACATAAGAAAATCAGGATAGACATCTAAGCAAACTGTCATTCATCGATATACAATTTCTTCAACTAGTCATGTTGCCAACTACTCAGGTTTCCACTGTTAAAAACCTATAACTAAGTGCCTACGAGTCTAACATAGATAAACTATTCAAATCATCAGATAAAATTATATTAAAGGACTTATCGTTTCTAAGATTTCATCCTAAAACAAACAATATCATCATAGGACTTATGTTTTAACAAACAAGGACTAAAAAATGAACAAAACAATTTTTTTTTTTAGATAATAATAAAATGTATTTATAACAGGTATTATCATGCGCATGCATACACCCCCATACTTAAAACTTGCATTGTCCTCAATGTAAGATAAATATAAAGAAAATGATTAAGGAACAACACTACTAGGTGCGGAGTTGATCAGGTTCCTGCTGGTGAGACTTTGGTTGTGTGGCTGTGTAGGTTATGTTAACTCCTGCATAAACACTCATGCAAACAATAAAAATAAAACATGCAATTAGCACACAATAAAATAAAACTAAAGTAAATAAAATAGAATAAATGCAAATGCATGGGTTGCCTCCCCGCTAGCGCTAAGTTTAACGTCTTCAGCCAGACGTAACCACTTAAGTTATTCATGGCGGCTTCCATCTAGCGTACTGAGAAAGGAACGAGAGAGAATACTTGTCTAGCTGTGGCAGTTTATCCATTGATCCTCTATGGTCTGGTGGCTGAAATTTGGTATTGCATATATGGATAAGTTGGTTTAATCCCCATTTTAATCTCACAGGTATCATCTTTAATTGAGCATTAACTCTCATTTTCATCCTTTTTCGGTTCTTTGGGACCATTTTCAGTTCAGAGGGAATTGATTAAGGTTGTAGAGACGATGTTTTCGGTAGGACTGTTTCTAGCATGTATGAGTAATGACACTCTTCTTCACTTTGTGGTTGTTTCTCAACATTTAGATCTGGAACTCTCATTATGGGCCTAAGTGCCCTTGGGAAAGGTAATCTAACTTGGAAATATGGCACTTGTTCTTCCTGAGGCGTATGTGCACTACTATCATTGGGGTCCTCTATAATGTTGAAGGTATTCTGCACTCCTACCTCTTTACAGCTCTTAGTGATTATGACATCAACACCTATGATACTGGATACTTCATGATCAACATGTGCTATGGGTTGCCCTTGTGGATTTGGTTGAGTTTGAGATGAGAATTTTCCTTGTTCTTGTACACTCAGGACATTAGTCAATTTAGAGTTTTGACTCCTAATTTCCTTTTGGCCTTCAGCTACCTGAGATATCAACGACTCAATCCTTTGATTGGTTTTGCTCTGGGTCTCTACAAATGCATGCCAGGTATCCTCTAAAGAATTCCTAGGAACGATAGGTTTTTAATATTGTGGGGGTACTGTAACTCCTAGGTTGTGGTGTCTGGGTAGGCTGATAGGACTCCTGCCTCCAACTAACATTGGGATGGTTCCGCCAACTAGGATTATAGGTGTCTGGGTACGGTGTGTAAGGCTTCTGATACGTCCCTAATGCATGGCATTGTTCTTCATATGTTCCTCTTATCTCACCATATACCGGACACTCTTGAGATTCTAGTTGGGCTACTGAATGCATTGTCTTGCTGTCTTTGGCTAATAAGGCTTCTATCTGTCTAGTTAACAGCTCAACTTGTGTCTTAAGGCTATCCTCTTCCCTAAAGTGTTGTAGGCTTCTACTAGAAGAAGTGTGTGTCCTATAAGTGTTATCTACGACATTGGGTCCAGTCCAAGTATAAGATTTCTTAGCTAGGTCATCTAAATACTCGAGTGCTTCATCAGAGTCCTTTTGGATAAACTCACCATTGCACATTGTCTCAACGAATTGGCGCTCCCTAGGGGTCAGTCTATCATAGAAATAACTTACTAAACGCCAACTCTCATATCCATGGTGGGGGCAACTAGCTAACAACTCCTTATACATCTCTCACGTTTCATAAATGGTCTCACTGTCTCTCCGGGAAAAGGTGGAGATCTGTCTTTTCAAGGCATTAGTCTTATTGTGTGGAAAGTATTTGTTGAAAAATGCCTACGTCATCTCTCCCCACGATCCTATTGACCTAGGTCTTAAAGAATACAACCAGCTCTTAGCTCTATCCTTAAGGGCAAATGGAAAGAACTTAAGTCTAATCGTGTAGTGTTTCCAAACCGGTCATGGAAGGTTGCTACTACCTCTTCAAATTCCCTAATGTGCACGTAAGGATTCTCGCTCTCTAAACCGTGAAAAGTTGGAAGATACTGTATCATTCCAGGCCTAAAGTCTGTGTGGTGCATTAGGAGGAAACATGATGCACGAAGGTGTAGTTGTGCGAGTTGGGTGGAGGTACTCTTCAAGAGTCCTCCTAGGTGGTCTCTCGTATTCACTCATGTTATGTGCGCTAGACGCAGATGGTGTAGAAAAAGGATTTTCAAATATGTTCTCAGAATCTGAGCTTTCTTCCTCAGTCATAACAAATCTACCAAATCTATCCCTACGTCTAGACATGCAATTTAAGTTCGAATAATACGAAAAATAAAATAAAATAAAAATAAATAAATAAATAAGTAACGACGTTACTGCTTCGTTGTTGACTAAGCAAACCTGGTCCTTTTGCTTGTAAACCGTCTCCCCGGCAACAGCGCCAAAATTTGATTACGCCCAAATATGACTTGCGGTTATCACAGTATAGCTGGGGTGTCGATTCCTCAGAGAGATGGTTACATGAACTAATTTACTCAAACAAAAACGTTAACGGTAACTTAATAAATAAAACGATAAAAATTGGTAATTAATTAAAGAGAAATAAAATAATGAAAAGATAATGAAAGATAACGGCAAAGATAACAGCAGAGAGATATGACAAAGCTTCGGGAATCCCTCTTGCATCGAACTCCTATGTTTAGTTATTGATTCATTTTATTACACAATTGAAGGTTTCACATCCCAAGCCAACAACCGGAACATATTCAATTCTACGCATATTAAATTCTAAGGTAATTAATGATTATTTTCTCTATATTAACAGCACACAAAAGTCATCGTTACGAGTTATCTAACGTCGACTATATACCCTCAGGCAATAATGCAGCAGAAGACCAACACATAAAACGACTTTTACCAGTCACAATTAAATTCACAAACCACACATAGAAGAAACATTACTGGATCGATATGGGATTTGACAAAACATAATTTCTGGATTAATAAATCGAAAGATAATAGAAAATAATAACCATCAATTTTATTAAACGATTAAAAGGTTCGTAGGAATCAAAAACATAAATAATAAAAATCTAACACAAGAGTTCATCCCTAGCTTTGCCTAGGGAATTAGTTCCTCATAAAAGAAATAAAAATAGCCTGGATTGGAGAGAATTATTGTTCCGAATCATCACGGCTCCGTGTCCCGGTTTTGTGCTCTGATTTCTTCTCTGAACTCTCGGCAAGCGGCCACTGCTTCTCTGCTTTCGGCAGCTTCTGATTTTTTTATTTGTCTCGCGCTGCAAGGGCTGCTTCACGCAGCCACCCCCTTTTGCCTTCACGTAGCCTTTTCTTTTATATCATCACACAGCCGACTCTCTCCCTTTTAATAATACATGCGCTAAATGCCCTTATTTTGTTTCTTTCTCACGCACGCAGCTTCTCAAAATTGAAACCCTAATTAATTAAATCTTTAGCCCACGTGATGTCAACAATCTTTGGCTTTTGACTTAGTCAACAATTGTGGCTATCTTCAATTTGTTTGTCCAATTTGTCCACGCCACTTCCTCTTTCTTTAAAGTTTTGGTCAATCTCTCTCTTGGCCAACGTGATTCTCTCTTGCTTTATTTCTACAAATGGCGCCGTGGCGCCTTACTCCCTGGATTTTGTATGGGAGAGTGGCGCCATGGCGCCAGTCTTCACTCAAGGGCGCCGTGGCCCTAATCTTTGGAGCCGCGGCGCGAGTTCAATTTTTTGCTTTTCGTGTTCTCGGCTCCTGTGTGCGTCATATGCATCAGTAAAGGCCCTAAACACTTGCAATTGTCCCATGATCCATGTATTAATATTCCTACAAATAAAAATCACTAAATTAGTTTAAATGATAAATATTTCTAAATTAATATAATAATAGAAATTATGTAATAAAATATAAAATATATAACTAAATACTTAACAATAAACCCAGATAAATGATGTTTCAAAGTACATTTTCATGCACTTATCATGACTTATATGCAAAAATACAGTGCCTATAGCGGTTATTGACATTGGTCTGCATACATCAGAATGTATGAGTTCTAATGTCTCTGTTGCATGCTATCCTTTACCTTTGAAGGGTGATTTGGTCATTTTACCAAGTAAACAAGACTCATAAGTTCCATAAGGTTCATATTTGAAGGGTCTGAAATACCCATCCTTATATAGCTTAGTTAATCTTATTTCATTGATATGACCTAAGCAACTGTGCCATAGAAGTGATTCATTGAGATTATTCGAGTTAACGTTATATATATTAGCGGTTGAACATTTTTTGTTAGTTTGTAAGACATAGATACCATTATTCAAAATACCATCTCCATATTTTATTTCATTGAAATAAAGAGAACATTCATTACAACTTATTAGGCATGAAAAGCCTTTATTACATAAAGAAGAAATTGAAATGATGTTCTTTACTAGAGAAGGTACATAAACAAAATCTTCTAAGTCTAAAACTAAACCATTTGGCAAAACTAATGAATAAGTCCCCACGCATAATGCAGCCAGTTTTGCTCCATTACCCATGCGTAAGTCAACCTCCCCATGACGGAGTCTCCTACTGTTTCTCAGGCCATGCACATTGTTACACAAGTGAGTTCCAAAACCGGTGTCAAACACCCAAGTAGAAGGTTTAGAGTTTTGAGAATATAGTTCAATCATATACAACATACCTGAATCATTGGGTTTCTTGGCCTTCTGGGGTTCCGTAGCTTCCTTGGCTTTCAAGGATCTGTAGTCTTTCTTCCAATGACCCTTCTTTCCACAAAATAAACATTTCCTATTTCCCTTTTTTCTTCTTCACCTTACCATTAGGCTTTAGGTGATCTGGAGCCTTGGTCTTGCCCTTATATTTCTTTGGCCTCGTGGCTTTAGGTCTGTACCCGTAAGCATGACAGAGGTTTTAAGCTCCGATTTCAAGTCCTTCTCTGCTTGCTTAATCAGATTGTGCAATTCTGCTAAAGTATCTTCTTTATCAAACAGATGAAACTGCATAATAAAGTTAGAGAATTCTTTTGGTAAAGACTGAAAAATTAAATCCTGACATAAATCATGATCCTTGATGAACCCGAGGTTGGCCAATTTTTCAATGTGGCCAATCATCTTAAACAGATGTCCACTAACAGATCCTTCCTTATACCTTGTTTGGAATAAGGCACATGACACTTGGAATCTCACGGTATGAACGGAAATTGCATAAAACTCCTTCAAGTGAAAGATGATGGTTTGAGCATCCATATCTTCGTGAGCTTTCTGAAGTTCGTCCGACATAGAGCCAAGCATTATGCAAACTGCTTGCTCATCGACATGTTTCTTCCAAGCATCGAATGTATTTTGGTCAGCATCTTCGTTCAGAGGGAAATGATCTTTCAAGAACATAGAAATTCTTTTCTTGTCGTAAGACAATTTTAAGGTTTCTAAACCAGTCATTGTAGTTGTCCACTTTGAGCTTATGCTCATCAAGGATGGAACGAAGTGATACTCTGTTTGCCATTTGAATGTTTGTGAAATATTTTAACCCACCTGTTAAGAGAGAATGTTAAAATTAGGAATATATTTTTCATTAAAGTTTCATAATAACATGGGCTTTTAATATTATGAATTTGCTCCCATTCAATTATTTTAAAATTTTAAGCAAATCACATCAACCCAATTATGATGGATTTCTTATGGGCAAGGATCCCATTATCATCATTTCATAACTCCGACTAGGGCCAGTCGTTATAAAATACGATAATTAGGTAGGTTCCCAGCCAATTTATAATATAAATCATAATTCCTTGATCATTGGGTTGGGCAATCAAAAATGACATAGCCTATGCTAGTCCTCATGGACACCCAATCTTTGCCACTAAGTTATAAGACCACGCTTAAGGGTCTCTGCATCTTATGACTCAGAAAAGTCTAACCATTGTCAATAGTAAGATTTAGGGACAAATTGGTATTGGTCAGTCTGGTAAAGCCTAGTCCTGCCAATACGGTTTATGCCCTTTGGGTCTATACTTTACAATGGGAAGCAAATTTTAGAATTAAATTATTATTGAAGATTTTAGCAAGTTTTAGTGAATAACTGTCAAATTGATTCCTCCATTGAAAATTCCGTAAAGGGAGGGTGGAGCGAACTCTCTTAAATACCCTTACATTTTAGGCTCTTATCGCCTTGGTGACATGAATAAACAATAGATCCTCCAAATTAGTCCAACACTTTAAATATGCTTTAAGGTAAGCTTTTAGTAAATGATTATCTAGATTTCTTCACAGCTTTTCCTTTTGGCTATAAAAATATAGTGAGTGAAGGAAGACATCAAATTATTATCTAACTCTAGTAATACATTTGGTTAAATTAACTTTAGTTTGGAAAGTTTTATTAACGTCTTGGTCCCACCCTACTTGTATCTTTTATAATGTCTTTTATTATAAACAAGTGATTTATATTTATTAGCCTTAAAGGTAATAAATCTCTAAGTTCATCATGGAATAATTACTTAGCTAAGGGATAAACAATACACTCTCTATTTCTTAGAAAGTCTCTAGATGCTTGCACCCTAAAATAATCATGTCAATTCTAATCGTACATAGAATCATCAAGCATATGAGTTTTAATATGTTGGAATTATTTTAGGCATTAAATAACTTTGATTAATATTTAATTATGATATTGCATTTTATTTTATTCAAATAAATTTACTATTCATGTTTTTCTGCAGACGCGTGAACTTTAAATGCAATTTCACAATTCAAATCTTAACCATGCCAAACTTGTGCCTAAAATTAAGTTCAAGGTGTTAGCTTTCCAACGAGCTTTTAAACACCCAATTTCGAGTTCAAATGAGTGAAAACTAATCAAAACAAAAACGGCGCGATGATACCACTGTTAGGAAGCGGCCGAGAGTGCGCAGCGGAAAATTAAATATTATTAAATTTATGATGCCGCTTTCCCTTTGCCCAAGACCCATTTGTTTTTATTATTCTACAAACCTAGGCATGTTACTATATATTTAAGCATAAAACTCATAAAACATGCAAAGAACATAAACCGAAACATGCTAACTATCATAAGAACTCTAATTAAAATTAAGAAAGAAAAAGACTTACTTGAACCGTAGACTCCTCCAGTCCTCCCTCCAATCTACAAGCTTTTCTCGAACTCAGCAAGCTCTTCCACGTTCCAAATAGCCACCCAAGTGTGTGGCCTCCAAAGATGCACACACCAAAGCCAAAACTCAACGGGAAGACTACGCCTTGATTGCACGGGTATTTTGCCCTTGGTGCTAGCCTAGGAAAATACCTCAAAATTTTTAACTCGAGGTTCCTCTAGTCAATTAGACTTAAGGATCCTCAAAATCAGTGGCTTACTCTTAAAACTTTAGAGTTGCTCACTTATATAAACCCAAGATTTGAAAGGTTTGGTGCAAAAATTTGTGAAGAATTCTTTGGGTTTATATAGTGCTCCAAAGACAACAAAATTAATTAAGAATCTGATGTGGGATAAAAGCCAATTTAATCTTAGTAATTGGATCTTAATTTAGTGGTTTAATGAGATTATAAAACCCTAATAAGAGTTTGGGCCGAATTGGAATTCAAAACAAATAACAAAAATAAATAAAAAATTTTACTATTCACGCGATACTATTCCTGTGAATAGTATTTTTATTATTTATTTATTCCAATTCCCAAAGTTCCCCTACGTCATTCACCAATCCCTAAGACATTATGGAACCTCATAAATGATTTGTTCAATAATTAAACACATTGAACCATTTATGAACAATTCCTACAGCAATCATATATGTTGTTAAATATGTATTGTGCACTGTTAACCATTGATTTCGACTTTGTTGTGTGTGACCTTTTGGTTCCCCTCAAGTTGGACATAAAATGAATCGTGATAATTTAATCGAACATAAATTATCCTATCCTCCGATCAGATGGTCGTGTCGATTTCAATGACCAAGGTTGACATTTAGCAACATGTCAAGACCCCCCAAATGAGAAGGAAAGATATATATACCCATTTTGTATGCGATTTACATATGATACGGTCCCTCGCCCCACTGTATCTATGGGACACAGAAATCGGTGATGCTGTTCCAGGCTCGCGGCCCGGTTGGGAGTACGGAGTAGCCCGCGGGGGACTAAACCGGAGAAATAAAATGGAGTCGCCACCCAATGTGAACTGGGATATGATTTAAGGCTGCACTCACCCCTCGCAAGGGAAGACCTCAAACCGTTGGGTTCGGAATGGTCCCTTACTTATGCCACATATAATGAAAGGATTTGTGCAATAATCTAACCAAGTCTACGCAACACGCATACACAAGAACAACCTAATCTAAGTTTGCATACAACCTATATCTAAGTTTACGTGCATAAAAGTAAAACCTATATCTAAGTTTGCATGCATAAAAGTAAGTCGACATAATGGCAAGCACATAATCTCATGAACACATTAAGTTGATAAGTGCGGAAATATAAATAAATAATAAGCGTCTGAAAATAATCATTGAAGAATAATTAAGCTCTTAATGCGAAAGAACTAACTAAATCATGCATGAAAATACATACTATTTCTAATAATGTGTGTTTCTCAAGTGGTACGTGGAATTGTATCCCCAGTACAGACCGCACTACTGTCCATCGTCGGATCCGGATACGGAATTTACGTCTGGGTTTCCATCCAATAACCACGAGAGATAGGACAAAATCATTCATCCCATGGCCACAACATACATAAATCAATAATACGCATGCAAGAATTACTAATAAATAATAATAAAAATGAACGGGAATAATAAATGGGTGCCCTCAGGTCTTACCTCTTAAGTCACCTCTTGGAAGTGCGTTACGTGGTTGTCGGAAGGGTTGATACTCCGTAACTTTTCTGATTTACTTGTTCGTTGTTTTCCTTCATTGCCTCACTGTTTTGGGCTGTTGTTTGCTCTATTTTCGCTGTATTTTTTGGTCGTTTTAGGTGACTATTTGTGCGGTTATTATGGGGTTTCAGGGATGTAGTTTGTGCGATATTTAGGGTGCAGTTTGAGGTTGTTTGTGTTGGTTAAAAGATGTAGTTTGGGGCTGTGTTAGTGCGGTTAAAAGGGCAATTTGAGGCTGTATTTGTTTGTTGTTTCACTCGGTCAGGTGTGTGTGCGTGTGTCTTAGGTTTGGCCTTTTGTGCGTGAAGTCGTGAGTGGCTTGGGTGCATGAATTGTTGTGTGTGTAATTGTGGCGCACGTTGAGGGCTGCTTTAAGTGGGGGAGAGTCAATGGGCGTGGAGAATGAGGGTTTGGTGTGAGGTGTCTAGGGTTTGTTGGTCAGTAAGGGCTTCTGAATGGCGTGATGGTGGGTGTTGAACGTGAAGGTAGAAAGAGCTAGGGTTTGTGTGTGCGGTAATGGGAGGGTTATTTTCTTTGTCTCTTTGACGTGAATGTTCTACTAGGGGCCGAGAAAGGGTTTTGTTTACGTGTCTTTTTATAGGAGAGGGTTGAGGTTATCCTTGTACGGGAAGGGAAAATATCATGCAATTATGGAGGATATCTCCTAATTAGTGTGCTACAAGGAAAAGATCTCTCTAATTTAGGGAGGGGATTGTTTTTAATTTAGGAAAGAGGTTTATGGGATTTGATTTGATTTCTTTAATTAGGGAAGGTGATTTGATTAGATTTCTTTAATTCAGGAAGGTGATTGGTTTAGATTTCAACATGTGTTTAATATGTTAATTATCATTTTGGATGGGTTTGAATGGGCTTGGCGTGTGATTGAATGGCTTGGGGCATGTGGTTTGTTCTTTTTGGTGGGCTTGGTGTGTGGCTTGCGGGGTTTTGGGCCGAGGATAAATTTTAAAAACAGAGATCCAACGAGCAAACCCAAAGCTAAGCAAACGAATTAAGTCCAACAAGGTATTGATTTCTGCCTTTTCCCTTTTGAATTCCGTTTCCCGCGACTTCCGTAACTTAAAGGGTAGTGCCTCCGTACGAGGCTCATCATCGGGACTTATATACAAAATTGCATTGCCTACAGTCGCCCCTACTTTGATGGGACTTGTGTAGTGTGTGACAATGACAATCCTATCAAAGTTATGTAGTGCATTTTCACTTACCTAGCTTGCCAGCTGCCGTCTAACGTGCCTATTGCTTCGAACTGAGTGGATCTGGTGGTGAGGTGTTGTGACCCCTGAGGTTCATCCTTGCAAGATTCTGTGATCTATATGAATCACTACCGAACTAAACTGATATGATAGCGAGGTGCTTCGACCCCTGGGCTTTGTTACTGAACCACTGAGTGTGGGCTTTGTTCCCGAACTATGCTGATAAGTTGTGGGACTCGACCCTGGGACGCATTACAAAAACTGCTGATGATGTGTGGGACTCGACCTTGGGACGCATCCCAAACTGCTGATGATGTGTGGGCCTCAACCCTGGGACTGCTGATGATGTGTGGGCCTCAACCCTGGGACGCATCCCAAACTGCTGATGATGTGTGGGCCTCAACCCTGGGACGCATCCCAAACTGCTGATGATGTGTGGGCCTCGACCCTGGGACGTATCCCAAACTGCTGATGATGTGTGGGCCTCGACCATGGACGCATCCCAAACTGCTCATGATGTGTGGGCCTCGACCCTAGGACGCATCCTAAACTACTAATGATGTGTGGGCCTCGACCTTGGGATGCATCCTAAACTGCTGCTGATGTGTGGGCCTTGACCCTAGGACGCATCCCAAACTGCTGATGATGTGTGGGCCTCGACCCTGGGATGCATCCCAAACTGTTACTTGTGTGTGGGGCCTCGCACCGTGTGACGCATCCCAAACTGCTGATGATGTGTGGGCCTCGCCCGTGGGACGCATCCCAAACTGCTAATGATGCGTGGGCCTTGACCCTGGGACGCATCCCAAACTGCTAATGATGTGTGGGCCTTGACCTTGGGACGCATCCCAAACTGCTGATGATGTGTGGGCCTCGACCCTAGGATGCATCTTAAACTGCAGATGTTATTAGGGCCTCGACCCTGGGACGCATCCTAAACTGCCACTGATGTGTGGGCCTCGACCTTGGGACGCATCCCAAACTACTGATGATGTGTGGGCCTCGACCCTGGGACGCATCCTAAACTGCTGATGAGTGTGGGCCTCGACCCTGGGATGCATCCCAAACTGCTGATGATGTGTGGGCCTCGACCGTGGGAAGCATCCCAAACTGATGATGATGTGTGGGCCTCAACCCTGGTGTTGGACAATTATGACCCATAGCGTCACTATTTGTACAGATCATGGTGTTGTTGTACAAATTCACTATGTGACAAAGGAGATTGCACTCTTATCATTTGTGATTAGATCACTAAGATATATAAATGATAAGAGGTCCTTATGATTTGTTCCTGGATTGAGAATGATATGAGATAGTATCAGTCCACGAAGGATAAATCATTAAATATCCCTAGTCAGAGTATTATCGAGATTGGACATCAAGAAATGCGTAAAAGACTAGTATTACACTTGTGCGCGTTGTGAATGCACAAACGGCATAGTTCTCATATATTTGGGTATAGGATACTCATGCAAGTGTAATAGGAGGTTGTGTTTCCGATGGTATGGGAACAGCTTCGCTCTGGATAGACCCCCTCGGAATTCCTTGGTAGTATGACTATGTGTCTATGGAAGTCCGAACTGATGGTAGGTGTATTTGGTTTTAACCTGAGACTTGCACCGCTAATAATTACGACAATCAATATGCTTTGGTTGTGGTCGTCCAGGGCATTAACAAGTTCTGTGTACGCCTCTATTGGGTATATTGAGAATCGTAGTGTGTTGGGTTTGATGTCAAGACGGAATTGTCACTCCAGTCATATGGAGTTAATGATCGTGTAGGGATACATAACTGGTTCTCTAAAGGGTTGCAACCATCAGGATAATATGACTTGGTCATGACTATCCGATAATAAAGAGACTAGTTGCTCGTAATCCGATATATGCTTGTCGACGGGGCAGACACTGTACCAGCCCCAGGCCTTGCATGTGATCATCCTATACTGGATCGAAATACGCAAAACTACGTATACTACGCCTAATATAGATCCTTATATTCTGTAAGGATATTTCTGGAGAATTGGGTAGGCATGGCGCTTTGCTAGAAGCCAACCTTGTCTTGTAAATCGATATAAAATTAGTACTAGGTACTTACGTGTTCGGATAGTCCGACGACCGAATTTACTGCCAACATATCTGTGGATCTCATGGGTCGCTTCCCGAAGATTCACCGATGACGTATGACTCGCATTTTTAATTAATCTGGGATTAATAAGATGAGAGAGAAAATTAATCTAGGATTAATTGCGAAGATATTTTATCTGGGATAAAATATCAATTAAAGAGAGAGAGCGATTAATTTGGAATTAATCGATAAAATAATATATTAGATATATTATACGAAATTGGATTTCGACGCGGAATTAAAATTAGATTTTAATTCGGGTGAACGACTTAATTTATAATTAATTCATTAGCGACGTGAATAGTGATTTCACTAGGCGTAATCATTTAATTACGTCGCAACGGAAAATTTGTTAATTTGGAATTAGCGAACCCAAGCCCGGGATTGTTTACGAGCGCATTCGCATTTCGAATTCCAGTACGGCACGCAAGTCAAATCAAGCATCAAATCGCTAGTCGCATCTAGCGTCACATCATCCGTCAATCAAGTGATAGATGTCTTTCACTTTGAGTGATTGACACCAGTCATTATTCATGAGTGATGTGACTTGATGTAAGATGATGGAAATTTTTTTAAAAGCTTGATTGACATTTACAATTGTTTATTGATTGTATAGATTTATTTTTATTTTGGAAATTAAAAGAAAAGTGTATTAGATACATTAAATCATCACAACCAAAAACCAATCTCTCTCTCCTCTTTTCTCATCTCTCTCACGCCCATGGAGGGGCTGTTCTTCACTGTTTTGGCAGCCCACTACCGAGAGCCAAGAAGATAAGGGAAGCAAAAAGTCATGATTTTGTGTCAAAATCGGGAGTGCTAGCACACTACGAAGTCATGTGAAGGTGATAGGGAAGTCCACCCATGAGCTTGGAATCGTTTGACGAAGCTTGGAGCTTTCATGGAGGACCAATAATGGCCGAAAATGGAGCCCAACAGCAGCTCACTACTGTGAGCAGTAAGGAGGGCAGAAATCATTTTGTTCATCGCCGCGTCGCTCAACCGATCGATGTGAGTATTCCACAACTCCCTCATTGTATTCGCACATGTGTTTTATGCTTTGTATTCGATCCTCGGGGCCGTAGAAACTCCAACAATGGTATCAGAGCGAGTAAAAGCATGAAATTTGATTTAGGGCTTAAAATGGGTAAATTGATTTTGAGCATCATTTGGTTAAATTGTTTGATTGAATATGTTAAATGATTGTTTATTGAAGTTGATTGGATCAATTTCATGAAATGTTTTCCCAAAATCTTAGCTTGGCCGAGAATGATGCCCTATTTTGATGTCTTGGAATTTTGATTTTTTGATTCATTAGATGAGTTAGAATCTTGTTGGGAATGTTGATTTAATGTTTAATTTGATTCAATTGGATTGGATTTGAAATTGGATATAAAATCCCCACAAAGCCGAGACATTAGAAGCATGAATGGGTTTGATTTTTGATAAAATGTGTTGGACATGTTTTTTTGTTAATAAGCATGATTAATTTGGCTAATTGATGTTTTAGAAATATTGATTTGGGTGATTAATTGTGCTATACACTTTAGGTAATTAAATTGTGAAATTGGGTTTTTGTGATTTAATTATGTTGGGCCTATTTTGTAAAATTGGGCTTTTAAAGTTGTTATTGGGCTTATTGGGCTTGGTTGTACCAAGATGGGTTTAGGCAAAATTGGTTGGATCCAATTGGGCCCAAAACCGCTTCCATAAAGCCCAAATGCGACTAATGGACCTTTAAAGTTTAATTGGGCCTAATGGGCCTAAATTGATTTCTGGGCTTATGGGGTAACTCCCGGATTGGACTTTGGTTATTGGGTTCGACACGAGTTGACCAAAAGTCCACGCCTTAAAGAAATTAATTAAAAGCCCATTGGACTTTAATTAAATTGACGTTGGACGTTAATTGGGCTTTGAGACCCGAAACGATTAAATTTGGAATTTAAATCGTAAAGGTTTATTAATAAAGTGTAATATTTAATTTGGAATTAAATGGCGAATTAGTATTAAATACAAATTGAATTGGATTTAATTTTTTAGTTTAATTTAATTCGAGAATTCGTACTTTGAGTACTTATTTGCAAAACGAGTTTGACTCGAGCAAAATCAAATCGTTGTTTGAACATTGGATGGTCACTAATTATCAGATTAATTAATTTGATTAGATTGATTGATAGCATGCTTGTGTGAATACATGGCTGTGATGCATGAATAATGTATATCGGATTGATATTAGAAGGGTGGGGCAATTTTAGAAATTGTTGTAATAAATTTGGAATTTATTAATTAGACCTGCGTGTCCAGCCTTATTACCTCCTTATTCTTTGTATTCTCTTCTCACCTATTCCCCTCAATTTAAATGAGGTTTCTTTAGAAGTGTAGTGTAATAGGTAGAAGTAAATACTTGTGCTAGCGGGAGAGAGAAATAGAGAGATTTAATCTGGGATCGATGTGTAAAGTATCCATCCGCATATCATTATTATTTTTTCATATGCGCTTTATTATGTGTTTAGAATGCATGTTTAAGGGTGTATGATGATGAGACCTTAACAAAGATAATAAATTGGTTGCCAATTTGCACGCGAAAAACCCTCACAAATATTAACCGTTTTTCCTTCCATTGAGTGATTCTTACTCAAGATCCAAGACTGGCATTGGCTTGTTGGCCAAAGTCAAGGCCTTTGTCCATCGAGGATGTGTTTGAATCACGAGAGCTTTGTTCCATTGGTGTCTTGTCCAAGTTGTGGTTTTTGGCCAAAGTTAAGACCACTTCTTGTCCATCGACATTGATTACGAAGCTTTCCATGGTCAATGGGTCGCGCTTAACTGGGATCACTAAGTTTGTTGTGCCAAAGCCAAGGCTTAGTTGATTTAGAGAAAAAGGTTAGGCAATATATAGGATATATTGGCATTATAAGATATATGTTTCGGACTTGGATGTCCCCCTACTGGATCTAGAATTGGATTGGATCCAATTGATCTTAGAGATCTACCTAGTTAATTATCATACAATTTGTTGGCCAAAGTCAAGATTGTGTGATATTTAACGGGATCCTAGCCCGCTAGGAAACACGGTTTCCCGAGTACTCGACAGAGGTTAGAGGCTCGCCGAAAAATAGTGGGAGGCAAGAATTGAATTTGCAATATTTGTTTAATTACTTGCCATACGCGCTCAATCAAATATCATTCGTCAAATAAATTAAATGTTAGTTGGACTAATATTTAATTGTTGTTTTAAAATAGTTGGACTATATTCAAACAATTAAATTATAGTTGATAAATAGTTGGACTTAAATAATAATTATAATAAATAGTACCGAAATCGTTGATTAAATAGTTGGACTATTAAAATCAAGATAAAATTGAAAGATTGACATTTAAAACATAATCCTAGGGAAAATGTATTTAAATGATTTAATTTTCAAATTGGGAATAATTTCAGGATGGTCTTGGAAACTAATAAGTTACTTTATTTGATAAAATAACAACTTAGGCCTAACCCCGAAGTTAAACAAATAGTAGAGCATGGTCTTTAGAAGATTCATGTGATGATAACTTTAGTGCTTAACCCATTAAACTTGTCAAAAGACTCCTTAATTTCTTTATCAGAACTAAGGGTTAGATCCTTAAAGTATGATAATGAAATTGAAGGATCTTCAAAGAATCTATCCTTAGAATCTTAGAAGTACAGAATTGCAATAAATAACTCTTGGAGAGTTAATGACTATTCTCAATGAGACAAAGTCAAAGTTTGCAATTAGGCAAGTAGCGCAAGGCGCACCTTACTTCGATATTCTAGAAACCCGAGGCTAGGCCAAAGGCTTCTGGAATGTAGAAAAGGCCAAAGGCAAAATCATTATAATCTTCTAGGAAGATAAAGGACATATCCCAAAATGTCTGCCTAAATTGTGGCAAACGGGATCGCGGAAGCGTGACTACCGTTTGGACAAAGCAGACATGAAGGAATTGAAGACGAGCAAGGCTCTGACTTCAAATATGTTTGTCAATATTATGTTCACTACTAGTATTGAAATTGAATTTTAAATACTTAATGTGGAACATAAATACATACTGATGTTCAGAATCTGCTATGATCAGGATACTGACTTCTTTTGAGATTAATCTACGAATTGAAAATGGGACGAAAGTCGCTGTTTTAACCGTAGATACCTAAGTTTAGGAACTACCTTCATGTGTGTACCTAAATTTGGAAACTGTTATAATGTAACTAGTTTGACTAGGAACATTATCTCTATATCAGTGTTTAACCCGCTGCAGGTAAACCTTTATATTCTAGAACACTAAAGTGTTTTAATATATAAAGAGGATATTAAGATAAACACATTAGATGTGAATAACAGCATTTATATTTTGAATATAAATAAAACTCAAACATATAACATGACAAACAAATAGCTCATACTGATTTGATTAGAAGAAACTCAATTGTGGCATTGTTGTCTGGGACACAATTAAACAAGACTCGTATATCCACACTTTCGAAGAGTGGGTACTCGGACTGATTAAATTCTACTCAAATAAAATCTACGAATCTAGTTTATTAGGCAAAGTGCCTATAATACATTTACTTGGTAAAATGGTAAATGCCACCAATCTGTTAGCCCTAGTTCATAGTGAAGCAAATGGGCCCATGTCTAGCTAGGCTAGAGGTGGATATGAATATTTCTTGACCTTTACGGATGTGGCATCGCGTTGTGGTTATGTGTTTCTTTTGAAACACAAATCAGAAACTTTTTCAGTTTCGACACGAAGTAGACAAAAAAATCGGCTAAAGTATTAAACCATCACGGTAAGACCGTAATGGAAAATACTTAAGCAATAAGTTTCTAATATACTTGAAAGAGTAAGATATTCTTTCAATGAGGACTCCTCCCGGAACACGTCAATTTGACGGTGTGTCCGAACCGAGAAACCGAATTTTGTTAGACATGATAAGATTAATCATGAGTCGCTCTAAGCTACCATTTCCTTCAACAGATACGCATAAACAGTGCAAAACTTATTTTGAATAATGTTCCATAAAAATCTGTTTGACAGATTTCATATTAGATATGAACAGGAAAGAAACTGGGTTTTCTCATTCCTGATGATTTGGGAATGCTAGGCATATGTTTGGATGATACCAAACTAGAACCCAAATTGGATAAGTGCAATTGTAGGTTATCCTAGGGATACCATAAGTATAGTAATTATACAACTCACAAGAGAACAATGTAATTGTTGCTCGCCATGCGGTTTTCCTAAGAGGAATACCGATATGCAGTGGTAAGTGATAGGATAGAATAACTCGATGAAAATCGGAGTAATACCATTCCAGGCACCCATTCCTTAATGGAACACAAATAGTTCATCAATGATGAAACTATTCCAATAATCTTCGAATACACAAGAACCGCGTAAGTCGGAGAGAGTCAGAAAACAACCTAGGGTATGGGTTTCTGATCTCACCTCATAAAGATGTCTATCTTATTGAGGAACACACAACTGACTACGTATGAGGAAGTGATTGTTAGACAGTGATGACCCATAGCGTCACTATTTTGTAAATGATATTGTATTATTGTACAAAATTAACTATGTAGTAATGAAATTGCCTTTTACCGTTTTGTAATTTATTTACTTTGATATATAAATGGTAAAAGTCCCTATGATTAGTTCCGGATTGTGATGATATGAGACAGTATCAATCCATAAAGGTTTAATCATTAATATCCCTAGTCGTAGTATTATCGAGACTGGACATCGATAATGCGGAATAGACTAGTACTGCACTCGTGCATGTTGTGAGGGCACAACGGCATAGTTCTCATATATTTAAGTATAGGATACTTATGCATGTGCGGTAGGAGGTTGTGTTTTACCGATGGTACGGAAAACAGCTTCGCTCTGGATAGACCCCGCGGAGTCCCATTGGTAGTATGTCTGCGTGTCTATGGGAGGTCCGCTTCAGGGTAGGTGCATATGATCTTAACCTGAGACTTGCATCGCTAGTACTTACGACGATCGGTAAACTTTAGTTTTGATGGTCCAGGGCTTTAACGGGTTCTGTGTACATCTCTTCTGGGTTTATCGAGAATCGTAGTGTATTGGATGTGATGTCAAGATGGAAGTATCACTTCAGACATATGGAGATGATGATCGCGAGGGATTCAGAACTAGTACTCTATAATGGTTGCAACCATCGGGATAATATGACTAGGTCAGGATTATCCGATTCAAAGAGACTGGTTGCTTGATATCCGATATGTGTATCGTACGGGGCAGACACATCTCCAGCCCCAGGCCTTACATGTGATCATCCGATACTGGTTCGATATACACTATACTACGGTATACTACGCCTGTTATAGATCTAATATTCCAGTAAGAATATTTCTAGAGAATTGGGTAGGCATGGCGTTTTGCTAGAGGCTAACCTTGTCTTGTAAATCGGTAAAAACGTAGTACTTGGTACGTACGTGTTCGGATAGTTCGACAACCGGATTTACTGCCAACATATCTAGAGGTCTCTTGGGTCGCTTCCCGAAGATTCACCGATGACGTATGATTCAAACTCGATTAATCTTGGATTAATTACGGAGAGACTTTATCTTGGATAAAGTACTATATAAAGAGAGAGAACGATTAATTTAGAATTAATCGTAAAATTATTATATTCGATATAATAATCGGAATTCGATTTCGACGCGAAATTGAAATTAGATTTTAATTCGGGCAAACGAATTAATTTAGAATTAATTCGTTAGCGACGTAAATAATGATTTCGCTAGGCGCAATTATTTATTTAAATTCGATTTAATTAACGTCGCGACGTAAGCTCGATATTTCGGAAATATCGAACCCGAACGCGTGAGTGCACGTGGGCCCACTTTCATTTGGAAACGTGTGGGGCCCACATGACACTTGTCATTATTTGCATTATTTAATCAAGATGCAATGCATGAAGATAGTGTACAAAGCACTCAAAGGTAATGCATGAAAATTGAGTGTTAGACACTCTAAGTCTTTGCATGGTTTGTGTTATATTTATATTATTATTTAATATAATTATGACATAAATATAAATTGATTTTTGAGACAAAAATCATATTATTCTTCCTCTCTCAAATTACCGAAAACAGTAAGCTCAAAACTCTCTCCAATTTTCTTCATTTGTTTTGTGGCAAGACAAGAAGAAAGTGTGCTTGTTTGGAACTCTAACACACAAGTTTGGCTAGCAACATCAAGGGATCATACAAGGTGTTATGGGAAACTCATCTTAGAGCTTGGAAGGATCAAACTAAGCTTGGAGCTTCTCTTTACTGCTTGGCCGAATTCCCCACTGCACAAAGGAGCAATTTTGCTTCATCCATTGCATCCACATTTGGTTTTTGTGAGTATTGTTTCCGCCATTACTTCAATCTAGTTCATTCTTATATATATTTTGCTTGTTTTTGATCTTGGGACATGGTTATTAGATTACCAACAATGGTATCATTGAGCCTAAAAATGCATGCAAATATATTAGGATGTTATTTGGGGAAAATTGTTTGAAGCATGATTTGATGAGTTTGCTTGATTAAATATGCTTAGATGTATGTTAAATGGATTATACATCATCAATTTCATGGAAAATAAATTGGATTAATTTTTCCAACCCAAAGTGGCTTGGCCGAATACATGCAAGCATGAGGACTAGATGATTTTTTAATTTTAAGACATTGGATGACTTGAAATAATATGGAGATGATCATTTGTGACTTGATTGGATTGAAAATGAAATCGGAACCATATTAATCACCTTGGCCGAATGCTTGATGATGATTAGGGACTTGATTTTTTGATTAAATAATGTTGGACATGTATTTAAGATAAAAATATGATTAATAGATTAATTTGATATTTTGGGAATATTGATTTAAAGGATTAATCATGAAAATACACTTTAAATTAATTAAGTTATAAAATTTGGAATTTTAAAATTTAGTTAATTGGGCTTAAATTGGAATTGGGCCTAAAACTATTATATTTGGTCATAAATGGGCTTGGTTGGGCCAAGTAGATTTGGACCATTTGGATTGGATCCAAAATGGGCCTAAATCACACATTTAAGTCCAAATGTAATAAATGGGCTTTTATGTTTAATTGGGCCTTATGGGCTTGATATGGTTTTATGGCAAATGAGGGTGATTCCTTATTGGGCTTGGAAGGATCAAACTAAGCTTGGAGCTTCTCTTACTGCTTGGCCGAATTCCCCACTGCACAAAGGAGCAATTTTGCTTCATCCATTGCATCCACATTTGGTTTTTGTGAGTATTGTTTCCGCCATTACTTCAATCTAGTTCATTCTTATATATATTTTGCTTGTTTTCGATCTTGGGACATGGTTATTAGATTACCAACAGTGATACAAGGTATCGACTCCCTATTATGGCAAAGTGCCATGAATCCGAAATAGATTCCATATAAATCAACAAGTTTGGATACTAGTTGATGTACCGCGAGGCATTGTGCCTATTGGTACAATATAAGTCTTCAAGGAAGACATACATGGAAGGAAACATACCAACGTATAAAACTAGGCGTTTAGCGGAAAGGTATCGTTATCAACATTGTGTTGATTACGATTCAACCTTTTACCTGTTGCCACGGTGTATCCATTTGCATAATGCTTGCTAACGCTGCATGTTTCATTTATGAAATATGACAGTTGAACGGGAAAATCGCTTTCCTGAAATGGAAACCTTTTGGAGGATGTTTACAACATCCTATCGGTTTTGTCGTACCATAACTTGCAAACAAGGTTGGCAGGTTATTCGATCCATGTTTGGATTGAAGCAAGCATTAGGTTCTTGGAATTATCGTTTTGATGTAATCATAATGGAGTATGATTTAATTCAAAACGAAAAAGGATTCTTGTGTATATAAGATGGTTAGTGGGAGCGCACTGACAGTGGCTGTCCTATAAATAATGATAATATGTCATTTCTTGGAAATGATATTCCCATAAAACAAATCGGTGAAAACTTAGCTTTCATAAATACTCTCCGAGCAATCGTACATTGAAAAATGTATGCGCCCTGGTGTTTCATACGCTTTGAGCATATGCAGTCACAAACAGGCCAATCCAAGTGATAGTCACTGGATTGATGTTAAGAACATCCGTTAGTATCTTAGAGAACTAAAGATGCTGGCTTAAACTATGGAGATGGAGAACTTGAAGTAACTGGGATCACTGTAGCAAGTTTCCTAACCGATAAAACGACTATAAGTCGAAACAACGATAATATACAGTTTAAATAACGAAACAGTGAGCTGGAAATCTTCCAAGCAAGATACTATTACCGAATAAACAACAAATGAGGAATATTGCTGCAGCTGAGGCAGTAATAGAAGCCTTCTGGGTCGATACAAAATCTAATTAGATTAGATATAGTTTTGTTAGCAGCTGAGCTAGGCTGCAGCGCAGGCTAAAGAATTAATGGTCTCATCAACGATCCAGATACATACTTCGACTATTCATCTGATTCGTTCGGATCATACATCGTGGTGATGTGATGATCATATAAATCGCATCAGATGGTAATCATGCAAATCCGCTGACGAAAGCCATTTCTCAGTAGTTTGAGCCAACCGTACATAGTTCGGGTGTCAGACACTCGAGTGACTGGCTATAGGCCAAGTGGGAGATTGTTGGACAATTATGACCCATAGCGTCACTATTTGTACAGATCATGGTGTTGTTGTACAAATTAACTATGTGACAAAAGAGATTTCACTCTTATCATTTGTGATTAGATCGCCAAGATATATAAATGATAGGAGGTCCTTATGATTTGTTCCTGGATTGAGAATGATATGAGACAGTATCAGTCCACGAAGGATAAATAATTAAATATCCCTAGTCAGAGTATTATCGTGATTGGACATCGATAAATGCGTAAAAGACTAGTATTACACTTGTGCGCGTTGTGAGGGCACAAACGGCATAGTTCTCATATATTTTGGTATAGGATACTCATGCAAGTGTAATAGGAGGTTGTGTTTACCAATGGTACGGGAAACAGCTTCGCTCTGGATAGACCCCCTCGGAATTCCATTGGTAGTATGACTATATGTCTATGGAAGTCTGAAATCAGGGTAGGTGTATTTGGTTTTAACTTGAGACTTGCACCGCTAATACTTGCGACAATCAATATACTTTGGTTGTGGTCGTCCAGGGCTTTAACAGGTTCTGTGTACGCCTCTGCTAGGTATATTGAGAATCGTATTGTGTTGGGTGTGATGTCAAGACGGAAGTGTCACTCTAGTCATATGGAGTTGATGATCGCATAGGGATACAGAACTGGTTCTCTAAAGGGTTACAACCATCGGGATAATATGACTTGGTCATGATGATCCGATAATAAAGAGACTAGTTGCTCGTAATATGATATATGCTTCGTACGGGGCAGACACTGTACCAGCCCCAGGCCTTGCATGTGATCATCCGATACTGGATCGAAATACGCAATACTACGTATACTACGCCTGATATAGATCCTTATATTCCTGTAAGGATATTTCTGGAGAATTGGAGAATTTTGAAATTAAAAGAAAAGTGTATTAGATACACTATATCATCACAACCAAAAACCAATCTCTCTCTCCTCTTTCTTATCTCTCTCACGCCCATTGAGGGGCTGTTCTTCACTGGTTTTGGCAGCCCACTACCGAGAGCCAAGAAGATAAAGGGAAGCAAAAAGTCATGATTTTGTGGCAAAATCGGGAGTGCTAGCACACTACGAAGTCATGCGAAGGTGATAGGGAAGTCCACCCATGAGCTTGGAATCGTTTGACGAAGATTGGAGCTTTCATAGAGGACCAATAATGGCCGAAAATGGAGACCAACAGCAGTTCACTGCCGTGAGAAGTAAGGAGGGCAGACATCATTACTATTTGTGACCCATCCCAAACTGCTACTGATGTGTGGGCCTTGACCCTGGCACGCATCCCAATCTCATGAGGATGTGTTGGCCTCGACCCTGGGATGCATCCCAAACTACTATTTGTGTGTGGGCCTCAACCTTGGGATGTATCCCAAACTGCTGATGAACTGTGGGCCTCGACCCTGGGACGCATCCCAAACTGCTACTTGTGTGTGGGCCTCGACCTTGGGACGCATCCCAAACTGCTGATGATGTGTGGGCCTCGCCCCTGGGACGTATCTCAAACTGTTGATGATGTGTGGGCCTCGACCCTAGGACGCATCCCAAACTGCTGCTGATGTGAGGGCCTTGACCCTGGGACGCATCCCAAACTGCTGATGATGTGTGGGCCTCGACCCTGGGACACATCCCAAACTGCTACTTGTGTGTGGGCCTTAACCTTGAGACGCATCCCACACTGTTGATGATGTGTGGGCCTCGCCCTGGGACACATCTCAAACTGCTGAAGATGTGTGGGCCTCGACCCTGGGATGCATCCCAAACTGTTGATGATGTGTGGGCCTCGACCCTAGGACGCATCCTAAACTGCTGATGTTGTGTGGGCATTGACCCTGGGACACATCCTAAACTGCTACTGATGTGTGGGCCTCGACCCTGGGACGCATCCTAAACTGCTGATGATGTGTGGGCCTCGAACCTGGTACGCATCCGAAACTGCTGATAATGTGTGGGCCTCGACCATGGAACGCATCCCAAACTGCTGATGCTGTGTGGGCCTCGACCCTGGAACGCATCCCAAACTGCTGATTATGTGTGGGCCTTGACCTTGGGAAGCATCCCAAACTACTGATGATGTGTGGGCCTCGACCCTAGGACGCATCCCAAACTGCTACTGATGTGTGGACCTCGACCCTGGGACGCATCCCAAACTGCTGATGATGTGTGGGCCTCGACCCTAGGACGTATCCTAAACTGCTGATGTTGTGTGGGCATTAACCCTGGGACACATCCTAAATTGCTACTGATGTGTGGGCCTCGACCCTGGGACGTATCCTAAACTGCTGATGATGTATGGGCCTCGACCCTGGGACGCATCCGAAACTACTGATAATGTGTGGGCCTCGACCCTGGAACGCATCCCAAACTGTTGATGGTGTATGGGCCTCGACCATGGGAAGCATCCCAAACCGCTGATGATGTGTGGGCCTCGACCCTGGAACGCATCCCGAACTACTGCTGGTGTGTGGGCCTCGACCCTGGGAAGCATCCCAAACTACTGATGATGTGTGGGCCTCGACCCAGAGACGCATCCCAAACTGCTACTGATCTGTGGGCCTCGACCCTGGGACGCATCCCAATCTGCTGATGATGTGTTGGCCTCGACCCTGGGACACATCCCAAACTGCTATTTGTGTGTGAGCCTCGACCCTGGGACGCATTCCTAACTGCTGATGATGTGTGGGCCTGGACCCTGGGACGCATCCCAAACTGCTACTTGTGTGTGGGCCTCGACCCTGGGACGCATCCCAAACTGCTGATGATGTGTGGGCCTCGCCCCTGGGACGCATCCCAAACTACTGATGATGTGTGGGCCTCGACCTTGGGACGCATCCCAAACTTCTGATGATGTGTGGGCCTCGACCGTGGGATGCATCCCAAACTTCTGATGATGTGTGGGCCTAGACCCTGGTACACATCCCAAACTGCTGATGATGTGTTAGCCTCGACTCTGGGATACATCCCAAACTACTATTTGTGTGTGGGCCTCAACCTTGAGACGTATCCCAAACTGCTGATGAAGTGTGGGCCTCGACCCTGGGACGCATCCTAAACTGCTACTTGTGTGTGGGCCTCGACCTTGGGACGCATCCCAAACTGCTGATGATGTGTGGGCCTCGCCCTTGGGACGTATCTCAAACTGTTGATGATGTGTGGGCCTCAAACCTAGGACGCATCCCAAACTGCTGCTGATGTGAGGGCCTTGACCCTGGGACGCATCCCAATCTGCTGATGATGTGTGGGCCTCGACCCTGGGACGCATCCCAAACTGCTACTTGTGTGGGCCTCGACCTTGAGACGCATCCCACACTGTTGATGATGTGTGGGCCTCGCCCTGGGACACATCTCAAACTGCTGAAGATGTGTGGGCCTCGACCCTGGGACGCATCCCAAACTGTTGATGATGTGTGGGCCTCGACCCTAGGACGCATCCTAAACTGCTGATGTTGTGTGGGCATTGACCATGGGACACATCCTAAACTGCTACTGATGTGTGGGCCTCGACCCTGGGACGCATCCTAAACTGCTGATGATGTGTGGGCCTCGACCCTGGTACGCATCCGAAACTACTGATAATGTGTGGGCCTCGACCATGGAACGCATCCCAAACTGCTGATGGTGTGTGGGCCTCGACCCTGGGAATCATCCCAAACTACTGATGATGTGGGGCCTCGACCCTGTAACGCATCCTAAACTGCTGATTGTGTGTGGGCCTTGACCTTGGGAAGCATCACAAACTACTGATGATGTGTGGCCTCGACCCTAGGACGCATCCCAAACTGCTACTGATGTGAAGACCTCGACCCTGGGACGCATCCCAAACTGCTGATGATGTGTGGGCCTCGACCCTCGGACGTATCCAAAACTGCTGATGTTGTGTGGGCATTAACCCTGGGACACATCCCAATCTCCTTAGGATGTGTTGGCCTCGACCCTAGGATGCATCCCAAACTACTATTTGTGTGTGGGCCTCAACCTTGGGACGTATCCCAAACTACTGATGAAGTGTGGGCCTCGACCCTGGGAAGCATCCCAAACTGCTACTTGTGTGTGGGCCTCGACCTTGGGACGCATCCCAAACTGCTGATGATGTGTGGGCCTCGCCCCTGGGACGTATCTCAAACTGTTGATGATGTGTGGCCTCGACCCTAGGACGCATCCCAAACTGCTACTGATGTGAGGGCCTTGACCCTGGGACGCATCCCAAACTGCTGATGATGTGTGGGCCTCGACCCTGGGACGCATCCCAAACTGCTACTTGTGTGTGGGCCTCGACCTTGAGACGCATCCCACACTGTTGATGATGTGTGGGGCTCGCCCTGGACACATCTCAAACTGGTGAAGATGTGTGGGCCTCGACCCTGGGACGCATCCCAAACTGTTGATGATGTGTGGGCCTCGACCCTAGGACGCATCCTAAACTGCTGATGTTGTGTGGGCATTGACCCTGGGACACATCCTAAACTGCTACTGATGTGTGGGCCTCGACCGTGGGACGTATCCTAAACTGCTGATGATGTGTGGGCCTCGACCCTGGGACGCATCCCAAACTGCTGATTGTGTGTGGGCCTTGACCTTGGGAAGCATCCCAAACTACTGATGATGTGTGGGCCTCGACCCTAGGACGCATCCTAAACTGCTACTAATGTGTGGACCTCGACCCTGGGACGCATCCCAAACTGCTGATGATGTGTGGGCCTCGACCCTAGGACGTATCCTAAACTGCTGATGTTATGTGGGCATTAACCCTGGGACACATCCTAAACTGCTACTGATGTGTGGGCCTCGACCCTGGGACGTATCCTAAACTACTGATGATGTGTGGGCCTCGACCCTGGGACGCATCCGAAACTGCTGATAATGTGTGGGCCTCGACCCTGGAACGCATCCCAAACTGCTGATGGTGTATGGGCCTCGACCCTGGGAAGCATCCCAAACTGCTGATGATGTGTGGGCCTCGACCCTGGAACGCATCCCGAACTACTGCTGGTGTGTGGGCCTCGACCCTGGGAAGTATCCCAAACTACTGATGATGTGTGGGCCTCGACCCAGAGACGCATCCCAAACTGCTACTGATCTGTGGGCCTCGACCCTGGGACGCATCCCAATCTGCTGATGATGTGTTGGCCTCGACCCTGGGACACATCCCAAACTGCTACTTGTGTGTGGGCCTCGACCCTGGGACGCATCCCAAACTACTGATGATGTGTGGGCCTCGCCCCTGGGACGCATCCCAAACTA
The DNA here is from genome assembly GCA_019454045.1 of Zanthoxylum bungeanum. Taxonomy (NCBI): domain Eukaryota; kingdom Viridiplantae; phylum Streptophyta; class Magnoliopsida; order Sapindales; family Rutaceae; genus Zanthoxylum; species Zanthoxylum bungeanum. The sequence continues at coordinate 103,347 of SKCR01021832.1, forward strand.
CTGATGATGTGTGGGCCTCGACCTTGGGACGCATCCCAAACTTCTGATGATGTGTGGGCCTCGACCGTGGGATGAATCCCAAACTGCTGATGATGTGTGGGCCTCGACCTTGGGACACATCCTAAACTGCTGATGATGTGTGGGCCTCGACCTGGGACGCATCCCAAACTACTACTGATGTGTGGGCCTCGTCCCTGGTACGCATCCCAAACTGCTGATGATGTGTGGGCCTCAACCCTGGGATGCATCCGAAACTGCTGATGATGTGTGGGCCTCAACCCTGGGACGTATCCCAAACTGCTGATGATGTGTGGGCCTTAACCCTGGGACGTTTCCCAAACTGCTGATGATGTGTGGGCAAAAATTACCAAGTGCTAGCACACTTCCGGGGTCTTTCGAAGGTGATAGGGAAACCCACTTGTGAGCATGGAATTACACAAAGCTTGGAGCTTAGAGGGATCACCATTGCCGAATTATTGGACGACAAAAACAGCAGCAAAACAGTGAGCTTCAAAGGGCTTAAAGATTTTTTGTTGTTCGTCGCATCGCTCAACCGCTCAATGTAAGTATTCTGCAACTTCCTTGATATATTCGCACTTATGTTTCATTGTTTAAAACGATCCCGATTAGACCGTAGAAACCCAACATAGACTGGTCACCCCCAGTCTCGGTTTATTCTTCTGTTCTTTGCTGCTTTCATTAGGTCAAGGTAGATCTCCTGATGTGATGTTACATACCAACATACTATACTGCCTCTCACGAGATAATCCTGATAGCTAAACATATTTTCGTCCTCAACGGATGCCTAGCGTCGAAACCAGAGAACCTTCAAAGTACTTGATACAACTCAAATCTGACTGCCTGAATAAATGATCTGAACTAGACTCCAAGTGTGTGTGTGCAAAGGTTCATTCGCAGCTTAATCCTTAAGTAAGCCGACTCGATGATTTCGTTTCAAAGAATGGGATCAGTGGGTCTAACCAACCTAGATGTCTTGATCATACTCTGCAATTACTTCTTCGTACTTAACATGATTTGGTTTTCTTCTTCCTTCGTCTCTCTTTCTTTTCTTTTTTTTTCAACACACCTACCCTTTAAGGTAGCATTTCTCCTCATGGTGGTCATAATACTCGCCCATGGGTAGCTTCACGCTTATCGGTTATAGGTGGTTTATTTTTCCTTTCCAGAGACTTTTTCTTCATTTCCAACCATATCACATATCGTAACACAAGTAAACCAGGATGGATATCTAAGCAAACAGTCATTCACTGATCCGCCATCTCTTCAACTAGTCGTCTCACTGACTACTCAGGCTTCCACCGCTAAGATCCTGTAATTAAGTGCCCGTGAGTCTAACTGAGATCAACCACTCAGAATACCGGATGAGAGCACGTCTTGCACTTATCGTTTCTAAGGTTTCACCCTACAGCAAACAATTTCAACACCGGACATATGTCTGACCATCAATGACTTTTTTTTTCACTCGACTGGAATTCTTCCTTTCAACCGCTGATAATGTGGGCCTCAACCCTGGGATCCATTCCCGAAACTGACACTAATGTGGGCCTCAACCCTGGGATTCATTTCCGACTGATACTGATGTGGGCCTCAGCCCTGGGATCCATTCCCGAAACTGATACGATATGGGCCTCAACCCTATGATCGATTCCCGAAACTGACACTGATATGGGCCTCAACCCTGGGATCCATTCCCGAAACTGATACTGATATGGGCCTCAACCCTGGGATCCATTCCCGAAATTGATACTGATATGGGCCTCAACCCTGGGATCCATTCCTGAAACTGATACTGATGTGTTGCTGATTCTGGTTGGCTTACATTTACCGCTTTCTCCTTCTTTTTGAAACCTGTAAATACAAAACATATGAAACACAAAAAAATGCAAGTACGTTACGTGTATGCATGCATGCATGAATGAATTTCCTATTCCGTTGGGTTTAGGTATTCCGCCAGTCCTCCTGGTGATCGCTCGGTCTTCTCTCCCTCAGGCAAAATATTGCTTCAATCTATCCACGTTGATCGACTCGGTGAACTCGTTGTTGGAAATCTAATAACCATGTCCCAAGATCAAAAACCAAGCAAGATATATAAGAATGATATTATTGAATGAAGTAGAATGGCGGCGGAAACAATACTCACAAAAACCAAATGTGGATGCAATGGATGAAGCAAAAATACTCCTTTGTGCAGTGAAGAATTCGCCCAACCAGTGAAGAGAAGCTCCAAGCTTGAATTTGATCCTTCCAAGCTCTAAGATGAGTTTCCCATATCACCTTGTATGATCCCTTGATGTTGCTAGCCAAACTTATGTATTAAAGTTCCAAACTTGTACACTTTCTTCACAAAGTTCTTAAGAAAATGGAAGAAGAAGGAGAGCCAAAACTGTTCACTGTTTCGGTCATGAGAGGGAGAGAGCAAGATCTGATTTTGTGTTTCAAAAATCAATTTATATTTATGCCATAATTATATTAAATAATAATATAAATATAACACAAGCCATGCAAAGACTTAGAGTGTCTAACACTCAATTTCCATGCATTACCCTTGAGTGCTTTGTACACTATCTTCATGCATTGCATCTTGATTAAAAAATACAAATAATGACAAGTGTCATTGTGGGCCCCACACGTTTCCAAATGAAAGTGGGCCCACGTGCACTCACGCGTTCGGGTTCAATATTTTTGAAATATCGAGCTTACGTCGCGACGTTAATTAAATCGAATTTAAATAAATAATTGCGCCTAGCGAATTTATTATTCACGTCGCTAACGAATTAATTCTAAATTAATTCGTTTGCCCGAATTAAAATCTAATTTTAATTTCGCGTCGAAATCGAATTCCGTTTATTATATCGAATATAATAATTTTACGAT
>SKCR01021833.1:0-217281 GCA_019454045.1 Zanthoxylum bungeanum
AGTTCACGCCTCAAAGCAATTATCTGTTCTTATTCTATTATATAGTGATCTGTATCTTTCTTTTCTTCAAAAAAAAATTTATGTTTCTTATTTTAATTCAATATACATATTAAAAAAATATTTTTTATTTTATTTAATAGGTTTATGATTTTAAGACTTTTTATCTAATTATGTTTCTTTTTATAATTTTAAGACTTCTTATCTTTTTAAAGGTAGATTTAATTAAATAAATAATAAAAAAATTTAAGTCTTATTAAGTTTTTTCAATATACAAATAAAAAAAAATATGTTTCTTATTTTAATACTTTTTATCTCATTTTTGTTTCTTATTTTAATAAGTTTATTATTTTAAGATTTCTTATTTTTTATGGTATATTTAAATTAAAAAAAATAGATTTTTTATGTGGTACCACTGGTGCGTTGAGGGAGTATAATTTTTTTTTTTAACTTATATATATATATATATATATATATATATATATATATATATATATATATAATATATAATAGAATGTTTAATTTTAAGAATTTTAGATAAAGTGTTTTTGTTTGAAATTTACACAAAATATAATCTAAGCTTGTAACGACCGGTAGTCTCTACTACTGATACGTTGTAGTACTATGGTATTACGGGACGAAGATAATATAATATAAATTATGTTGGGGCACAAATACACTCATGGAATGACTTTGGGGACAATTGTAAGTGTCCTAGACATACCCAATGTCTCTAAATCATGATATTGTGTGTGAATAATCAAGTAAATTTGCGGAAAAAACTTACAATGAACAGATGAGAATTTCCAAGAAATGCTCCAATGGATGTAGCTCCAAGCTTTGGCTTTGTTGATTTTGCTCTTGGGTGAGTTTACCTAACACCTCATTCAACTATTTAAAGTGCTAGTTTAATGAAATTTTGCAACAAAACTTCAAGGGAGAAGGAAGAAGCTCACGATAATGAGCTAAGGAGAAGAATGAGTTTGCTATGAATAGTAAATTATCACACTTCCAAAGTTGACTTAACTAATTTATACAAAGGTTGAGTGTTGGTTTTGGTTTGAGTGTTTCATAAGCAATCCATGCCTTACTCAAGCCAACAACAACTTCCATCAAATGTCTAACATGTTGGTGTAAGTGAAGTGGGTCCCACCACTTTTAAATTCCAAATTTAAGTCGGCTAACTCAACACGCAACTTCGCTCGGGCCCGGGTTCGTTTAATTCCGAACTAAACGAATTTTCCGTCGCGATGTAATTAAATCCAATTTAATTAAATAATAATGCCTAGCAAAATTATTATGAAAGTCGCTTGCGAATTAATTCCAAATTAATTCGTTCGCCCGAATTAAAATCTAATTTTAATTCCACATTGAAATCCGATTTCAATTAATATATTCAATATATTATTTAATCGATTAATTCCAAATTAATCGCGCTCTCTCTTCTATTTGAATTTTATCCCAGATAAATTCTTCCCGCAATTAATCCTAGATTAATTTTCTCTCTCTCATAATTAATCCCAGATTAATTCTGTTCGAGTCAAATATCATCGGTGAATCTTTGGGAAGCGACCCAAGAGATCCCTGTATATGTTGGCAGTAAATACGGTCATCAGACTATCCGAACACATGCGTACCCCGTACCACGTTCTTACCGATTTACAAGACATGGTTGGCTTCTAGCAAAACACTGTGCCTACCCAATTCTCCAGAAATATTCAACGAAGAATATATAATCTATATCAGACATAGTATAATATGTATTGCGTATTACGATCCAGTATCAGATGTCACATGCTAGGCCTGAGGCTTGAATTGTGTCTGTCCAGTACGAAGCATATATCAGATCACTAGCAACTAGTCTCTATAATCAGATAATCATGACCTAGTCATATTATCCCGATAGCTGCATCATATAAGAGTACTAGTTCTGTATCCATGCGTGATCATCTTCTCCATATGACTGAAGTGATACTTCCATCTTGACATCATACCCAATACACTACGATTCTCAGTAAACCCAAAAGAGGCGTACATAGAACTTGTTAAAGCTCCGGACGACCAAAACCAAAGCGTACTGATTGTCGCAAGTATTAGCGATGCAAGTCTCAGGTTAAGACAACATAGATCTACCCTGATTCGGATTCCCATAGACACATAGTCATACTACCAATGGGATTCCGATGGGTCTATCCCGAGCGAAGCTGTTCCCAGTCCAACGGCTAATAGAACCTCCTATCATACTTGCATAAGTATCATATACTTAAATATATTAGAACTATGCCGTTAGGCTTCCATAACGCGCACAAGTGTAATACTAGTATATTCCGCATTATCGATGTCCAGTCTCGATAATACTACGACTAGGGATATTTAATGATTAAACCATTCATGGATTAATACTGTCTCATATCTTATTAATCCGGAACTAATCATAAGGACTTTTATCATTTATATATCAAAGTAATCTAATTACAAAATGATAAATAGCAATTTCCTTTGTCACATAGTTAATTTGTATAAAAACCACAATGTCTTTTACAAATGGTGATGTTATGGGTCATAATTGTCCAAAAATCTCCCACTTGGCTCATAGCCAATCACTCAAGTATCTAACACCTGAACTATGTACATAGCTCAAACTTTTACTGAGAAATAGCTTTCGTCAGTGAATCTGCATTGTTGTCATCTGAAGCGATCTTTTCGATCCTGACATCGCCATGATGTATGATCTCACGAATCAGATGGAAACGTCGAAGTACATGCTTGGATCGTTGATGAGACCGCGGTTCCTTAGCCTACGCTATAGCCCCGTTATTGTCACAACACAAAGGAACGGGCTCAGCTACTAATGGAAATACTCCTAATCCAATTAGGAATTTACAGATCCAAACTGCTTCTTTTGCTGCCTCAGCTGCAACGATATATTCCGCTTCTATTGTTGAATCAGCAACAGTCTCTTGCTTGGAAGATTTCTAGCTCACTACTCCGTTTTTCAAACAAAATATATACCCAGATTGCGACTTAGAGTCGTCTTTATCGGTTTGGAAACTTGCATCGGTGAACCCAGTCACCTCAAGTTCTCCATCTCCATAGACTAAGAAAGCATCCTTAGTCCGTCTAAGATAATTAAGGATGTTCTTAACAGCAACCCAGTGACCATCACCTGGATCGGCCTGATAGCAACTGCACATGTTCAAAGCATACGAGACATCAGGTCATGTACATATCATGACATACATGATCGATCCGACTGCAGAAGCGAACAGGATCCGACTCATATTATCTCTCTCATCTTGAGTTTTTGGACACAAGTCCTTAGATAGAGAGACGCCATGTGACACTGGAAGCAGTCCACTCTTAGACTGATCCATGTTGAATCTCTTCAACACTTTGTCAATGTACGAGCTCTGAGAGAGTCCAAGCAGCTTTCTGGATCAATCCCGGTAGATCCTTATTCCCAGAATAAAGGCTATTTTTCCCATATCTTTCATGTAGAATTTTAATGAAAGTCAAGCTTTCACCGATTGTAGCATGGGAATGTCATTTCCAATAAGCAATACATCATCAACATAAATGACAATGAATGTCAGTGCGCTCCCACTAACCTTCTTATATACACAAGAATCATATTCGTTTTGAATGAAATCATATTCTTTTATGATCTCATCAAAACATTGGTTCCAAGAATGTGATGCTTGCTTCAATCCATAAATGGATCGATTTAACTTGCAAACCTTGTTTGCATATTTTGGTACGACAAAACCGTCAGGCTGTTGCATATAAACATCCTCCAAAAGGTTTCCGTTAAGGAAAGCGGTTTTGACGTTCATCTGTCATATTTCATAATCGAAATATGCAACAATAGTAAGCATTATCCAAATGGATTTAATCATGACAACAGGTGAAAATTTTTTATCGTAATCGACACCATGCGTTGACGATACCCTTTCGCTACAAGCCTAGCTTTGTACGTTTGTATGTTGCCATCCATGTCTGTCTTCTTCTTGAAGACCCATTTACAACCAATCGGCTTAATGCCTTCTGGTGCATCAACCAGTGCCCAAACTTGGTTGGTATACATGGAATCCATTTCAGACTTCATGGCATCTTGCCATAAAGTGGAGTCGATACCTTGTATCGCTTCCTCATACGAGGCCGACTCATTATCCTCTATAAGATTAATATCTACATGAGGTGAGATCAGAAACCCATACCTCTCAGGTTATTTTCTGACTCTCTCCGACCTACTCGGTTCTTGTGTATTAGAAGATTGTGGTACAGTCTCATCCCTGATGAACTGTTCATGTTCCGTGAGGGAGTCTATGTCAGGAACAATATCACTCTGATTTTCATCGAGTTCTACTTTCCTCCCACTTACCATTGCATTTAGGAATTCCTTTTCGAGGAAAACCGCATGGAGAGCAAAAAATACCTTGTTCTCTTGTGGGTTGTAGAAGTAATATCCTTTGGTTTCCCTAAGATAACCTAAAATTAGGCACTTATCCGATTTGGGTTCTAGTTTGGTACCATCCAAACTTTTAACGTATGTCAAGCATCCCCAAATCTTCAGGAATGAGAAACCCGGTTTCTTTCCTGTCCATATTTCATATGGAGTCTGTCCGACAGACTTTGACGGAACCTTATTCAAAATAAGTATTGCACTGTTCAATGAGTATCTCCAGAAGGAAATTGGTAGCTCAGTGCGACTCATCATTGACCTTACCATGTCCAACAAAGTTCGGTTTCTCCTTTCGGACACACCGTTTAATTGAGATGTTCCAGGAGGAGTCCACTGTGAATGAATACCATATTCTTTCAAGTAATCAAGAAACTCATTGCTTAAGTATTCTCCACCACGGTCCGATCGTAATGTTTTAATACTTTTACCGGTATGTTTCTACTTCGTGTCGAAACTCTTTGAATTTTTCAAAAGTTTTCGACTTGTGTCTCATAAGATACACATAACCGTAAAGCGATGCATCATCCGTAAAGGTTATGAAGTATTCATATCCACCTCTAGCCTTGCTAGACATGGGTCCACATACGTCACTATGAACGAGGGCTAACAATTCAATGCCACATACACCTTTACCGCTAAAAGGCGTTTTAGGCATCTTGCCTAATAAACAAGATTCACAGACATCATATGAATTAAAATCAAATTTGTCCAAGTATCCACTCTTCGAAAGTGTGGATATGCTAGTCTTGTTAATGTGTCCCAGACGACAATGCCACAGATAAGTTTCATCTGTTTTACTCAATTTGAGCCTTTTGTTTGTCATGTTATATGTTTGAGATTCATTTATATTTAAAATATAAAGACCATTATTAGCATCAGTATTACATATCTCAAAATCATCTTTATAAACAAAACACCCAGTGTTTCAGAATACAAAAGTATACCCACATTGGGTCAAACAAGATACATAGATAATATTTCTAGTCAAACTAGGTACATAATAACAGTCTGATAATGAAAGTACATGCCCCGAGGGCAGTTTCAAAACATAAGTCCCTACAGCCAAAACAACGACTCTGGTCCCGTTTCCAACTCGTAGGTCAATCTCCCCTGAAGTCAGTCTCTTGTTAATCTGCAGATCCTGTACATCAGTACATATATGAGTACCACATATAGAATCAAAAATCCAATTTTTAAAACTAGAAGTATAAATGTTTATGTCAATAACAAACATACCTGAAGCCAGAGCTTTGCCCGCCTTCACTTCCTTCATGTGCGCCTTGTACTCATGGTATTCACGCTTCCAGTGACCCCGTTTGCCACACTATAGGTAGATATATTGGGATTTGTCCTTTGCCTTCCCATAAGACTTTAATGATTTGGCTTTGGCCTTTATTTTCTTCTTCTTCACACCTCCAGAAGCCTTCGGCCAAGCCTTGGCCTTCTGAGATGTCGAAGTGAAATGTGCCTCGCGCTTCTTGCCCTTCAGAAGCTCTGGCTCTTCCTCTTTCAGCATCGCCATCAACTCTCCAAGAGTCTTTTTTTGGTCCGCCCCAGCAATCGGACAGAGACTGAAAGATCAAATCTATGGAAGTCCCAGCCTCAAAGGTTATGCCCAGCTGACCTAGCTGTTCGATGTCAGCAATCATCTGTGACACATAGTGCTCGACATATGTACCCTTTGACATGCGAGAACGAAAGCGCTTCTTCTACAATTCATACTTTTGAGATCTAAGGTTAGATATATGAAGGTCCTTCAATTTCAACATCATGTTGTAGGGATCAAATCCCTTGTTTTGACGACGAAATTGAGGGGTCATTACGGCAAGCATGACGGACTGAGCATTTGAGTTGTCATCACTGTGAGTCTTCCAAAGCTCATAATCAACAATCCGCTCCTGTCCAGGCTCAGGCCCGAGAGGTCTGTCTATGACATAGAGCAACTTCTCGGCTCCCAGGACTATCCTAAGATTCATCTCCCAGTCTGAAAAATTGGCGCCGTTAAAGACATTATCGCCAATGACGATGTCTCTAACGCTAATCTTTCCTGTCATATTGATTGCAATAGTCTAACTATTCAATCAACGATATCGGGTACAATCATATGTCATGATTACTATAGTCCAACTATATAATCAACTACAAATGAAGTTATGGTACAGTCCAACTGTTCTAAGAAAATAATAAAATATTAGTCCAACTAATATAAATATATAACGACGAAAAATAAAGCGCGCATTTTAGCAAGTATTAAACGAAATTACAAATTTATTACTGGCCTCCCACTATTTTTCGGCGAGCCTCTAACCCTCTGTTGAGTACTCGGGAAACCCAGTTTCCTAGTGGGATATGATCCCTTTAAATAACACACAACCTTGACTTTGGCCAACAAGTTGTATGAAACTTAACTAGGTAGATCTCTAAGATCAATTGGATCTCATCCAATTCATAGATCCGGTAGGTGGACCTCCAAGTCCAAATATATATCCAATATATATATCCTAACCTTTTCCTCTAAATCAACTAAGCCTTGGCTTTGGCTCAACAAGCTTAATGATTCCAGTTAAGCGCGACCAATTGACAGTGGGAAAGCTTCGTAATCCACGTCGATGTACAGAAGTGACCTTGACTTTGGCCAACAAGTCACAACTGCCCAAGACATGCGATATATAACAAAGCCTTCGTGGTTCAAACACATCCGCGATGGACAATGATCTTGACTTTGGCCAACAAATCAAAGCCAATCTTGGATCTTGAGAAAGAACCACTCAATGGAAGGAATACGCTTAATATTAAAGTGAGGGTTTTTCGCGTAAATTGGCATCCAATTTATTATCTTTGATTAGGTCTCATCATACACCCTTAAGCATGCATTCTAAAAGCATAATAAGGTGCGAATAAATTAATAATGATATGCGGATGGATACATAACAAACTTTGTTCCTATAACAAATCTCTCACTTTCCTCTCTCCCGCTAGCACTATTCATACTTTTACCCAATTACATAATACATTAAAGAAACCTCATTTACATTGAGGGGAATTGGTGAGAAGATAAATACAAAGAGATAAGGAGGTGAAAGGCTGGACGTGAAGGTCCAATTTAATAAATTCCAAATTTATTACAATAATTTCCAAAATTGCCCCCACCATTCTAATATCCATCTGATATACATTATTCATACAAATACATCCAAGTATTCACACATAGTATGTTATCAATAAATCTAATCCAATTAATTAATCTTTGATTAGTGACTATCCAATGTTCAAACAACGATTTGATTTGCGCGAGTCCAACTTGTTTAAGAATAAATACTCAAAGTACGTATTCTTGAATTATATCGAACTACAATTTTAAATCCAATTTAATTTGTATTCAATACTGATTCGAATTTAATTCCAAATTAAATAATCACACTTATTTATGTGCCTTAAAGACTTGAATTCCAAATCAAATCCAATTGGGTCTCAAAGGCCCAATTAGCATCAAATGTTAATTAATTAAAGTCCAATGGGCTTTCAATTAATTCTTTAGGCATGGGCTTTGGCTAATATGGATCTAATCCAATAGCCAAGGCCCAATAAGGAATCACCTTTTTGCCAAAATCAATTTAGGCCCAATTAAATTATTAAAGGCCCAATTATCATATTTGGACTTTATGAAAATGGTTTTAGGCCCAATTGGATCCAACCCAATTGTCAAATACCAAACTTGGCCCAACCAAGCCCATTAAGCCCAAATACAACAAATTAGCCCAATCCAATTTAAAGACTAATTCATATTAACATAATATTCTAAATATCACATTAATTTTTAAAGTGTAATTAACATAATTAATTTATTAATCTAATATTTCCAAAATATTAATTTAATCAAATTAATCATGCTTTCATTCCAACTCATGTCCAACATAAATTGAAGTAAAATCAATCTATTAAACATGTTGTAGCTCACGGAAATGGGCATAAAATAACACTCAATTTGATTTCAATCCAATTAAATCAACATACATGATTTATTTCATGCTATTAACATATCCAATTGTCAAATTTTTAAAAAATCACCATGAACTATGTAGGGTTACATTCGGCCATTTGGTGAATTTTTGGGAAAATTAATCCAATCAATTTTTCTCATATTCTAAGATGTACAAATCCAATTCATCATCATACAACCATAACCAAACAACCAATTTGGAAAAATAGATACTTCAAGCACAAAATCCCCAAATAAAGTCCATAAACCCTAAATATAAATCATGCTTAGATAAGGCTCTGATACCATTGTAAGTGTCCTAGACATGCCCAATGTCTCTAAGTCATGATATTATGTGTGAATAATCAAGAAAGTTTTCGGAAAAAACATACAATGAACGGATGAGAATTTCCAAGAAATGCTCCAATGGATGTAGCTTCAAGCTTTGGCTTTGTTGATTTTGCTCTTGGGTGAGTTTCCCTAACACCTCATTCAACTCTTTAAAATGCTAGCTTAATGAAATTTTGCAACAAAACTTCAAGGGAGAAGGAAGAAGCTCACGGCAATGAGCTAAGGAGAAGAAAGAGTTTGCTGTGAATAGTGAATTGTCACACTTCCAAAGTTGACTTAACTAATTTATACAAAGGTTGAGTGTTGGTTTTGGTTTGAGTGTTTCATAAGCAATCAAAGCCTTACTCAAGCAACAATAACTTCCATCAAATGTCTAACATTTGATGTAAGTGAAGTGGGTCCCACCACTTGTAAATTCCAATTTAAGTCGGCTAACTCAACACGCAACTTCGCTCGGGCCCGGATTCGTTTAATTCCGAACTAAACGAATTTTCCGTCGCGATATAATTAAATCCAATTTAATTAAATAATAATGCCTAGCAAAATTATTACGAAAGTCGCTTGCGAATTAATTCCAAATTAATTCGTTCGCCCGAATTAAAATCTAATTTTAATTCCACATTGAAATCCAATTTCAATTAATATATTCAATATATTATTAATCGATTAATTCCAAGTTAATCGCGCTCTCTCTTCTTCTATTGAATTTTATCCCAGATAAATGCTTCCAGCAATTAATCCTAGATTAATTTTCTCTCTCTCATAAATAATCCCAGATTAATTCTGTTCGAGTCAAATGTCATCGGTGAATCTTTGGAAGTGACCCAAGAGATCCTGTATATGTTGGCAGTAAATACGGTCATCAGACTATCTGAACACATGTGTACCTCGTACCACGTTCTTACCGATTTACAAGACATGGTTGGCTTCTAGCAAAGCACCGTGCCTACCCAATTCTCCAGAAATATTCAACGAAGAATATATAATCTATATCAGACATAGTATACTATGTATTACGTATTACGATCCAGTATCAGATGTCACATGCTAGGCCTGAGGCTGGAATTGTGTCTGCCCAGTACGAAGCATATATCAGATCACTAGCAACTAGTCTCTATAATCAGATAATCATGACCTAGTCATATTATCCCGATAGCTGCATCATATAAGATTACTAGTTATGTATCCCTGCGTGATCATCTTCTCCATATGACTGAAGTGATACTTTCATCTTGACATCACACCCAATACACTACGATTCTCAGTAAACTCAGAAGAGGCATACATAGAACTTGTTAAAGCTCCGGACGACCAAAAACAAAGCGTACTGATTGTCGCAAGTATTAGCGATGCAAGTCTCAGGTTAAGACAACATAGATCTACCCTGATTCGGATTCCCATAGACACATAGTCATACTACCAATGGGATTCCGATGGGTCTATACCGAGCGAAGCTGTTCCCGGTCCAACGGCTAACAGAACCTCCTATCACACTTGCATAAGTATCATATACTTAAATATATGAGAACTATGTCGTTAAGCTTCCATAACGCGCACAAGTGTAATACTAGTCTATTTCGCATTATCGATGTCCAGTCTCGATAATACTACGACTAGGGATATTTAATGATTAAACTGTTCATGGATTAATACTGTCTCATATCTTATTAATCCGGAACTAATCATAATGACTTTTATCATTTATATATCAAAGTAATCTAATTACAAAATGATAAAATAGTAATTTCCTTTGTCACATAGTTAATTTGTACAAAAACCACAATGTCTTTTACAAATAGTGATGCTATGGGTCATAATTGTCCAACAATAATTGGTGAATTCCTCGAATCTTCGATACGAAACTGTATTATGTTCTACTCCAAGCAGCCTATGATATTTGAGCCATAATTTCCTCATTCAAATTCTAATTTCTGTGAATTTTATACCGCCAGAAAGCTGAGATCGAGATCTATAACTTCCGCGTTGAATATTTTTCTAAATTCGGATCAGAAACTGGTCAAAATCGTAAGTCCAAATTTGGATGAATAGTGACTTTGGACTAAAATGGAAAAATCTCAAACTTTCTACACTTTTCTCCATTCTTCCGAATATCAAATAGGCCCTAGTATATAAGGAAGGGTACTATTCACTAATTCCCAAAATAAGATGAAGAAAGGAAATAAGAAAAAACGTGAGTAGGAAATGGAGAAGGAAGAAAAAGAAAGAATAAGAGGAAGAAGAAGGAAAAGAAGGATGATGAAGCAAAGTTAAGCATGACATCCTTGAAAGATAAAGGAATTCACAAGAGTAGAGGTAAGATCAACCTATCCCAAATTGGATATTGTAGAATTTTGATAAATTGAGTATATGTTGGCATTAGTGGCATGTTAGGGGTTATGTATTGGTAGTGGTCATGAAGAAAAGTTGATGGTAGGGTTAAGTGTAAAATTTGTGGAAATCATAAAGGATAGATGAAGAAATGTGAACAAATAAATTAAGTGTATTTGAAATGATAAAATGATGTTACAAAATGTTTAATTGAGAATTTTTACTTGTGTGATTCTTGGGGGAAATATGGAGCAAATTGGGTAGGAGAGGATGAAGATTTAGGCCTGAAATTGGCCTTGCATTGCGATTCAGAAAGCTCCACGTCGCGACGTGATCTGGGAAATTAGCCAGGACTACTTCTGGTGTAAGTCGCGTCGCGACGTGAAAGACTTGTGCGTCGCGACGCACATGGCAAAACTCAGGGCAAGTTTCTAGTTAATTCGCGTCGCGACGCGTAATGCTTCGCGTCGCAACGTGTAATGCTTCGCGTCGCTATGTGTGATCAAAAAATGGCCCAAATCAGTTTCAAATCATCCCAGAGTCACCCTAATCCCATATCAATTCGTATGCACATATTATATCACGATATGAATATGATACCCATAGAGTGATAATGCTTACTTGAATAAGAAAATCTTAGCCTAATTCCAAGTGCGATTCTTAGTTCAATTCTAATTCAATTTATTCAATGTAGATTGTCGTAAGTACCAGAGTTTCTCAGCAATAGAGTAATGTCAGCCAGATTCCAACCAGTGAGTGGACATTTCTTCTTTTAAACTGATTTTTATTTTGTAATTTTTGTTTTAGACTTATATTTTTACGCTTTAGGGCGTTAGCAGATTTTCTTTAGAGTTACTTCATGCAAAGTTATGTGTGAGAAAAGAAATATTTTTCAGAAAATATTTTGTACAGTTTGGAGATTTAAAGCATGATTTTTAAGTTTTTCGAGGCAAGGGGCAAAAGCCCACCTCAATATGCAACTTGTACAGACATGGAGTTGACAGACAGAGAACATGTGCACATGTAGAGGACTGGGGGGAAGTCGATACGTAACGCCCCCAGATCATAGTTCAGGGCTAGGGGGACGGGGATACGTAACACCCATAGCACCCCTAGATTAATTCTGTACGAGTCAAACGTCATCGATGAATCTTTGGGAAGTGACCCATGAGATCCCTGGATATGTTGGTAGTAAATCCGATCGTCGGACTATCCGAACACGTGCGTACCCGGTACCACGTTCTTATCGATTTACAAGACATGGTTGGCTTCTAGCAAAGCACCGTGCCTACCCAATTCTCCAGAAATATTCTTTTAAGGAATACATAATCTATACCAGGCGTAGTATACTAAGTATTGCGTATTACGATCCAACATCGGATGTCACATGCTAGGCCTGGGGCTGGAATTGTGTCTGCCCCGTACGAAACATATATCAGATCACTAGCAACTAGTCTCTTTAATCGGATAATCATGACCTTGTCATATTATCCCGATAGTTGCAACATAATAGAGTACCAGTTCTGTATCCCTGCGTGATCATCATCTCCATACGACTGAAGTGATACTTTCATCTTGACATCATACCCAATACATTACGATTCTCAATAAACCCAGAAAAGGTGTACACAGAACCTGTTAAAGCCCCGGACGACCAAAACCAAAGCGTATTGATTGTCGCAAGTATTAGCGATGTAAGTCTCAGGTTAAGACCAAATACACCTACCCTGTTTCGGATTCCCATAGACACATAGTCATACTACCAATGTGATTCCGAGGGGTTATCCAGAGCGAAGATGTTCCTGTACCATCGGTAAATAGAACCTCCTATTACACTTGCATGAGTATCCAATACCCAAATATATGAGAACTATGCCGTTATGTTTCCATAACGCGCACAAGTGTAATACTAGTCTATTCCACATTATCGATGTCCAGTCTCGATAATACTACGACTAGGGATATTTAATGATTAAAACTTTCGTGGATTGATACTGTCTCATATCTTATTAATCCGAAACTAATCATAAGGACTTTTATCATTTATATATTTAAGTAATCTAATTACAAAATGATAAAATAGCAATTTCCTTTGTCACATAGTTAATTTGTACAAAAACGACAATGTCTTTTACAAATAGTGATGCTATAGGTCAAAATTGTCCAACAGTCACTAGGGTTGGAGTCCACCAGTACAAGTCTGATAGAGCGTGAGTCAGTTAGAGTCAAATAAAAGTTTTTGTTGGCTGTATTTTCAGACCCTATGATATTTAAGCAGTGCGGCATGGGTAAAAAGGTAATTCCCTTCTTGGTCAAGATCATTTATGCCGACCCGACCACTAAAAGCCGACAGTAAGGGGCCGAACACTTTATGATCGGTAACCGACCACTCCAGACCGGATGGTCGGGCATTATCAGATCGATAGCAGCATTCTCAGTTCAGAAGACCATTGTGACCGACCTCATGAAGACCGAGAAATATGGCGGGATATGCTCCAGAAGATAAGACATCATATTTTTATGGGAAAGAAGATAAATTATCCTACTTTCATGGGGAAAAATTGATAAGTTAGTGTCCTAATATGATAAAGGAAGCGAAGGTAGTTTCGACTAAGAATTCTTATGGGAAAAGGAAAATTGTTTATTTGCTATTATAAATAGGAGGGGAAAACGTGCTTGTAAGGAAATCGTTGAGGGTTGAGAGGAGAACAAGAGAGAATTAGACTTGTAAACACAAAACAGATCAGAGAAACATATTTCGGTAATAAAACATCGTCCGTTCTGTGCCCGTGGATGTAGGTTGGACCTGATCCGCCGAACCACGTTAAATCTCTTTGTTGATTGGTGTATTTATCTATCTTTTTCCAAATTTGCTTTTGGTTTCCCATAAACAAAACAAATTCACAGTTGGAGGAGGATTGTCTCGGGAGTAAAAAAACCATTATTGCCCCTGAGACCAAAATCAGCCGTCAACAGTTGGCACCGTCTGTGGGGAATCAATAAAAAGCAGCTCGCGTAGTAAGACAATGGCAGAAGGTGGAAATCACCGGTCGTCAGGGAGTTCAACAGCGGATTGGATGGAGAAGATGGAGGAAAATATGAGGAAAGATAGAGACGAAAATCAAATCCTTTTGAAATCCATGATGAACAGATTGGAGAGGATGTAAGAGACGAATAATGAGAGACTTGAAGCCGGAGCCAGTCGGAGGAGAGACGAAATAGCGGAAGTAAAAAGGGTCGCAAATGTGAGTGATGACGATGACCGAGGAAGAAGGGTCTCTACGGGATGAGGTCCGTAATTGTAGAAAAAGATTTACAAACGGAGGATACGTGGGAAGAAGAAGAGGGGAGACAGTCGCCAGATTCTTCTTATGATAGCCCCCGCGACACCAGAAGGGGAGATAGGAAGGATGGTGAAACTGGGCGGGAAATCTCAAGCCATGAGGAACGCCGCACCTGGGGCGACATACGTAAAGAAGGCCGCAGGAGGCGGCACGGTAACACATATGGCAGTATAAAATCTTGGTTAAGAAAAGAAATGGCCAAGTGGAGAGCGAACCTCAAAACGGACACGTGAGATGCTCGGGACGGCGAGGTTGAATCTCTCTTCACAGAAGAAATAAGGTCGGTGAAGTTCCCAAAATGATTCAACATGCCGTCCATGACGCCCTACAAAGGCCACACTGATCAAAAATCCCATATTGAGAGTTTTGTCATGTTGATGAAGGTCCAAGGAGTAGTAGGGGATGCCGTTTGCAAAGTATTCCCCCTAACCTTGGGGGGATCTGCCATTTTGTGGTTCAGAAGTCTAGCCCCAGGGAGCATCGGAAGCTTCGCGCAACTCAGGAAGTCATTTGTTCGGCACTTCAAGGGGGCTTGCGTCCCAAAGAAGACAATTAGGGAATTGAGGCTCATGAAACTGGGGGACGATGAACCCATGAAGGCTTTCATTGAGCGGTACCATAACATGGTGCTCGAGGTCGGAGGATGTGAGTCGCTCGAGGCCTTGGAGAGTTTGAAGGGAGCCTTAAAGATCAGAAAGCTATGGACTCACCTGAGGATCCAGGGTACACCGGATTATGCCATCGCTCTGGAAACAGCCCGAAAGTTTGTTTTGTTGGAAGATGCTGAGAGAATTACCCGGGGGGGGACATCTATCAGAGAGAGGACGATGAGGGCAGAAATTTCTCGCAGGCCAGACAGTGAGTTCAGAAAACCACCCCCGAGGCGAAGGGAATTCAAGCCGGTACCTCGGGATGACCAGGAAAAGAGAATCTCGACTTAGGTGAACCATGTGGCCGGGGAAGAGGCATACATTCCTCTGAATAAACCACTGGGGCAAATCGTCATGGAAATCCAGGGAAAATGTCTCTTGATAAAACCTGACCTCAGGAGATTCCCGCCAGACATAAGGAATAATAAATCCTATTGCATGCATCATAATTTGAGGGGACATACGACGGATGGATGCAAAGACTTGCGGGAGCAAATGGAAGACCTAGCACGGAATGGGTACTTGAATAAATATATTGACCATGAAGTTATGACGGCCAGACAGAGAGCGCATTGCCGACAGGTGAACACCATTGCAGGGGGAAAGACACTGGCCGTGGACTCTAACCGATCAAGAAAAAACTATAGTCGAACTCAGGGGTTGGAAGTGTTAGAAACACAAGGTGGTCGGGCAGTGCCAATAATGTTCACGGATGAGGATGCTCGAGGGGTGAGTTTCCCCCACGATGATGCATTAATAATCAAGGTGACAATCGGCGGTTCTGAGGTAGACAAAATCCTAGTGGACCCCGGGAGTGCAGTGGATATAATCTCCAAGGAGGCTTTGGACGGCCTTGGTGTGGAGTATGTGACTCTAACCGACGATGGGACTCTCCTATACGGCTTCGGGGGCTCAACGGTCGTCCCATTGGGAATGATACAATTGGCAATGATGATCGGAACCCGTCCCCGGACTCAGACGATTATGATAAATTTCACGGTGGTGGATTGCATGAGCAGTTACCAAGTCATTGTTGGTCGGCCTTTCATGATGAAGACAAAGGCTGCAATGTCTTGCTATTACTTAAAGTTGAAGTTCCTCACCCGGGAAGGGATTGGAATCGTGCGCGGGAGTCAGAAGGTGGCTCAGAGCTGTTTTGCCACCCTCTCACGGGAAACCCTCTGCATTAAAGCAGGTACCCGGAAAAGGTAAGGGAATAAAGACGGGGAAGAAGCAAGTAAGGATCCGGGTCCTCAGCCAAAGAAAGTTGCCCGGCTAGAGGCAGTCGAAGAATTAGAAGTGATAGAACTTTTCGGACCTGTGAAGAGTGTAAAAATAGGGGGAGACTCAGACGAGGTCTTGAAACATGACCTGCTGAAGTGTCTAAAGGAGTACCCGGACATCTTTGCATAGGGGCACAACGATATTCCCTGGATTGATCCGAAGTTCATCAATCATCGTTTGGCAGTAAACCCATCACACAAACCGGTCAAGCAAAAATGAAGAGCCTTTAACCAGGAACGGTGCAGGGCAATGGCTACCGAGGTAGAAAAACTGTTGAAAGCTGGTTTTATCAGAGAAGTGAAATACCCGGAGTGGGTATCGAATGTGGTATTAGTAAAGTAATCCAATGGAAAGTGGAAGATGTACGTGGATTTCACCGACCTCAACAAAGCGTGCCCGAAAGACAGCTTCCCACTACCAAACATAGATCAGTTGGTGGATTCGACGGCCTGCCAGGGACTGCTAAGCTTTATGGATGCCTTCTCGGGATATAACCAGGTCAAGATGCATCCTGAGGATGAGGAAAAGACGATATTTTTTACCGATCATGGGCTTTACTGTTACAAAGTAATGCCCTTCGGATTGAAAAATGCGGGGGCAACCTTTCAGAGGCTGGTGAACAAAATATTCAAGCCATTCATCGGTGCATCGATGTTGGTATATGTTGATGATATGATAACAATGTCTAAGGAGCCAGGGTGTCACTTGGCCGATCTAATGAAAACCTTTGAACTGCTGAGGAAGTATAATTTAAGGATCAACTCGGAGAAGTGTGTCTTCGGAATGGCCTCAGGAAAGTTTTTGGGCTATGTTTGGGCCAAAATTGACTCTAAGGGCAAAAACGACATTACACCACAAGACTAGAAGCCCATCTGCAAACTGGGCCCGCATACGAAGATATTATACAAAAGTCCAGGCCTGTTGAACATAAAGAAGATCAACGGGCGCCAGTTACAAAATTGAAGAAAGAATCTGCATTCATAAATATTACCATGAAGTCGACGGTTTCAGGGAGAAGACAAGATCAACAGTTACCGAGTATAGACATCCGAATGAAAGCCTCATTAATAATAACTCCAACGGGCAGATAAACAGAGGGAAGCAAGACCTATAAAAGAAGAAAGAAAGACACCAATAGGGGGATGGAAGAGAAGACTACCACAATTATAAAGTCAAAATTGATTCACAACCGCCCTCACGGCACATCACAGAAGGTTGAGGTACACAAAAGCCTTGACCAGTTTACTTTACGTTGATCGATACTATCACTAACTTGAGCGTCGGAGTGTCTACGGTTTTCACCACACCGGTGGGCAGTAAGCTCCTTATTCGTTCTATTTGTTTTGCAGGATTCACTCGCGCCCTACAAATTGATCCCCACTCGAAATCATTTCTTGATGTTGGGTGCCAGTTTCTCTTTCGACCTCTAATTCTTTCTTCTTCAATTTCCTCGACCTTTTTCTGCTCTTCATTTCGTCGAGTGAAGCTACTGTGAATGGACCAGACATCATCTCCTCTGCGCATGAAAATTCCTCAATTTTTAAGGGCTCTCGATATTTTTTATTCACCCCATACAATTTTTGAATCGACCACCTACAGTTTATCACGGCCAAAACGTCGTTAGAGAGGGCCAGAACTTTACCTTCGCGCTGATAGATTTCCTTCCACAGTGGAGTCGCCCTTAATCTCTTCTCCTCTAAGATGGCCTTGCAGTTCCTTACGTCGTCTTGCAAAGATAGAATCGCTTCGACGTTTGAGGTGGAGCGAACAGTTGAGAGGAACGATTTGTTCCGGAGTGGATCTACAACGACAAACCCTTGGTTATTCAAAGACACAAACTACAGTTATAACCTAAAACTTAGAAAAGAACATCACTCACTCGACAAACACCAAAACTCTGGGATTCGACCAGCCCCAGTCAAACCAAATATACCCTCACCCCTTGCGAAGAAGTAGTAGGACTGCCAGTTTCCCCTATCATTAGTCGGCAATCCAATGACTAGAGGCTTCTTTCTTTGTCGAAGGATCATTGTATATCTCCCTTTCTCTTTCAGATGCTCCTTTATGTAATATGTCTCTAGAACATCATTTACCTCGAAGAGTACACCCAACTCGAAGGCTAAGCACTCAATCGACAATAGAATCCTCCATGCGTCTGGCATCAGTTGAGACGGAGCAATTTTAAAATGGTTCAACACTTCCCAGACCAGTCTGGGGATTGGAAACCTCAATCCTACTTTAAACGGACGAACGTAGAAACCTATCCACCCCGGGACCTTGTAGTCAATTCTCTCAGTCGACGAAGGCACTCGGAGTTCTAGAGATTCAGAAAATCTGTACATACAACTGAGTTCCCTCAGCATTTTCCCAGTCATACGACTAGCAGGATTCCTGGATAATAAGTTGGTAGACTCACTGGTGCAAGGAAAATCACTCGGCTCCTCAATTGCAGGAATTGATCTTAGAGGTATTGCCTCAGTAGGAATCTCCCGAGGAGACATGGCCAGGGTAACTACACCTTTCTCAATCAGTTTCTCGTACGACCAGTCTTTGTACGTTACCTCCTCCTCAGTTTCACTCGATGATTCGACATAACTATCTATTTTGGCTCCCAAGCTGCCTAGAGACTCTCCACTCGACATTTTCCAAACAACAAGCATATAAACAATTAAACTCTCTAGTAATCTACCCCTTGAAGATCAAAAACCACAAACACGATTCTTAAGCTAAACACACTAACCCAAAGATCAAACAGCCAAAGTAACCTAAGAACAGCTTGAATATTGCAATGAACACTTAAAAGAATTGAAGAACAAGAGGAAGTTAATGAAGAATACCTTGAGAAACACTTGAGAGCTCTCCTTACTCGACTTCCCAAATGAGGAAAAGTGAAACGCCCATGCCCCTTTTATAGACCCATACTCAATTTGGCGCCAATATTCCCGCCAAAAACTCCTCGTAATCCGCGATAGGGTTTGCATTAATAACAGTTGAACTGGGTCAAAGTATTACGGCATGGAGAACGTCGAACTGGGGAAATCCCCCAGATGACTCATGTCGAGTCAGATTTGGGTTATACAATTCACTCGTCTCTTACGACTCTGTCGAGTGAAATCATTCCTGAACCACGTCAAGGTTCAGTCGACAGGGGACATCCCCCAGGACTCATGTCGAGTTATATCTGAGTTATGGTATTCACTCGTCCGTTACGACAGTGTCGAGTGAAATCATTCCTGAACCACGTCAAGGTTCAGTCGACAGGGGACATCCCCCAAGAGACTCATGAAGAGTTATATCTGAGTTATGGTATTCACTCGTCCTTTACGACAGAGTCGAGTGAAATCCATCTTGAACCACATCAAGGTTCAGTCGACAGGGGACATTCCCCAGGTGACTCATGTCGAGTTTCATCTCAGTTATGGAATTCACTCGTCCCTCACGACAGTGTCGAGTGAAATCTTTCCTGAACCACATCAAGGTTCAGTCGACAGGGGACATCCCCCAAGAGACTCATGAAGAGTTATATCTGAGTTATGGTATTCACTCGTCCTTTACGACAGAGTCGAGTGAAATCCATCCTGAACCACATCAAGGTTCAGTCGACAGGGGACATTCCCCAGGTGACTCATGTCGAGTTTCATCTCAGTTATGGAATTCACTCGTCCCTCACGACAGTGTCGAGTGAAATCTTTCCTGAACCACATCAAGGTTCAGTCGACAGGGGACATCCCCCAAGAGACTCATGTTGAGTTATATCTGAGTTATGGTATTCACTCGTCCTTTACGACAGAGTCGAGTGAAATCCTTCCTGAACCACTTCAAGGTTCAGTCGACAAGGGACACCCCCCAGGAGACTCATCTCGAGTTTCATCTCAGTTATGGAATTCACTCGTCCCTCTCGACAGTGTCGAGTGAAATCTCTCCTGAACCACATCAAGTTTCAGGTGACTCATGTCGAGTTTCATCTCAGTTATGGAATTCACTCGTCCCTCACGACAGTGTCGAGTGAAATCTTTCCTGAACCACATCAAGGTTCAGACGACAGGGGACATCCCCCAGGACTCATGTCGAGTTATACCTTAGTTATGGTATTCACTCGTCTGTTACGACAGTGTCGAGTGAAATCATTCCTGAACCACGTCAAGGTTCAGTCGACATGGGACATCCCCCAAGAGACTCATGTTGAGTTATATCTGAGTTATGGTATTCACTCGTCCTTTACGACAGAGTCGAGTGAAATCCTTCCTGAACCACATCAAGGTTCAGTCGACAAGGGACACCCCCCAGGAGACTCATCTCGAGTTTCATCTCAGTTATGGAATTCACTCGTCCCTCTCGACAGTGTCGAGTGAAATCTCTCCTGAACCACATCAAGTTTCAGGCGACAGGGGACATTCCCCAGGTGACTCATGTCGAGTTTCATCTCAGTTATGAATTCACTCGTCCCTCACGACAGTGTCGAGTGAAATCCTTCCTGAACCACATCAAGGTTCAGTCGACAGGGGACATCCCCCAGGTGACTCATCTCGAGTTTCATCTCAGTTGTGGAATTCACTCGTCCCTCTCGACAGTATCGAGTGAAATCCTTCCTGAACCACGTCAAGGTTCAGGGGACAAGGGACATCCCCCAAGCGATTCATGTCGAGGTATACCTGATTTATGGTATTCACTCGTCCGTTACGACAGTGTCGAGTGAAATCCTTCCTGAAACACATCAAAGTTCAGTCGACAGGGGACATCCCCAAGTGACTTATGTCGAGTCAAATCTAAGTTATGGAAATTACTCATCCCTCACGACAGTGTCGAGTGAAATCACTCCTGAACCACCTCAAGGTTCAGTCAACAGGGGCATCCCTGGATGACTCACGTCGAATCACATTGGAGCAAAGACATTCGCTATTCCCATACAACAGTGTCGAGTTAGTTCGTCCAGAAACTTCCTACGGGCCATATCAAGACAAAGAGTATCCCCAATTTATACGACATGTAATGGCTATGTATGGACTTTCACTATCAGTGCATCACGCTTGATAAAGATCAAATCGCATTATGAGACTTGGTTCAAACATCCGAAGCCACCCATTGGGTCCGTGCGACATGCCGAGTGAGAATCTTTCCAAAAGAAATCCGGCTCGCTCAGCATAGAACGCTCCCTTACAAGCTATAAACGAAAGCAAGGAAGACTTGTTTTTGGAACATACAAAAGTACTCTCCAAGCCTAAAGACTTCCAGGCTTAGAGAGTAGGGGACAAACTGTTTGGGCCAAAATTGACTCTAAGGGCAAAAAACGACATTACACCACAAGACTAGAAGCCCATCTGCAAACTGGGCCCGCATACGAAGATATTATACAAAAGTCCAGGCCTGTTGAACATAAAGAAGATCAACGGGCGCCAGTTACAAAATTGAAGAAAGAATCTGCATTCATAAATATTACCATGAAGTCGACGGTTTCAGGGAGAAGACAAGATCAACAGTTACCGAGTATAGACATCCGAATGAAAGCCTCATTAATAATAACTCCAACGGGCAGATAAACAGAGGGAAGCAAGACCTATAAAAGAAGAAAGAAAGACACCAACAGGGGGATCGAAGAGAAGACTACCACAATTATAAAGTCAAAATTGATTCACAACCGCCCTCACGGCACATCACAGAAGGTTGAGGTACACAAAAGCCTTGACCAGTTTACTTTACGTTGATCGATACTATCACTAACTTGAGCGTCGGAGTGTCTACGGTTTTCACCACACCGGTGGGCAGTAAGCTCCTTATTCGTTCTATTTGTTTTGCAGGATTCACTCGCGCCCTACAAATTGATAATCTCGATTGTGGACATTGGCCGAAATCAGAGTCTACAGGCTATATGGTAAGCTCCCGAGGCATAGAAGTAAACCCGCAGAAAATCCAAGCCGTTCTGGACTTAAAATCCCCCAAGACGATAAAAGAAGTGCAAAGCCTGACCGTTAGGGTGGCCGCGCTCAATCGATTTATTTCCCGAGCAACCGACAAGTGCCACCCCTTCTTCAAAGTCGTCAAGAAGGTAAAAAAGGAAGTCAATTGGACGCCAGAATGCGAGGAGGCCTTTCTGCAGTTAAAACAATACCTGACGCAGCCCCCACTTCTAGCAAAGCCATCCCCATGTGAGACCTTATACTTATATTTAGCTGTTTCGGAGCATGCAGTGAGTTCAGTATTGGTGCAAGAGGCCGATAAAATCCAAAGGCCAATGTATTATGTTAGTAAGGCTTTATTAGATGCTGAGACCAGATATCCAGCACATGAGCTGGTCACATTGTCATTAATCACTGCGGCCCGGAAGTTACGCCTTACTTCCACGCCCATCCTATTGGGGTTTATACCGATTATCCTTTGAGGCAGATTTTGCAAAAAACCAGAAGTCTCGGGCAGGTTAATGAAGTGGTCGGTAGAGTTGAGTGAACATGACATTTCTTACCTCTCGAGGGCAGCGATAAAAGGGCAGGCTCTGGCAGACTTTGTTGCTGAATTCACAGAACCCTAAATTCTGACCGTGAGGGAAGACAAATGGTAGATGTCAGTAGACGGATCTGCCAGCTCACAAGGTAATGGGGCCGGAATCGTATTGAAAAACGGTAAAGGTGAAGAAGTGCTGTTCACCTTGAGATTCGCCTTCGAGGCCATAAACAATGAGGCAGAGTATGAGGCAATTTTAGCCGGTTTAAGGTTATGCACGGTGATGGGCGTCCACGACGTAGTTGTAAGAAACGACTCCCAGCTGGCTGTTCAGCAGCTGAAGGGAGAATTCCAAGCCAGGGAGCCGAGTATGATAGCCTATTTAGCTGAGGTAAAAAGGTTGGTGGGGAAAATGGGGAATGTGCACTTTGAGCAAATCAGCCGGGAAAACAACTATGAGGTAGACTCTTTAGCACGGCTCTTATCTTCAATCAGGTCAGAAAATCCTAGAATAGTCCTTCTAATCTGCCTCCGAGAAAAAAATGTAGGAGGGCTCGAGGTAGAAGTATTGGATATGGAAAGCAAATCTTCATGGATGCAACCAATTAGGAGATATCTGGAGACCGGGGAGACATCTGAAGATAAAAAGGAAGCCAGAAAACTGAAATTCAAAAGCACCAAGTTCTCCCTGATCGAAGGGGTGCTATACCGAAGGGGCTATACGGTACCCCTTCTGAGATGTTTAGCAGAAGATGAGGCTGACTATGTGCTCAGGAAAATTCATGCTGGAATCTGTGGGAGTCACGCCAAAGGACAATCAATTGCCTTTAAGGCTTTAAGACAAGGGTTCTACTGGTCGACCATGCATCAGGACGGTGTGAGGGTAGCCCGAAAATGTGAGGGATGCCAGAAGAATGTAAATATTCACCACCAGCCCGCAAAACAGTTGACCACCCTGTCCAGCCTTTGGCCGTTCGCCCAGTGGGGGCTGGATATCATCGGACTAATGCCGAAGGGGCGAGGGCAAGTGAAATACGCCATTGTTGCCATAGATTATTTCACCAAATGGGTGGAAGCCGAACCCCTATCCACAATCACAAAGAAGAAAGCTACGGAGTTCTTAAGAAAGAATATTATCTACAGGTTCAGAATTCCTCAGGCTGTCATCACCGATAATGGAAAACAGTTCGATAGCAAGGGTTTCAGGAAGCTCTGTGAAGACCTCCAGATCGCCTTAAGATTCGCCTCACCTGCCCATCCCAAGTCTAACGTGCAGGTAGAGGCGACAAACAAGACCATCAAATCCAATCTTAAAGCTCGGCTCGGAGCCTGCAAGAGCTTATGGGTCGAGGATTTACCAGAGGTGTTGTTGGCACACCAGACGACCTGTAAGGATTCCACAGGGGAAACTCCATTTTCATTATCATACGGATGCGAAACGGTTATTCCAGCAGAGATCGGAATGACTACCCACCGGGTCCGGCATTATAAGGACAGACATAATGAAAAACTCATCAAAAGTCATCTCGACCTAATCGAAGAAAAGAGGGAGAAGTCAGCTATGAAGACATCAGTCTTTCAACAAAGAATGGCCCGTTTCTACAACAAAAAAGTTCAGACCCGTGTTTTTCTTCCAGGTGACTTGGTATTGCGAAGGGTCACCTTGAACACTCGAAGGCCGGAGGAAGGTTCGCTAGGTGCCAAGTGGGAAGGGCCCTATAGAATTATGGAAGTAGTAAGGCCGGGTGCCTATACTTTGGAACAGCTGGACGGCACATGGCTAAAAAATCCTTGGAACGCCGAGATGTTGAGGAAGTACTTCCAATAGGTTTTTTCTTTATTTCCTTTTTAAAAAACCCGACAGGGGTTAGGAGATCAAATAAACCCTCTCCCAAAATATCCCGCAGAGAGTTGTAGGAAGGGCAGTAAGTCCCCGAATATGAATAAAATTTTCTTTTTTCAGTTAAGAAAATCTTCAATCGCTTTTTTTTAAAGTCATATTCAGTACTTCGGGGACATACTCGACGCGAAGGGATGATTTGGGATCAGGAAAGACACCAAACCCGTGACATACCAATCACAAGTGCTACCATAAAAACCCCGGGTAGAAGTGCTCAGACCTAACTCATTTCATTTTTGAGGATCAAGACTGCATCAAGGGATGAAGTGCATAAGGGAGCACGCGAAGCCTTTCGTAGTAGAGTCAAACCCCCAAAACTGGAGCAGAACTACCATATGACTTGTATTAATAAGAGATATTTCGAGATGGTAATCGCGGGGAGGGAGTGCCCCCGTAAGATGGCCGGTCTGGCCAGCTGGGGAAATAGGGCTGCAGGGAGTGTGTTCCCACACGTTTTGTCTGATCATCGGATCCGTGAGAAGCATAGCACTAGGAGGGATTATACCATCGGGGCGTTTGCTTACTCCAGTGTTACCGAGCATAAGGAGGAGCATGCCCTTAATATTTCAGACACTCTTTGATCCCTACATATTCGGTGATTCGGATCCGTGAGAAGCATAACACGAGGAATGATTATGCCATCGTGGCATTTTCTTGCTCCAGTGTTACCGAGCATAAGGACGAGCATGCCCTAAATGTTTCAGACACTCTTTGATCCATACCTATTCGGTCATTCGGATCCGTGAGAAGCATAGCACGAGAATGAGTTATGCCCTCGTGGCGTTTGCTTGCTCCAGTGTTACCGAGCATAAGGAGGAGCATGCCCTTAATGTTTTAGACACACTTTGATCCCTACCTATTCGGTCATTCGGATCCGTGAGAAGCATAGCACGATGAGGGATTATGCCATCGTGGCATTTTCTTGCTCCAGTGTTACCGAGCATAAAGAGGAGCATGCCCTTAATGTTTCGGACACTCTTTGATCCCTACCTATTCGATCATTCGGATCCGTGAGAAGCATAGCACGAGGAGGGATTTTGCCCTCGTGGCGTTTGCTTGCTCCAGTGTTACCGAGCATAAGGAGGAGCATGCCCTTAATGTTTCGGACACTCTTTGATCCTTACCTATTTAGTCATTCGGATCCGTGAGAAGCATAGCACGAGGAGAGATTATGCCCTTGTGGCATTTGCTTGCTCCAGTGTTACCGAGCATAAGGAGGAGCATGCCCTCAATGTTTCAGACACTATTTGATCCCTACCTATTCGGTCATTCAGATCCATGAGAAGCATAGCACGGGGATGGATTATGCTCTCGTGGCGTTTGCTTGCTCCAGTGTTACCGAGCATAAGGAGGAACATGCCCCTAATGTTTCGGACACTCTTTGATCCCTACCTATTCGGTCATTAGGATCCGTGAAAAGCATAGCACGAGGAAGGATTACACCCTCGTGGCGTATACTTGCTCCAGCGTTGTAAGGAGGAGCCCTAGAACGAAACGCAGGCTCCATAGTGACCTGACGTACAGAGGAATGTGCTCTTACCATCCTAAATGCTCTTTGATCCGAATCCTGGTTTTCCGGAAATCTGAATTGAGAGATTCAAAATTGTGTTTTGGAGACCTCGGACAGAACGACGTTTTGAGGTATCCATGCTGTTGTTTACACTTGCAAAATATTTCGTTTCGAGTCACTCCCATTTTTTGATTTTATTTTCCAAAGTTTTGTTTTTATCTTTTGCGGGTCTGGCAAGGGAACGCCCATGCCAAATTCGATAGGGCTTCAAAGGTTGATTCACTTCCCTTCCGAATAAGTCCCAAGGATTAACGGCTCGGGGCTGAATTCGTTCCGCCGAGGCCAATACTAGAATAATCGGCTCGGGGCTGGATTCATTCCGCCGAGGCCACTTGGTTATTCGGCTCGGGGCTGGATTCGTTCCACCGAGGCCACTTGGTTATTCAGCTCGGGGCTGGATTCGCTCCGCCGAGGCCATTTTTGTTTCTCTCAGCTCGGGGTCGGGTTACGACCCGCCGAGTCTGTCTTTGGGACTGGGGAGGTAACATTTCCCCCAGTGCCAAGTGTTTCTCTCAGCTCGGGGTCGGGTTACGTCCCACCGAGTCGGTCTTTTGGATTGGGGACGTAATATTTCCCCCAGTGCCAAGTGTTTCTCTCAACTCGGGGTCGGGTTATGTCCCACCGAGTCGGTCTTTTGGACTGGGGACGTAACATTTCCCCAAGTGCTAAGTGTTTCTCTCAGCTAGGGGTCGGGTTATGTTCCACCGAGTCGGTCTTTTGGACTGGGGACGTAACATTTCCCCTAGTGCCAAGTGTTTCTCTCAGCTCGGGGTCGGGTTACGTCCCACCGAGTCTGTCTTTTGGACTAGGGATGTAAAATTTCCCCTAGTGCCAAGTGTTTCTCTCAGATCAGGGTCGGGTTACGTCTCACTGAGTCTGTCTTGTAGGACAATGGACGTAACTTTTCCCCCCAGTGCCAAGTGTTTCCCTCAGCTCAGAGGCGGGTTTCATCTCACCATAAGATCATATTCTCGGCTCGGGTCGGCCGGGCCGCGAGTGATTATTTGCAGGGAAGCATTCGTAACAAGTATGAAATACAAGAAATGGAATTAACACATAAATAAATATACTTGTGAAAAGTTATTACAGGGAGAATAAAGTTTGTTCAGAATTACACGAGGCCCCGTTCGGGTTACCCCTTACAGATCAGCCCGCGCAGGGGCAATTGGTTCTTCCTCGATAGGCTCGGGTAGCAGATGGATTGGCTCGACCTCGGGAGGAATGACGGTGGCTTCCACATTGACGGCCTGAAAGGTCCCGACAATTATGGCTTCGGGAGCCGGAGCATGAGCCTCAGGTCGATTCTCTTCGGGAGCAGGAGCCTCAGGTCGGTCCTCTTCAGGAGCTGGGGGTGCCGGGGCAATCGAAATAGGGTCGAGATCCATCACCTCTTCGGGAGAAAGGGGTAGCCATCTTTGAAACTCCTCCTGTGAAATTTCCCATTTGCAGAAGCAGATGGCCGCGTGGATAGGCCCCATATCCAGGTTGGGCAGTATCATCTGGATGATCTCGGCGCAGTCCCTGACCCCCTCAAGTCTGATTGCGTCCCTCTCAACCTCCAACTCAGCTTCATTCCTCTCAAGCTCGTCCCGGGCCCGTACTAGCTCTTCATCTTTAGCCATCAGTTTGGACTCAACGTTGCGCACTTCCACCTGTAGGATCCTATTGTCAGCCTGGGCAGCCTCCAAGTCCTTCTTGGCAGCATCAGCATTTTTCCTCTCTAGAGAGGCGGTGGCCCGGAGAGCTTTATTTGTTGTATGGGCCTCAACGGCAGCCAGCTCCAGATTTTTTATGTTATCTTCTTTACAGGCTAGCTCGTCCTCCATTTCAGTAAGTCGGTTCTGGAGCCTCTGGGCTTGGCCACCCTCGGATAAAAGACTTAGGAGGAGATCCTTGTTCTTGGCCGCCAAATAGGTCGCCTACCAAGAAGAAACAAAAAATCAGAAATCAAACTAAGTCATGAACTCACAACGGAAATAAGGGAAGTGTGGCTACCTTGGCCATCTTGGAGCACAACAATATAACAACATCTTCGGGAGAGAGATCTCTGTATCTCGGGATCTTTGCCGGAGGGACCGCTTCATCCAATTCGTTGATTGCCAGCACCTGATGAGAACTGGCCTCCCTGATGTCCTGACCAAGGTCCTCTACGCCAAGAATCACGGCGCCTTTCTGTTTTTTAGAGGAACCCTCCGGCACTTTCTTCTCCTTCCAAACTGGCTGCCTCTTGCTCATGACCCGTTCCTCTCCACCTCCCGAGTCAGCTCGGCTTCCTCTGCTCCGAACAAACGCCTCCTTTTTCTGGTAGGTTTTGATGGGCTACCGGGTCGGCGGAGACTGTTTGCGATGCCTTGGAAGGGGGAGATAAGCTTTGGGTAGCTGACGAGGCTGCCTATTCAGTCACCTTTTTGGCCTCGGTTGCTGGCCGTTTCCGAGAGGGCCCGGCTCCAACATGGCTGGTTTTCTTTGTTGCGCCAGCCAGCTGATCAAGATATTTCGGCCTCTTCGACATTCCTGCAAAAGGCAAAGGGCAGAGAAGTGGTCAGTCCAGAATCTGAATAATTTCAAATCATTATCATGCTAAACAAACAAAGGGATCGGTCAGAGGGTTAGTAAGAATCTACCTATCCACCCCGGGACCTTTGGAGGAGCAGTCCGAATCAGGCCCGACTCGACAAAGGCCGCGTCGTTAACCAATTGCTTCCAATGGTCGGCATATCGCCGAGCCCAGCGCACCCGCGCCCAGACCTGATGGGAGACCTTGGGAACGTCCCTCCAACAAGCTGGGAAGAGTCAAAGAAGTTAAAATCCTATCATAAAATCAAGAGCATGAACACTAAGGGTTAGATTCCTAACCTCCCGCTCTAAAGATATGCGGGACACAATCTTCCTCTTCGTATGATCTCAGGACCTGTCCCCAATCTCCTGTGGCCCAGAACCATAAATCTTTGAAGTTTTTGTTGGATTCGGGGAGCTTGCCGACAATGTTTGACGAATCAGCATAAGCAGAAAGGTAGTACCAACCATGGTGCATTCTTGGGTTGGCCTTCAATCGATACAACCTCTTCACTTCTTCAAGAGAGGGTTCGCCGAGTCCCGCCCGACTCCAAATCACATGTAGCCCGGCCAAAATCCTCCAACTATTCAGGCTCAGTTGACAATGGGTGATCTCCATCTCGGCCAGCATCCAGGAGAAATAACGTTGAATTAGCAGCCGGAGTCCACACTCAAAGAAAGCCGAGAGATTAGCCACTGAACCCTCATCGGGTTGACTAGCATGATCCAATGGACATGGGACTTCGAGGGCAATATCTATCGAAATATCATATCACTGCCGGAGCAGTGCTAGATCGTCTTCAGTTATTTTAGATGGCCGATCCATGTCCAAAGCCGAGCAGTCAAAATCACCGGGCTCTGGGTCCTTCCGAGGAATTCTCTGATGGTAAGTATCTTGTTCAGTCTCGGAAGGGGTGGGGGTAGTGTCAAGGTCCTCTATGCTTGGTGCCCCCGAGCTCGAGGGGAGCTCTTCAACAGGGGGTCGAAGGTCTAGCAGAGTTTGCAGAGGAGGACATTGTTAGTGTTCCTAGAACATGCCAAGGATCTAATAATCAAGAAAAGGTGTTCATAAATTCATTATAAGTTGCAGAATTACTTACATTGAATGGATTTGAGCTTTTAAAATTTTGAGTAGAAGATCTCCAAGATCCTTCCTTTGTTGATTCCAAGCTTTGAGTTGGTTTCCAAGATCATTCCTTTGTTGATTCCAAGCTTTGAGTTGTGAATGAAGATCTCCAAGATACAAGCTTTGAGTGATGATTCCAACCCTTGAGTTAGTTTCCATATCACCTTAGTTGATTCCATGAAGTGCTAGCTTTGTTGATTTTGCAACAAAATCAAAGAGAAGAAAGAAAGAAGCTCACGCCCATATGCCTTACATTAGTGTTTATCTTTTGTTCCAAGTGTGTTTTGTGTGATGCATACACAAATGAGAGAGAGAGAAGGGGGTTTGGTAAAAGCCAATTTACCCTTTCACCTAAAACAAGGTGGTTGGGTAAATGGTTTTGCCAAAACCATTCCAAGGTGGTTGGAAAGGGATGGTTGTGGAGTGGTATTTCTATCACTATTTCCCACTCATTTAACTTAATATTTTGGATAGTTTCTTGAGTTTTATGAACGTTTTGATGTATTTTGTGTTATTTTACAGATAAATAAAGTTTTAGGACATTCTGGAGCTGTTTTGGGGCAAAATGGACAAAATTGGACAAAAAGGGCAAAATCGTCATTTCAGCGTCGCGACGCTGAAGCCTTGCGCGTCGCGACGCCCAGCATGCGCCGAATCTGCTAAAATGCGCCTGGTCCACAAATCAGAATCAGAGAAAAGTTTGACTTTGCTAACATGCGCCGTGCCACGTGTCACCATCACAACGGAGATGCTAAAATGCGCCGTGCCACGTGTCGAAATCTTATTGCTTGGACGGCCACCGCCCCACGTGTCGCCACATCATCTTCACATCAGCAGCCACGTCAGCAAGTCAACCGAGTCACACATGCCACGTCATCATCAGCCAATCACAGCGTGACACGTGTCAACATCTCATTCGTCCGACGGCCGCCGCCCCACGTGTCGCCACGTCGCCTTCCACATCATCAGTGTGACGCAAGCAATGACGTCATGAACAGTTGACACGTCAGCGTGACGCAAGCAATGACGTCATGAACAGTGCCACGTCATCGGATAAGATTCTGAGCCGACCAACCATCGCATGACACGTGTCGAACTGTACCCCGCGTCGCAACGCTAGTTCAATTTGGGCGTCGCGACGCTGGTCCCTTACTCGAGCCTATAAATAGAGATCGAATTTTCAGTTTTCATTACACTTTCTCTCTCTTTTCTTAGTTCTAAATTGAGAGCTTCTCTCTCTAGAATATTTTAGTTTAAGTTTGTGTAAATATTTTTAATTACTTTTTAATAGTAATAATAATTTTACTTTCTTACTTCTTACAATTTTTACTATTTACTATGTGTAGGTAACTTTTCACCGCTAAGGTAAAAAGGTAATTTTTTACTATTGCTATTTAGATTAATCTCCCTAAAATATAATATATAAACTATTTATAACCGGACTTAATAAGGATACCGCCAGATTGGTCGGTTGGTTATTAAATAATTATTCCGCCTTTATGGCTGGTTATTTTGTTCCGCCTTATGGGGTATATTTCTGTTCCGCCTTTATGGCTGGTATATTTCTGTTCCGCCTTTATGGCTGGTTTAATAACAAATATTACCGCCTTTATGGCTGGTTGATAAAATTATCACAAGTATATATTATATTTTATGGGAGATTTCTAATTAGTATTTAGTAGAAGTTAATTCCTTTTTCCTTAGCATTTTATTTTTTTTCTGCATTTACTTTTTAGTAATTTTTATCTTTGTTTTACTAGTCCTAACTATGTGTTGTAACTAAGTTAGTATTCTAGGGTGCGATGATTTCTAATATCACTGTATTAATAAGGGTTAGATTATAGTTGGGGTAATTAAAAGAGTTATTTGTTGAGTCATAATCTAATGCTTTTTATTAACTGATCACTAATAAAATTGATTAGGTAAATTAAAATGAACTAGACATAGGGATTTTAAGTTTAAAACCTTAGTCTCAACAACCCACGATCTTCCTTAAGGATAGATAACCCTTTAATAGATTTCCTTACAGGATAGGAATATACCTGTCGGGCGGGGGTAGTCATAATTGGAACTCAATCTTAATGAATCTAGGTAATTTAATTGACATAGACATATGGTTCAATTGGATTATACTAGGTATTTGTAAATGATCATTCGGAAGAGGCTTTTACATAATTTAGTGTTCCAGATTAATAATTCAATAATTTACCCAACTATGATTTAACTACTTCATCTTTTAATTGATATTAGAAAGATTCACAACCCTAGATCTTTAAGTCTTTTGTATTTTCTTTTGTCTTTTTATTTATTTATTTATTTAGCCTCTACAAATCAAATCATTTCAAGCAATCAATTCCCTCTCCCTAATTAGATATTTGTAAATAATTAGTATCAACAATTAATAACAATAGTAGGAATTAAGTCCTCGTGGGATCGATATTTTTATACTACTTGAACGATACGTGCGCTTGCGTTATACGTGTGTGTTTACGCCGGTCAATTTTTGGCGCCGTTGCCGGGGACTTATATTCTTGAGTTATTAATTTTGAAGCTGTCTAATTTACTTATATCTAATTTCTTTATTTTATTTTGTAATTTTTATTTCTTTTGTTTTCAGGTGATTAAAAAATGGAACATTACTGGGAGATTGAAAGATTACAAGCGTTACAAGAAGATACACCCCAAATCTGGGAGAAACAATCCGGTTTTCTGAGGCCTGTTGTTCAGCACAACAATATCACTGGAATTCAGAATCAAGCAATTCTACATTTGCTCAACAGAATGAAAAAGGGAGGAGAGTGTAATTTGTGATGGTAACCACCCGAGCGATCAATGTATTTACCTTTCAGAGTGGCAGAATTTTTGGAATCAACCAAGGTACGAAGAATCATCACATTTTCCATCTTATCCACCATCTTCCTTCGATTCTTATCAAGAACCAGAACCATCTGAGGAAGATCAATTGATTCACATATTCAAAGAACAAGAAGCTCGATTTGATGCACAAATTCAGAGTAACGCAGGATCCATACAGAAAATGACAGATCAGATCAGACAATTAATAGAAAACCAGAGCTATATACCTCAAGAATCATTTTCAGATGAAGCCTCAGAGTACCAAACATTTCACGATGACACTTTAGCAAAAGAGGAGGCTGAGCAGTATCAACAACCAGAGGTATCAGTTCAGGAACCCGAACCGGCAAAGTCTCGATTTGATTTCTATTATTCAGATTCTGACGAGGATGAAGCTGAGCTGTTTGTACCAACTGCATCAAAAATTGAGGATGGAATTATGTATCCTCAAAATGAAGATCTTGGAGATTCCATTGCACAAATGTTTGATGAAGATCTACCTGAGCCAATCATTTCACCCAGATCAGAGGATGAAGACCTAAAATCTGACATTTCTTTACATCCTCAGGTTGAAAATTTTGAAACATGTATTTCACAGATGACAGATGAAGAGCTTAATGCAGAAATTTTCAAATACATATGTGAAGAAAAGGTGGAGCAAGAAAAAGAGCAAATGGAAGAACAAATGTCTGACCTTATTAAAGATCCAGAGCATTCAGGAAAAACATCGCTGTTTTGGGGAGTACAAACCAAAGATATCAACCAGAAGCTTGAAAGAATGGAACTTCCATTCCAAGTCAAGCACCATACGAGACCTCCTAATTTTATTTCTTTCTTTTCAGGAACCACTGAAGCAACAAAGATCAAAAAGGTGGCACGAGTACTGAATGAGACAAAACTCTTTTTGCCACTTTACCGTTGGAAGAGACCCTTCAAAAGCAACGCTCAAAACTAAAGCATACCGATTGTCGCAAGTATTAGCAATGCAAGTCTCAGGTTAAGACCAAATACACCTACCCTGATATCGGACTTCCATAGACACATAGTCATATTACCAATGGAATTCTGAGGGGTCTATCCAGAGTGAAGCTGTTTCCGCACCATCGGTAAACACAACCTCCTATCACACTTGCATAAGTATCCAATACTTAAATATATGAGAACTATGTAGTTGTGCTCCCACAAAGCGCACAAGTGCAATACTAGTCTATTCCGCATTATCGATGTCCAGTCTCTATAATACTACGACTAGGGATATTTAATGATTAATCCTTCGAGGACTGATACTGTCTCATATCATCTCAATCCAGGAACTAATCATAGGGACCTCTTATCATTTATACATCTAGGTGATCTAATCACAAATGATAAGAGCGCAATCTCCTTGTCACATAGTTAATTTGTACAACAACACCATGATCTGTACAAATAGTGACGTTATGGGTCATAACTGTCCAACAGACCTGTTGTCAGACATCCTTGACATCCGAGAAATAAAAAAAATGGGGAGGTTAGTCTATAGCTAATATATAAAACGGCCAGGGATTTCACAGTTACCTTGGGATCCGGGAAAACTAAACTTGTGGGTCCTAAATGCCCTAACAACATCAATCAAGCCATAAATATCTCCCTAGCAACATAAAGCCAAACACACAAGAAAAAGAAGGATTCGCAACTCATGAAAAGTGAAGCAGTGAGGTCATTCAGAATACTTATTTGGTTGCAGATTGCTCGGTGTGGTCTGGTCGTTCTTTGAGTTCACTGAGCACAGTTGGGAAAGAGGAGTTCTCACGGTTGGGGAAATTCGAAACGTTTGTAAAAGAAGGCAACAGTGTATTACTCCATTTTCTTATAATCTGTTCGGTGTATTTGTGGCCGTTGGATCGAACGAGGGCGTCAGATGTACGCCACATGTCGTTTCTTAAAATGATCTTTCAGAGTTGGATGGACGGCTGAGATTGGGCGTCCTTTAAGTTGGCGATAGCGGTCGGATTGCTTGCTTTTTGGCGGGAGGACGACGATTGGTTGACAAGTGGCAGGCTCCCGTTAAACCCTAGAGGTGATCTGATGGGCATTTAAGAGGATGTGACGGTTGCGCGTCTCGAGGGACGGTCTACGAAAGGGCAATAAAAGGATTTTGCTTCTGGCGGGAAAAGAAGTCAGACCGAGCATCTCAATCGTACCGAGGACATGGTGGCGACAGGCCAATAAACTTCTCATCACAAAGGCTAGCCGTCACTCCATCAGGAGTACTATTCTTTTTATATAGTTCCCGGCACCAACTTGTATACTTGTTGGAACCGAGAACTAGGGGACAAATGTTGGCGGTATTTTCAGGCCCTATGATATTTAAGCAGTGCGGCAGGGGTAAAAAGGTAATTTCCTTCTTGGTTAAGATCATTTATGCCGACCCGACCACTAAAAGCCGACAGTAAGGGGCCGAGCACTTTATGATCGGTAATCGACCACTCCAGACCGGATGGTCGGGCATTATCAGATCGATAGCAGCATTCTGAGTTCAGAAGACCATTGTGACCGACCTCATAAAGATCGAGAAATATGGTGGGATATGCTCCAGAAGATAAGACATCCTATTTTTACGGGAAAGAAGATAAGTTATCCTACTTTCATGGGGAAAATTGATAAGTCAGTGTCCTAATATGATAAAGGAAGTGAAGGTAGTTTCGACTAAGAATTATTATGAGAAAAGGAAAACTGTTTCTTTGCTATTATAAATAGGAGTGGAAGCGTGCTTGTAAGGAGAGCATTGAGGGTTGAGAGGAGAACAAGAGAGAATTAGACTTGTAAACACAAAACAGATCAGAAAAACATATTTCGCTAATAAAACATCGTTTGTTCTGTGCCCGTGGATGTAGGCTGGATCTGATCCGCCGAACCACGTTAAATCTCTTTATTGATTGGTGTATTTATCTATCTTTTGCCAAATTTGCTTTTGGTTTCCCATAAACAAAATAAATTCACAGTTGGAGGAGGATTGTCTCGGGAGTAAAAAAAACCCTTATTGCCCCTGAGACCAAAATCAGCCGTCAACAGTTTTGTTTTACTCTTTGGCTTTTAGGCAGTCTTGGTAAAGTGTATTATTAAGTTTTTAATTTTAGATGATTGAGTTTGTGTGTATTGATTTTGAGTTGGGCTAAGGTCCCACACATAATATAATTGGTTAAAAAAAAGAATAGTAGTATCTGTTTATGGTTAGAATGTCAGAGGCTTATAGGGTTAGTACGGCCTATCCACTATCGGTAACATATCCCAGATCGGGGATATTACAAAGATAGTATCAGAGCATAGTCTAGGGAGTCAGTGACTGCATTAGGTAGTGTGTTGGGGTCTTGTATACATAGTATGTCCGAGATACTTATATGTGGAGCACTACCTCTCCAGTATCTGATTCTCGAGTACGTCCTCAAAGTTCCATAGACATGTTAGTAAGCTCTCCTGGATCATTTGAAGAGTATAAATTACGAGGAAAGTTATCCTCTAGATCCAAGTTAAGAAATCTCTTGTAGTTATCCTGGCCTATTACCAGAAGTCCAGAACGAGCTACGAAATTAAACAGTAATGATCTAAGAAAAATTACCCAAAGAAATAGGATAAGAGAACTATAAGAAAGCAGGAAAGAATGTATAGATGTTTATGTTGGGGTCAAAACAGAGAGGCGTAATGGAAGAAGCGATGTTCGGGCGAAATCGTAGTTTAAAATTTTTTCAAATATTAATAATTCATTCTTATTTCACCTAAAATATTTATTTGATATCATATAACGACATAAATAATATAGAAACATTGCGAAAATGTTTTTCCGTAAAATAGCATAAAACGCGTTTCTGGCCGAACCGACCGACCAATGCTCTTGGGGATTGCCCAGGTCAGCCCCAAAAACATTTGGATAGTTCGTGGGCTGCCCAAACAGTGCTCAGTTCACTGTTTGGGCAGCCGTTACCCGGTAACGTCGTTTTTGCCTATTTTCACTCCGAAACAATTTCCGATAAATATTTTTCTTGGGCAATTAAAATAAATAATTTATTCTAATTACTTAATAAATAAAAACTGAATTTTTATCTGAAAAAAACCAGATTTATCTTTAATTACTGTGAGACCCCTACACTTTACAAATTAATCATTTTGGTCCTTAAATTGTCAAATACATATTTAATTGATTCCAAATCAATCCCAAAATAATTTATACAATTTAAAACAAAAACCAGAAACTTTTCCAAAATTCCGAAACTGCCCAGTAATTTCCCAGAATTACAAAAACGGCCCAGATTTTTATTAATTGTAATTTGGCCCAATTTGTTCAAACCAAATCCAATCAATCCCAATTTGACATACATTAAATATACATCAAATTAAATCATATGTATGAAAATCCCCAAAATTTGAATGGGTAAGAACCCTAATTTCACAAATTACTCAATTGGACAATTTACATTAAATTGACAAAATTCAATACTTTAATCATTCAATTACCACACCAATCAAGTCTCACCATCATGAAATTAATCAAGAACAATTCTAGGTTAATTATGAATGGCTAATCAACTCTAGAATGACAACTTTAATTTTCTAATTAATTTATTAAGTTTAATTACAATAATATGCAAATAAATTAATCATACATGCTCATCTTTCAAACAAGTTAAGAACCATTTAAATTACACACTTAAGGAGTAGAGAAAATTATAAGCACCACAAATTGAAGCCTAGACTTATGGAAATAATTTCCTAGTTGAAGAAAGTTGGAAATTACTTGCCAAATTCAAAGATTTGCTTAATTTCCTTTCTTTGTTCTTCATGTTTTCTCTCAACCTTACTTTGTAATTCTTATTTTTAACTTGTGTAACTTGAAAAATTGAAACAAAAAAGCTTATATATTTTTTATTTTTTCTTCAAATGTCATGAGCCTTGAAAAAAATAATAATAAGCAATTTCAATTTATATTGATTCCATTGGAACAAGTTTTTCTTTAATAAAGATAACATTTATCTTTTATAAAGAAAACTAACAAATGGACAAACCAAAAAATGTCATTTCCTAACACTTATCATGTAAAAGATATTTTGTTATTTAATTACTTAATATTTAAATAATTAAATAATAAATACAGATATCTTAATATATGTATTATATTTACTTTAAATATTGAAATATATATATATTATATATATATATATATATATATATATATGTCAAATATCACAATATGATATTTTATTAATGTGTATTTAATAAAATCAAGTATTAAATACAAATACACATTAATTCGGAAATGACTGTTAGGTCCCGATTGCATGTCTTTTTCGTTTAACCGTTAAACGAGTTATAAATAATCAGCATTATTCATAACAGTTGTCCTAATGCTCTATGAGTATATTTCATTAGTGAGACTCTCTAGATTCAGGCATATCCGTCAAGAAATCCAATTTCGTGTCAATAATTCACCCACCCGTAAATTATGACGACCACGGATAAACTAGCTGAATCATACAGGTCGAGGTCACTACATACGTATAATCCTTCCGTCACAGGTATCCAGATTATCCCAGAGATATAGATATAAACGTCAAATCTCTATAGGAATAATCCCGTCGATGTATTTATTAGCAATCTCTAAATAACATTCGAAACTCACTTCCAAAGTATACTATGGACATAGATTTAACAGATTGCTAATCATATGATGGACTACTTATGCTCTGTACACAGAACTGACGGATCCTTTCTTGATACTCGCAGGATATCATGAGCATGAGTCCACACCCAACGAACAAGCGGAGGTCTGATCTAAATAGATCGGTGACGTGACTGGCATCTAAGTGTGGAGGATAACTCATATATCCACAGTGGTATCTCAAGTCAAAGAATCAATATGCTACTCAAATAAAGTTATTTCCCTCCAAGTAAGATTCATTCCTCCTCAGAAAATTTTTCCAAGTTGATCCAATAACCCTAGAGTACCTCGTATAGATAGCGA
The DNA here is from genome assembly GCA_019454045.1 of Zanthoxylum bungeanum. Classification (NCBI taxonomy): domain Eukaryota; kingdom Viridiplantae; phylum Streptophyta; class Magnoliopsida; order Sapindales; family Rutaceae; genus Zanthoxylum; species Zanthoxylum bungeanum. Next base: position 38,834 of record SKCR01021833.1, read on the forward strand.
GTTCCCTGAATAACCAAGAAGAGCCATAAGGCAGAGATTCTAGATTCCTCAAACCCAGGACCTTAGGTAAGTAAGATGACGACGTTAGAAAAATGATTAGTTGACCTAACTAAGGAATCCAATAAATAAGACCATGATCTACCTAGGTTCTCACCCCCGTAATACTAGTTAAGGAAGCTGTCCGATGGAGGCTAGCTCATACCTACCCTATATGAGTAATAGACTCCACCAGGACATAGAGTACCAGAATGAGGATATAGAAACCCATCAAGATCTAAAGAAATAACCGACGAGATATAAAGCAGTTCCTACCAGCATAAGATATAAATGACCGTAAGAAACCCAACAGGAGTTCATATTAAGAAATGGAAAGACTATGGAAGGTAGATAACCAAGAAAAGAATTCAGAAAGTCTCAGAAGGTATAAAGAAGAGAATCCAGAATAACCCAAAGATCTAGACACGTCAGCACAAGGTTTGGAAGACTAGTATGAGTCCACAAGATAGACCAAATATCGTAAAACCCACAGATAAGCCCATGTCAGTAGTAATCCATATAAGAATATAAGAATAGACCTATGAAGCTGGAGATATTTAGGAAGTGGCAAGAGTACCAGTATGGACAATAGAATAGAGTGATCAAATCAAGGTTTATAGCAAGAACATGAAGTGGAGATCTAAGAAGTAGATTGAAGAATGAACTATTGTTAGCCTCAGTAGCGAGGCGTAGAGCAAAGAAATAAGAGATACAAATGGTAAAAGGGATGCGAGAAGTAACAAGGAAAATCAATAAGACCCTAAGACATGGTGTAGTCGATTAAGTTTCTGCAGAATGAATGACAACCCTTCCTTCAAGAAACCTCAATTTTAGTAAACATATAAACATCCAACCAGATCATCACTAAGTTTAAGTGTCAAACAGAATGCGTACCACAAGATCCCTATGGAATATATTTATGCTCACCCTTCAACCTAGAGTCTAGTAAAGAGAAGAATCAGTAAAGAAGAGCAATGAACAGATCAGACCAATCACGAGATGGCTAGATAGTCCAGTTGATAAGTTAAACGGAGCATAGAAAGAAACATGAGATAAAATAGTCTGAAGTCAGGATGAGCCAAACAAAATATAAGAATTATAAGGAAGAATAACAATAGGGGATATAATAGGTCATTGAGAAGAAGTAAAGACTTAAAAGTAAGAAGAGACCGGGGAAAATAAATCTTAAGAATATAGCGAACAACTTACAAATAATTGCATGGTATTGAGTAGAAGAACTAGGTAAGAGTAGCACCTGAATCGAAGATTTTGTAGGAGATGTCCTAAGAAATCAAAATAAGTGGAATATTCAGGAACTCATAGAAGTAATAAATTTAAGGAACTAAGACGAGGAAGAAACCTTTGTAGCGAAGCAAGTTTCTTAAGGAAGAATATCAAAGAGAGTACAGTAGCACTCAGGGGAGGAAAATAACGAATCTAGAGGGTTAAATAACAGAGGTTGAATAAGAATGAGTGCGGAGTTAGTATGAAGAAATTGCTAAAGAGTATGGTTTTAGAAGAATTTCACAGAAGAAGTGGAAAGATCTATTATTGAAGATGATCAGAAGTAAAGTGGATAAAGGTAAACCAGACAGTTTTAGTAGTAGTGCCTTAGTATAGGAAAATACACCAGACATGTATGCACGAGAATCCTAAACTCTTAGATAACGAATATGTGCCATCATATCACCATAAACAGAATAGCCTCAAGATAAGTTCCCACCCTCCCAACCATCGTTAATCAGTAACAACGAAGATAGACTTCGAAGTTCGTCTCAAGACATATACAGAATTAAGAGAATGCATAGTTGAAAAAGATTGGAATAGAAAATCTTTAGATATAGTACAAGAATAGAATAAAAGAGGAAATAGCTCTAAGTGATAGATTTAGAAGAAAAGTTATCTAGAAGAAACGATGAAGAGAGAAAGTATTAGTTAAGCAGTATTGAAGATGTAAGAGAGCAGCGTTAAACATGACTAGAGATATGTAAGAGACGACATCATTCAGATGAGAAGACAGAGATTTAGACCATAGAAATTTCCAGTATAGAACAAAATAAAAAAGTAGACAAAAGGTTAGCAAATAAGAGGTTTGGTAATGAAACAATTAAAGTGCAACGACAGTAAAAGAAAATATTGACTAGGTATTGGCAAAAGTGTAGTATAATACCGAACCAAGAAAAATAAGTTTCTTACTATGTGGTGAATCATAGGAGAATGTATACTAGCATATAACTAGGTCTGGAAAACAAATTGGCAAAGAACTTCGTAGTCAAATTTATGTAGCAATGGAAGTAAAGAAGAAAAAAAATATAAACTCGAACCAAAACTAAATCGCCAACGTCGACGTTAAAAGTAGGAAATAAGGTTTAAGTGCCAAGGTTCATGCAAATAAGCTTGATCTTTAAATCAATTTGGGAGGACCACTGGGAAACTACCCAGAAGCAACGTTCTGAGTACCAACGCCATCAGTAGACCACATCAACAAGCAAGAAGCCTTAAACCCCATAGATAAGCAAGAATGGTGGAACATAAAGAGAGAAGCTCATAAGCAGTTGAAGTTTCGCAAAGAGAATATAGAAAATTAAGTAGCTAAGGATGAGGAAGAATATTAAGATCAAGTTGGACAAGTGGAGCACAATAAGTGTCAAGTACAAGCATTGTTAATAATGATAAGGACCAAATCCGAAAAAGGGAGTATGGTAAGCCTAACCATGAGTCATCAGTATCTCTAGTGAGAGTTAAAGGTAACAGCTAAGGAGAACTTGATCGAATATAACTTAAGATTTAGAGAAAATAATTTCCTTAGAGACAAGATGGTCGAGCATAAATCTTATGAAACGTAACGAGGTGGTACCTATTAGTAAAGAATTTAAGGGATATTTATTGAAGTTATGAAAAGGTAACAGCTAAGGAGAATTTGATCGAATATAACTTAAGATTTAGAGAAAATAATTTCCTTAGAGACAAGAAGGTCGAGCACAAATCTTATGAAACGTAACGAGGTGGTACCTTTTAGTAAAAAATTTAAGGGATATTTATTGAAGTTATGAATTTCGAAAAATTAGTTTATCAAGTATGACATAAGTTTCGAAGTATGAGTCAGATATTAAGGAAGATGGAGAATCTTATGCACCCACTAGCTAATTAGTAAATGATCAGCCTGATAATAGTCTTCATAGTTAAGACAAGTAGAAACCCTGAAGATACAGAATAGTTGCAACACAATACGAGGTTTATAAGGAACCCATAAATCCAGTAACCTATGATAAGAACCCAAGTTTAAAGAGGATTCGAGGACGAGTCCTATTTAAGGGGGAGATTTTGTAACGACCGGTAGTCTCTACTACTAATACGTTGTAGTACTGTGGTATTACGGGATGAAGATAACATAATATAAATTATGTTGGGGCATAAATACACTCATGGAATGACTTTGGGGATAATCGGTGAATTCCTCGAATCTGAGATCGAGATCTACACCTTTCACGTGGATTTTGGGCTATAAATTATGTTGGGGCACAAATACACTCATGGAATGACTTCGGGATATAACTTCCTCATTTGAATTCCAATTTCTGTGAATTTTATACCGCCAGAAATCTGAGATCGAGATCTACACCTTTCACGTTGAATATTTTTCCAAATTCTGACCAGAAATAGGTCAAAATAGTAAGTCAAAATTCGGATGAACAATGACTTTGGACTCAAATGGAACAATCTCAAACTTTCTACACTTTTCTCCATTCTTCCTAATATTAAATAGGCCCTAGTATATAAGGAAGGGTACTATTCACTAATTCAAAAAATAAATGAAGAAAGGAAAGAAGAAAAAAACGTGAGTAGGAAGAGGAGAATGAATAAGAATAAGAGAAAGAAGAGGAAGAAGGAGAAGGAAAAGAAGGACGATGAAGCAAAGTTAAGCATGACATCCTTGAAAGTTAAGGGAATTCACAAAGAGTAGAGGTAAGATCAACTTGACCCAAATTGGATATTGTAAAATTTTGATAAATTGAGTATATGTTGGCATTAGTGGCATGTTAGGGGTTATGTATTGGTAATGGTCATGAAGAAAAGTTGATGGTAGGGTTAAGTGTACAATTTGTGGAAATCATAAAGGATAAATGAAGAAATGTGAACAAAGAGATTAAATGTATTTGAAAATGATAAGATGATGTTAAAGAATGTTTAATTGAGAATTTTTGCTTGTGTGATTCTTGGGGGAAATATGGAGCAAATTGGGTATGAAAGGATGAAGATTTAGGCATGAAATTGGCCTTGCGTTGCGACGCAGAAAGCTCCACTTTGTGACGCGATCTGGGAAATTACCCAGGACTGCTTCTGGTGAAAGTCGCGTCGCGACGCGAAAGACTCGTGCGTCGTGACGCGCACGGAAAAACTCAGGGCACATTTCTGGTTGATTCGTGTCGCGACGCGCAATGCTTCGCGTCGCGATGCATGATCAAAAAATGGCCCAAATCAGTTTCAAATCATCCCAGAGTCACCCGAACGCATTAAGAGGTTACCCTATAAGCCCGTATCAATTCATATGCACTTATTATATCATGATATGAATACGATACCCATAGAGTGATAATACTTACTTGAATAAGCAAATCTTAGCCTAATTCCAAGTGCGATTCTTAGTTCATTTCTAATTCAGTTTATTCAATGTAGATCGTCGCAGGAACCGGAGTTTCTCAGCAATAGAGTAATGCCAGCCAGATTCCAACCAGTGAGTGGACATTTCTTCTTTTAAACTGACTTTTATTTTGTAATTTTTGTTTCAGACTTATATTTTTACGCTTTAGGGCGTTAGCAGATTTTCTTTAGAGTTATTTCATGCAAATTTATGTGTGAGAAAAGAAATATTTTTCAGAAAACGTTTTGTACAGTTTGGAGATTCAAAGCATGGTTTTTATGTTTTTCTAGGAAAGGGGCAAAAACCACCTCAGTATGCAACTTGTATAGACATGGAGTTGACAGACAGAGAACATTGCACATGTAGAGGACTGGGGGGATGGCGATACGTAACCCCCCCAGATCCTAGTTCAGGGCTAGGGGGACGGCGATACGTAATGTCCATAGACCTTAGTTTCAGAGCTTGGTCGGTAGCATAGATATGCACCGCCAGTTCTAGTTATGTGGCTTGGGGACGGCGATACGTAACACCCCAAGACCACCAGTTTCAGGGACAGAAGTGGCATGCTTTGGGAGACGGCGATACGTAACGCCCCAAAGTCATGGTTTTGCATTCCTAGCTCCAGATAGGCGTATGGGGGACGGCGATACGTAACGGCCTCATACGTCAATTTTTTCAGATACATTTTAGTATTCAGTCATCAGATTTTCAGAAAAAGAATTTTCAGACATCAGATTTTTAGAAACAGTTTTCAAAGACCAGATTTTAGAAATAGTTTTCAAATAGCAGTTTTCAGAAAGATCAAGTTTTATAAAAGAGTTTCCAGATAAAGTTTTCATAAAAGAGTTTATTTATAGAGATATTTCTAGAACTTGGATTTTAAAACCAAATGCTTTTGTATCAGTTTTCAGTTTTTCGTCCACTCACTTAGATCGTGCGACGATCTAACCCCCCCACCACCAGTTTTCTGTGGTTGCAGGTATTCTCGGAGGACGAGCTCGGCAGGACGGATACTGATGCAGTCACTAGGGTTGGATTCCACCAGTACAAGTCTGATAGAGTGTGAGCCAGTTAGAGTCAAATAACAGTTTTTTTTATTAATCTTTGGCTTTGAGGCAGTCTTGGTAAAATGTATATTGAGTTTTTAATTTCAGATGATTGAGTTTGTGTGTATTGATTTTGAGTTGGGCTACGGTCCCACACATAATATAATTGGTTAAAGAAAAGAATATCAGTCTCTGTTTATGGTTAGAAAGTCAGAGGCTTATGGGCTTGTACGGTCTATCCCCTACCGGTAACATCTCTCAGATCGGGGATGTTATAAAGCATGAGATAATGAGTTTTTTCTTGATTAATATGAGCCTATTTTACGTTTTTTTAATATTTAAATAAAAAAAATATTTCTTATTTTAATATGTTTCTTATTTTAATATTTTTATTATTTTATTATTTTAAGACTTTTTATTTAAAAGGTAGATTAAAATTAAATAAATAATATATATTTTAGATGGTGTCACTTATTTTCAATATACAAATAAAAAAAATTATGTTTCTTAATTTAATTTAATATATATATATATATATATAAAATTATGTTTCTTATTTTAATAGGTTTATGATTTTAAGACTCTTTATCTAATTATGTTTCTTATTTTAATAGATTTAAGATTTTAAGATTTTTTTTCTTTTTTGAAAAGAGAGATTTAAATTTAAAAAATAATAGATTTTTTAGGTGGTGCTATGTTTTTTCAATAAACAAATAAAAAATTATGTTTCATATTTTAATAGATTTATTATTTTAAGACTTTTTATCTCATTTTTTTTTGTTATTTCAATAGGTTTATTATTTTAAGACTTCTTATCTCTTTTAGAAGGTAGATTTAAATTTAATAAATAATAAATTTTTTAGGTGGTGTCCCGTGGCCCGTTGAGGTAGTATAATTTTTAGGCTGCTTACCGGTTCCTCTTTACCATTTCTTGTCTCTGCTTATTTGAATAACTTAGGACTTTATGATATAGGATCTGACTTCTTATGTACCTTTTGCCCTATATTATTGTCCACTAAATGGAGTTGTACTAAGAAAGTTAGGTCTGGTAGTTTTGCTGGGAGCTGAACTGTATGCACATTTCTACTTAGACTGCACTCTTGCTATTAACGGGGACATCTGCGCTTCAATCCCGACTATATTCCATTCTTTTCTTCATTCTCTTATTTTCACTGCTACTGTAAGTCTGGTTTCGGTGCTCCTCACTGACTTGTTCTCCAAAGTCTAGTACTAACAAGGGTCATTACTCAAATATACGTATACATATTATACCTTAAAGATTCACTCCATATACTAGTTGCAACCCTGCATGTAACAACTTATTTCCTCGATTCTGTACTATTCTACCCATTTACCAAACCACTCATACCTGTGGCTTAGGCCGTCCCAAACCCGTAGTGGTTTGGTCAACTAAGTCTGGGGCTGGGTACATAATGTGCTTTACTTTTGTCCTTGCTTATTAGGTATTCTATCCTACCATCGTTGCACTCTAACAACTTCAATCTCCACCTTTCCCTTTAGATTGTTATCATTTTCTGTTTTATTCTACTCTATCCTGAGAACTTTCCTGGTTTATGTCTCTGTCTTCCTTTTTGAGAACTATCATCTCTCTTTACATACTCACCATTTCATCAGACCTTGATTCCTTAGAATCTCAGCCATTACTTATCTATTACTTTATTTCTGTAGTACTTCGTCTTATCAACTTCTTCCTTAACTCTTTCACTCAGAACTATCTCTTACTTTATTTCATTCTTAAACTGCATCTGAATGTCTTACGCTATACCAAGAACTCATATGGTCTATGCCTTTGGTTCCTTATCCGAATGATATCTTTTCCTTTCTTTATCCATTATAATGTCTAACACTGGTTCATGTTAGGGATATGCCCTATACCCAACTTGTGGATGGGCTATGTGTACATGTATTTGTAATATTTTCATTAATTAATTAAATGGCAATCTTTAGTATACGTGTCTTACATAACTCATATGAATCATCAACACTGTAATAAAGCCCTTGGAGTAATAAGACGATGGCTTCCACGCCTTATGAGAATCATTACTCGAAAATATTCCTAGTAATTGTTTTGTGAATAATCTGGGCTTTCACAAAGCGGAGAGACTAGCATGATGATATGATCTGCCCTTAAGTGGGGTAGCCGATCTCATAGGCTACTAGCGGAGATCCGTCCGCTTGGTGTATCACATGGATGCATGAGTTGCTCGTGTCCATCGAACTGACCGCCGAAAGTTTTCATATGGAGTGTTTATCCCATGTGTCTGTGAGAACTTTCATGTATCGATTTATGACTAGTCCTTAGACTTGAGGTCTTTACAATCTTATGTGTGGATCAAATAACTTTGACATTCTCCTTCCCCGGTTCAAAAGATCCGGTCATAAGGGTATGATTGGGTCATTTGTTGAAACACATGAATTTTGTAAAGATACAACAGAGAATCTCCACTCTCTTGGATAATATTTTCTTATAAGAGTAGTATTCCAGTTCGCGGGTTGATATGTGTGATCAGTGCTTGAGACTGTGGCCGCAGCGGAAGAATCATGTGAGATTCTTGGGTTAGCACGATTGATGACATTATCAACATCATACATTTGATTATATGGGTAGACATTTTTCGTACCCTAGGTCAATAGGTGGGGATACAGTGAGGCGAGGGACCGTATCATATGTAAATCGCATACAGAATGGGTATATATATCTTTCCTTCTCATTTGGGGGCCTTGGCATGTTGCTAGATGTCAACCTTGGTCATTGAAATCGAACGACCATCTGATCGGAGGATAATTTATGTTCGATTAAATTATCACGATTCATTTCATGTCCAACTTGAGGGGAACCCAAAAGGTCACACACAACAAAGTCGAAATCAATGGTTAACAGTGCACAGTACAAATATAACAGCATATATGATTGCTGTAGGAATTGTTCATAAATGGTTCAATGTGTTTAATTATTGAACAGATCATTTATGAGGTTCCATAGTGGCTTAGGGATTGGTGAATGACGATAGGGGCACTTTGGGAATTGGAATAAAAAAATTACTATTCATGTGAATAGTAACATGAATAGTAAATTTTTTTGTTATTTTTTTTGAATTCCAATTCGGCCCAAACTCTTATTAGGGTTTTATAATCTCATTAAACCACTAAATTAAGATCCAATGGCTAAGATTAAATTAGCTTTTATCCCACATCGGATTCTTAATTAATTTTGTTGTCTTTGGAGCACTATATAAACCCAAAGAATTCTTCACAAATTTTTACACCAAAACCTTTCATATCTTGGGTTTATATAAGTGAGCAACTCTAAAGTTTAAGAGTAAGCCACTGATTTTGAGGATCCTTAAGTCTAATTGACTAGAGGAACCTCGAGTTAAAAGTTTTGAGGTATTTGCCTAGGCTAGCACCAAGGGCAAAATACCCGTGCACTCAAGGCGTAGTCTTGCCGTTGAGTTTTGGCTTTGGTGTGTGCATCTTTGGAGGCCACACACTTGGGTGGCTCTTTGGAACGTGGAAGAGCTTGCTGAGTTCGAGAAAAGCTTGTAGATTGGAGGGAGGACTGGAGGAGTCTTCGGTTCAAGTAAGTCTTTTTCTTTCTTTATTTTAATTAGAGTTCTTATGATAGTTAGCATGTTTAGGTTTATGTTCTTTGCATGTTTTATGAGTTTTATGCTTAGAATATAGTAACATGCCTAGGCTTGTAGAATAATCAAAACAAATGGGTCTTGGGCAAAGGGAAGCGGCATAATAATTTTTAATTTTCCGCTGCGCACTCGCGGCCGCTTCCCAACAGTGGTATCAGCGCGCCGTTTTTGTTTTGATTAGTTCTCACTCATTTGAACTCGAAATTGGGTGTTTAAAAGCTCGTTGGAAAGCTAACACCCTGAACTTAATTTTAGCACAAGTTTTGCATGATTTGGTTAAGATTTGAATTGTGAAATTGCATTTAAAGTTCACGCGTCTGTAAGAAAAACGTGAATAGTAAATTTATTTGAATAAAATAAAATGCAATATCATAATTAAATATTAATCAAAGTTATTTAATGCCTAAAATAATTCCAACATATTAAAACTCATATGCTTGATGATTCTATGTATGATTAGAATTGGCATGATTATTTTAGGGTGCAAGCATCTAGAGACTTTCTAAGAAATAGAGAGTGTATTGCTTATCCCTTAGCTAAGTAATTATTCCGTGATGAACTTAGAGATTTATTACCTTTAAGGCTAATAAATATAAATCACTTGTTTATAATAAAAGACATTATAAAAGATACAAGTGGGTTGGGACCAAGGGGTTAATAAAACTTTCCAAACTAAAGTTAATTTAACCAAAGGTATTACTAGAGTTAGATAATGATTTGGTGTCTTCCTTCACTCACTACCTTTTTATAGCCAAAAGGAAAAGCTGTGAAGACATCTAGATAATCATTTACTCAAAGCTTACCTTAAAGCATATTTAAAGTGTTGACTAATTTGGAGGATCTATTGTTTATTCCTGTCACCAAGGCAATAAGAGCCTAAGAGGTAAGGGTATTTAAGAGAGTTCGCTCCACCCTCCCTCTGGGGAATTTTCAATGGAGGAATCCATTTGACAGTTATTCACTTAAACTTGCTAAAATCCTCAATAATAATTTAAGTCTAAAATTTGCCTCCCATTGTAAAGTATAGACCCAAAGGGCTTAAACCGTATTGGCAGGACTAGGCTTTACCAGACTGACCAATACCAATTTGTCCCTAAATCGTACTATTGACAATGGTTTGACTTTTCTGAGTCATAAGACGCAGCGACCCTTAGGCGTGGTCTTATAACTTAGTGGCAAAGATTGGGTGTCCACAAGGACTAGCATAAGCTATGCATGTTTGATTGCCCAACCCAATGATCAAGGAATTGTGATTTATATCATAAATTGGTTGGGAACCTACCTAATTATCATATTTTATAACGACCGGCCCTAGTCGGAGTTATGAAATGATGATAATGGGATCCTTGCCCACAAGAAATCCATCATATTGGGGTTGATGCGATTTGCTTAAAATTTTAAAACAATTGAGTGGAGCAACTTCATAATATTAAAAGCCCATGTTATTATGAAACATTAATGAAAACATATTCCTAATTTTAACATTTCTCTTAACATGGGGTTAAAATATTTCACAAACATTCAAATGGAAAAAGAGTATCACTTCGTTCCATCCTTGATGAGCATAAGCTCAAAGGGGACAACTACAATGACTGGTTTAGAAACCTTAAAATTGTCTTACGACAAGAAAAGATTTTCTATGTTCTTGAAAGACCATTTCCCCCTGAACCCGCAGAAGATGCTGACCAAGATACATTTGATGCTTGGAAGAAACACGTCGATGATGATGAGCAAGCAGTTTGCATAATGCTTGGCTCTATGTCGGACGAACTTCAGAAAGCTCACGAAGATATGGATGCTCAAACCATCATCTTTCACTTGAAGGAGTTGTATGCAACTTCCGTTCATACCGTGAGATTCCAAGTGTCATGTGCCTTATTCCAAACAAGGTATAAGGAAGGATCTGTTAGTGGACATGTGCTTAAGATGATTGGCCACATTGAAAAATTGGCCAACCTCGGGTTCATCATGGATCATGAGATAGGTCACGATCTAATTCTTCAGTCCTTACCAAAAGAATTCTCTAACTTTATTATGCAGTTTCATCTGTCTGATAAAGAAGCTACTTTAGCAGAATTGCACAATCTGATAAAGCAAGCAGAGAAGGACTTGAAACCGGAGCTTAAAACCTCCGTCATGCTTACGGGTACGGACCTGAAGCCACGAGGCCCAAAGAAAAATAAGGGCAAGGCCAAGGCTCCAGATCACCTAAAGCCCAATGGTAAGGTGGAGAAGAAAAATGGAAAGGGGAAATGTTTCTTTTGTGGAAAGAAAGGTCATTGGAAGAAAGACTGCAGATCCTTGAAAGCCAAGGAAGCTAGGGAAGCCCAAAGGCCAAGAAGCCCAATGCTTCAGGTATGTTGTATATGATTGAACTATATTCTCAAAACTCTGAACCTTCTACTTGGGTGCTTGACACCGGTTGTGGGACTCACTTGTGTAACAATGTGCAGGGCCTGAGAAACAGTAGGAGACTCCGTCATGGGGAGGTTGACTTACGCATGGGTAATGGAGCAAAACTGGCTGCATTGTGCGTGGGGACTTATTCATTAGTTTTGCCGAATGGTTTAGTTTTAGACTTAGAAGATTGTGTTTATGTACCTTCTCTAGTAACATCATTTCAATTTCTTCTTTATGTAATAAAGGCTTTTCATGTCTAATAAGTTGTAATGAATGTTCTATTTATTTCAATGAAATAAAATATGGAGATGGTATTTTGAATAATGGTATCTATGTCTTACAAACTAACAAAGAATGTTCAACCTCTAATATATACAACGTTAACTCGAATAATCTCAATGAATCACTTCTATGGCACAGTCGCTTAGGTCATATCAATGAAACAAGATTAACTAAGCTACATAAGGATGGGTATTTTCAACCCTTCAAATATAAACCTTATGGAACTTGTGAGTCTTGTTTACTTGGTAAAATGACCAAATTACCCTTCAAAGGTAAATGACAGCGTGTGCAGGGAGACATTAGAACTCATACACTCTGATGTATGCGGACCAATGTCAGTCACCGCTAGAGGTGGATTCTCCTACTTCATTACCTTTATCGATGATCATTCGCGATATGGGTATGTGTACCTTATGCGGTACAAATCTGAAGCCTTTGAGAAATTCAAAGACTTCAAGCTGAAGTAGAAAACCAGCTTAATAAAAGTATTAAGTCACTAAGGTCTGACCGAGGTGGTGAATACTTAAGCAACGAATTTCAAGATTACTTGAGAGAAAATGGCATTGTTTCCCAGTGGACTCCTCCGGGAACTCCACAGCATAATGGGGTCTCCGAAAGGAGAAATCAGACATTATTAGATATGGTCCGATCAATGATGCCAGACACAGATCTACCTCTTTCATTTTGGGGTCTTGCTTTAGAAACTGCAACACTACTACTAAACCAAGTTCCTTCCAAGACTGTTAGTCAAACACCATATGAGTTATGGTCTGGGAAACGTCCTAGTCTTAGTTATCTAAGAGTTTGGGGATGTGACGCATATGTCAAGCTCACACAAACTAAAAAATTGGATGATAGGGCAGTTAAATGTAAGTTTGTAGGATATGCCTTGAACTCAAGAGCATACGTGTTCTACGAACAAAGAACATTTGTCTCACGAAATGCTAAATTTCTAGAGAATGAATTCCTTCTCAAGAAATATAGTGGGAGTAGACTTGACCTCGAAGATGTACGAGAAGAACAAACTAACATAGAACTAAACCCCAGGCCCCTCAAAAGGGCAGCGACGGAACAACCACAAGGTTATGAACTCAGAAGGTCTGGTAGGGAAAGACATGAGCCTGAAAGATATGGTTTCCATATTGATGAGGAACATGATCAGGTCATTGATAATGACGATCCCACCAGTTATGACGAAGAATGCGTGACATTGATTCAGTCAAGTGGCTTGAGGCCATGAAATCCGAAATAGACTCTATGTATCAGAATCAAGTCTGGGACTTGGTAGATGCACCTAAATAGATAAAACCCATAGGCTGCAAGTGGATTTACAAGCGTAAAACTGATGTAGAAGGAAACATCCAAACCTATAAGGCTAGGTTGGTGGCAAAAGGTTATAGACAAATCCAAGGAATTGACTATAACGAAACCTTCTCACCCGTTACAATGATAAAGTCCATTCGAATTTTACTGGCACTAGCTGCACACTTTGATTATGAGATTTGGCAGATGGATGTCAAAACAACTTTCCTTAATGGGAACCTCGTAGAGGAAGTCTATATGACACAACCTGAGGGGTTTGCATATAAGGATGATCATAATAAAGTATGCAAGCTTAAACGATCCATTTATGGACTCAAGCAAGCCTCCAGAAGTTGGAATATACGATTTGATGAGACAATCAAAGAATTTGACTTCATCAAAAATGTAGACGAGCCTTGTGTTTACAGGAAAAGTAGTGGGAGTGCTGTTGTATTTCTTGTATTATATGTCGATGACATATTAATCATCGGGAATGATATTCCCATGATGCAAGCCACCAAACAATGGTTATCTCAGAATTTCTCCATGAAAGATTTGGGAGAAGCAGCCTACATCCTTAACATTAAGATCTACCGTAATAGATCTAAGAGGTTGTTTGGACTTTCTCAATCTACGTACATAGATAAAGTTTTGAAAAGGTTCAAAATGGAAGATTCCAAAAGAGGTAATTTACCTACTTGTAATGGAATCAAATTATCTAATGAGAAATGTCCACATACTCCTTCAAATAGAGAGCATATGAGTAGGATCCCTTATGCTTCAGTAGTAGGATCGATCATGTATGCCATGCTATGCACAAGACCTGATGTCTCTTATGCTGCATAACAAGCAGGTTTCAGAAAAATCCTGGTGAGCAACACTGGGCAGCTGTCAAAATAATCCTCAAGTATATGAGAAGAACTAAGGATGTGTTTTTGACATACGGAGATTGTTCTGAGATGAAAGTCATTGGTTACTGTGATGCGAGTTTTAAGACCGATATGGATGACAGCAGATCGTAAACAGGATATTTGTTTACTTTAAATGGCGGTGTTGTAAGTTGGAAAAGCTCAAAGTAGTCAACTACAGCGGACTCCACCACTGAAGCCAAGTATATTGTAGCATCTGAGGCAGCTAAAGAAGCAGTCCAGATAAAGAAGTTCATCACAGAGCTGGAAGTGCTTCCCGCGATAAAGAATGGCGTCACGATGTACTGTGACAACACGGGCGCCATTGTTCAATCAAAAGAACCAAGGTCCCACCAGAAATCCAAGCATGTACTCAGGCGATTTCATCTTATCAGAGAGATTGTTGAGAGAAACGAAGTTATTATAGAGAAAATACCCACAGAAGATAATCTTGCAGATTCTCTGACTAAAGTGTTGGACAATTATGACCAATAGCATCACTATTTGTAAAGATCATGGTGTTGTTGTAAAAATTAACTATGTGACAAAGGCAATTGCTCTTTTATCATTTGTAATTAGATTACCGGGATATATAAATGATAAAAGTCCATATGATTGGTTCCGGATTGATAAGATATGAGACAGTATCGATCCATGAAGGTTTAATCATTAAAACATCCCTAGTCGGAGTATTATCGAGATTGGACATCGATAATGCGGAATAGACTAGTATTACACTTGTGCGTGTTACGGGAGCATAACGGCATAGTTATCATATATTTAAGTATTGGATACTTATGCAAGTGTAATAGGAGGTTGTGTTTACCGATGGTACGGAGATAGCTTCACTCTGGATAGACCCATCGGAATTCCATTGGTAGTATGACTATATGTCTATGGAAGTCCAAATCAGGGTAGGTGTATTTGGTCTTAACCTGAGACTTGCACCGCTAATACTTGCGACAATCAATATACTTTGGTTTTGGTCGTCCAGGGCTTTAACCGATTCTGTGTACGCCTCTTCTGGGTATATTGAGAATCGTAGTGTATTGGGTGTGATGTCAAGATGGAATTATCACTCTAGTCATAGTGGAGATGATGATCACCTAGGATATGAACTGGTGCTCTTATATGCTGCAGCTATCGGGATATTATGACTAGGTCATGTTTATCCGATTATAGAGACTAGTTACCAGAGATCCGATATGTGCTTCGTACGGGGCAGACACATTTCCAGCCCCAGGCCTAGCATGTGACATCCGATACTGGATCGCAATACGCAATACTACTATACTACGCCTGATACAGATTACATATTCCTTTAAGAATATTTCTGGAGAATTGGGTAGGCACGGTGCTTTGCTAGAAGCCACCATGTCTTGTAAATCGGAAAAATGTAGTACTAGGTACATACGTGTTCGGATAGTCCGACGACCAGATTACTACTGCAACATATCCGGGGATCTCATGGGTCACTTCTCGAAGATTCACTGATGACGTATGACTTGCACATTATTAATCTGGGATTAATTAATAGAGAGAGAAAAATTAATCTGGGATTAATTACGGAGATATTTTATCTGGGATAAAATATTATTTAAGAGAGAGAACGATTAATTTGGAATTAATCGATAAAATAATATATTCGATATATTATACGAAATTGGATTTCGACGCGGAATTAAAATTAGATTTTAATTCAGGTGAACGAGTTAATTTAGAATTAATTCGCTAGCGACGTGAATAGTAATTTTGCTAGGCATAATTATTTAATTAAATTTGATTTAATTACGTCGCAACAGAAAATTCGTTAATTCGGAATTAGCAAACCCGAGCTCGAGAGTGTTTACGGGCCCACTCACATTTCGAATCAAGTGGGGCCCACAAGTCACATCACGCGTCACATCATTAGTCATTCAAATGATGGATGTCTTGTCACTTTGAGTGATGTGATGTAAGTCACTTGTGATTGATGGTGGTGGTTGGAAGGCTTAATTGCCTTGTACTAATTTTTGGAAAATGAAAAATGTATTTGATTTTTGAAATCAAAATACATAACATACAACCAACACATCCTCTCTTTCTCCCTCCTCCTACCTCACGGCCAAGGGCCATTTCTCTCTAAATTTCTTGCCAAATGCCGAGAGCAAAAAGGAAGAATAAGGAAAATTTGTGGCAAATTTTTCCAATGCTAGCACATGAAGAGTCATCCAAAGGTGATAGGGAAACAAACCAATGAGCATGGAATCCATTCCCAAGCTTGGAGATTGACCGAATCCAAGGAGCACAAAAGAGGGCCATTGCCGAAAGCTTCAAGGAAGGATCAAATTTTTTTGTGTTTCATCACATCGCAAATCCGATTATTGTAAGTATGATTCCACCATACTTCTTTATTGTATTCACATTGATTTTCATTGCTTGAATGATCTTGGGACTATAGTAGAAACCCAACAATGGTATCAGAGCCTTATTTAAGCATGAAATTGATTTACGGTAAAAATTGGGTAAAATTGATTTGAGCATGTTTGGATGAAATTGATTGTTTGAATATGCTTGAATGATGATAACATAGTGTTATGCATGATCAATTTGATGAAAGTTGAATTGGATAATTTTTTCGCCAAAATTTGGCTTGGCCGAATGTCATTGGTGCCCTAAATGTCATGGTGATTTTGTTTTTTGAATCATTGGATGAGTTTGAAAGACTTGGGAAATGTTGATTTAGGATTCAATTGAATTGAAATCGGAATTGAACAAAAAACCCTAATTGCTGTGAGTTGAAGCATGGAAAATGATATGATTTTTTGATTCAATAATGTTGGACATGTGTTAATGATGATTAGCATAATTAATTATGTAAATTGGTTTTTGGAAATGTTAATTTGGTTAATTAATTATGGCTATACACTTGAGTTATTAATTGTGAAATTTGGAATTTTGTAATTTAATTAGTTGGGCTAAATTTGGAATTGGACTTTTAAAGTTGTATTTGGGCTTAATGGGCTTGGTTGGGCCAAGTATGGTTTAGGTTAATTGGTTGGATCCAATTGGGCCCAAAACCATATCCATAAAGTCCAAATATAATTAAATGGACCTTTAAAATTTTAATTGGGCCTAATGGGCCTAAATTGATTTTGGCAAATAAGGGTGATTCCTTAATTGGGCTTTGGTATTTGGGTTTGACCCATATTGACCAAAGTCCATGCCTTATAAATTAATTGAAAGCCCATTGGACTTTAATTAAATGACATTGGATGTTAATTGGGCTTTGAGACCCGTACATATTAGATTTAGAATCTAAGTCGCTAAAGCACATTAATAAAGTGAAATTATTTAATTTGGAATAAATATAGAATTAGTATTAAATACAAATTAAATTGGATTTAATGTTATAGTTTAATATAATTCGAGAATTCGTACTTTGAGTACTTATTCTTAAAACGAGTTTGACTCGCGCAAATCAATTGTTGTTTGAACA
Source organism: Zanthoxylum bungeanum (assembly GCA_019454045.1). Taxonomy (NCBI): domain Eukaryota; kingdom Viridiplantae; phylum Streptophyta; class Magnoliopsida; order Sapindales; family Rutaceae; genus Zanthoxylum; species Zanthoxylum bungeanum. Next base: position 56,593 of record SKCR01021833.1, read on the forward strand.
TTGGATGGTCATTAATTTCAGATTAATTAATTAATTAGATTAGATTTATTGATAACATGCTTTGTGTGAATACATGAATGTGATGTAATGAATATTATATGGGTGAGGGCAATTTTGGAAATTGTTGTAATAATTTAGAATTTATTAAATTGGACCTGCGTGTCCAGCCTATTACCTCTTGACTCTTTGTATTTCTCTTCTCACCTATTCCCCTCAATGTAAATGAGGTTTCTTTAGAAGTGTTATGTAATTGGGTAGAAGTAAGATTTGTGCTAGCGGGAGAGAGGAAATGGAGAGATTTGTTCTAGGAACAAAGTGTTTTAAATATCCATCTGCATATCATTATTAATTTATTTACGCTCCTTATTATGTTCTTAGAATGCATGTTTAAGGGTGTATGATGAGACCTTAACAAAGATAATTAATTGGTTGCCAATTACGCGAAAAACCCTCAACATATATTAAGTGTTTTTCCTTCAATTGAATGATTCATTCTCAATATCCAAGATTGGCACTGGTTTGTTGGCCAAAGTCAAGGCCTTTGTCCATCGCGGATGTGTTTGAATCATGAAGGCTTTGTTCCATATCGGTGTCTTGTCCAAGTTGTGATTTTTTGGCCAAAGTCAATATCACTTCTTGTCCATCGACATCGATTACGAAGCTTTCCAAGGTCAATGGGTCACGCTTAACTGGAATCATTAAGTTTGTTGTGCCAAAGCCAAGGCTTAGTTGATTCAGAGGAAAAAGGTTAGGAAAATATATTGGATATATTGACATACATATTGTATATATATTTCGGATTTGGATGTCCACCTACTGGATCTAGGAATTGGATGAGATCCAATTGATCTTAGAGATATACTTAGTTAAATATCATACAATTTGTTGGCCAAAGTCAAGGTTATGTGTTATTTAACGGGATCCTAGCCCACTAGGAAACAAGGTTTCCCGAGTACTCAACAGAGGGTTAGAGGCTCGCCGAAAAATAGTGGGAGGCAAATATTAAAATTGAAATTTCGTTTAGATACTTGCCAATACGCGCTCATATTCATTTTCGTCGTTAATTAAAATATATTAGTTAGACTAATATTCAAATGTTGTTTTAATTAAACAGTTATACTATATTCAAACTACTTCAATTATAGTTGATTATATAATTGGATTATAGTAATCAATATATTTGAATTTAACCATTTAAATTATAGTTGATTATATAGTTAGACTATATTAATCATTATATTAAATAATACCTGAAATCGTTGATTGGATAGTTGGACTATAGCAATCAAAATAACTGAAAGATTAGCGTTTAAAACATAAACCTGGGTTAAAATGTTATTAAACGAATTTAATTTTCAAATTGGGAATAATACCTCAGGATAGTCCTGGGAACTAAGAAGTTATTCTATTTGATAGAACAACCTCTTGGGCCTAAGCCCAGAGTTGAGCACATAGTAGAACATGATCTTTGGAAGATTCATGTGATGATAACTTTAGTGCTCAATCCTTATACTTGATGCAATGACATTTTAATTCCGTCGTCAGAATTAAGGATTAGATCTTTGTAACATGATGATAAAATTAAAGATCTTCATAGATTTATTCTTAGAAGTACAAATTGCATAAGAAGCTCTTTTGCTCATGTATGTCAGAGGGTACATTTGTCGAGCAATAGGTGTCGTAGATGATTGCTCACATCGATCAGCTAGGTTAGCTGGGCATTACCTACGTGGCTGAGACTACCAAAGATTTGATATTATAGTCTCTACCCGAAAGCTGGGGCAGATTCATTGTGAACCAAGAGTAAACTCTTGGATAGTTTATGGCTATGCTCAAGGAGGCAGAGCCAGAGCTTCTAAAAGTGGCAAAGGCAAAATCATCACAGTCTTCTAGGAAGACAAAGGACGTATCCCAAGATGTCTGCCTAAACTATAGCAAACGGGATCACTGAGAAGTGACTGCCGTATGGACAAGGCAGACATGAAGGAAGTAAAACGGGGCAAGGCTCCGGCTTTAATTATGTTTGTCATAAATATGTTCACTATTAGTTTCAAATTTGGATTTTGATACTAGATGTGGTACATAGATATGTACTGATGTGCAGAATCTGCTATACTGACTTCAGTTGAGATAAATCTGCGAATCGGAAATGGGACGAGAGTCGCTGTTTGAACCGTAGAAACTTAAGTTTAGGAACTACCCTTTGGGTATGTACTTAAATTAGGAAACTGTTAAAATGTAACTAGTTTGACTAGAAACATTATCTCTATATCAGAGTATAATCCGTTTCGGATATACCTTTATATTCTAGAACACTAAAGTGTTTTATTTTATAAAGATGATATTGAGATAAGCACATTAGATGTGAATAACAGTATTTATATTTTGAATATAAATGAATCTCAAAAGTATAACATGACAAACAAATAGCTCAAACTGATTTGATCAGTTGAGACTTATTTGTGGCATTGTTGTCTGGGACACATTAAACAAGACTCGTATATCTACACTTTTGAAGAGTGGATACTAGGACGGGTTTGATTCTATTCAAATGATGTCTACGAATCTAGTTTATTAGGCAAAGTGCCTAAAACACCTTTTACTTGGTAAAAGTGTAAGTGCCATCGATCTGTTAGCCCTCGTTCATAGTGACGCAAGTGGGCCCATATCTAACTAGGCTAGAGGTGGATATGAACACTTCGTAACCTTTACGGATGTGGCATCGCGTTATGGTTATGTGTTTCTTTTGAAACACGAATCGGAAACTTTTGATAAATTCAAAGAGTTTCGACACGAAGTTGACAGACAGATCGACTAAAGTATTAAAACATCATGATTAGACCATGATAGAAAATACTTAAGCAATAAGTTTCTCAAATACTTGAAAGAGTATAGTATTCTTTCATGATGGACTCTTCACGAAACACTCAATTTGACGGTGTATCCGAACTGAGAAACTGAATTTTGTTGGACATGATAAGGTTAATCATGAGTCGCTCTGAGCTAACATTTTCCTTCTAGGGATACGCATTAAACAGTGCAATACTTATTTTGAATAAGGCTCCATGAAAATCTGTTTGACAGATTTCATATTAGATATGAACAGGAAAGAAACTGGGTTTTCTCTTTCCTGAAGATTTGGGAATGCTGGGCATATGTTTGGATGATACCAAACCAGAACCCAAATCGGATAAGTGCCTAATTTGTGGGTTATCCTAGGGTAACCAAAGTATAGTACTTATACAACTCACAAGAGAACAATGTAAATTGTTGCTCTCCATGCGGTTTTCCTAAAAGGAATACCTATATGCAGTGGTAAGTGGGAGGAAATTAAAACTCGATGGATGAACTGTACCACAATCTTCGAATACATAAGAATCGCGTAAGTCGGAGAGAGTCAGAAAATAACCTAGGAGGTATGGGTTTCTGATCTCACCTCATTTAGATGTCAATCTTATTGAGGAAGACAAACCGACTACGTATGAGGAAATGATACAAGGTATCGACTCCATATTATGGCAAAGTGCCATGATGTCCGAAATGGATTCCATGTAAACCAACTAAGTTTGGAAACTGGTTGATGTACCGGAAGGCATTGTGCCTATTGGTAATATATAAGTCTTCAAGGAAGACATACATGGATGGCAACATACCACGTACTAAGCTAGGCTTGTAGAGAAAAGGTATCGTTATCAACATTGTGTCGATTACAACGAAACCTTTTACTCGTTGCCATGGTTAAATCCATTTGGATAATGCTTGCTGATGCTGCATGTTTCATTTATGAAATATGGCAGCTGTAACGTCAAAATCGCTTTCCTTAAATGGAAACCTTTTGGAGGATGTTTACAACATCCTGACAGTTTTGTCGCACCATAACGAGCAAACAAGGTTTGCAAGTTATTCGATCCATTTATGGATTGAAGCAAGCATTGCGTTCTTGGAACTATATCGTTTTGATGTAATCATAATGGTGTATGATTTAATTCAAAACGAATATGATTCTTGTGTATATAAGGAGGTTAGTGGGAGCGCACTAAAAGTGATCGTCCTATAAAATGATGACATATCATTTCTTGGAAATGACATTCCCATAATAAAATCGGTGAAAGCTTGGCTTTCATGAAAAATTCTCCGTAGAATTCTTGGGAGAAACAACCTTTATTCTAGGAATAAGGATCTACTAGGATAGATCTAAAAGTTGGTGGAACTCTCCGGTAACTCGTACATTGAAAAATATACGTGACCTGCTGTCTCATATGCTTTGAGCATATGGAGTCACAATCTGGCTAATCCAAGTGATAGTCACTGGATTGATGTTAAGAATATCTTTAAGTATCTTAGATGAACTAAGGATGATGTCTTATACTATGGAGAAGGAGAACTTGAAGTGACTGGGTTCACTGTTGCAATTTTCATAACCGATAAAAATGATAATAAGTCGAAAAAAATGTACTATATAGTTTGAATAACGGAACAGTGAGCTGGAAATCTTCCAAGCAAGATACTGTTGTCGTATAAACAACAAAAGCGGAATATTGTTGCAGCTGAGGCAGCAATAGAAGCCATTTGGATCTTAATAATCCTAATCATATTAGGTATAGTTCTGTTAGCAGCTGAGCTAGGCTACAACACAGGCTAAAGAATTAATGGTCTCATCAGCGATCCAAGTATATACTTCAACTATTCATCTGATTCGTTCGGATTATACATCGTGGCGATATGATGATCGAATAAATCGCATCAGATGATAACTTTGCAAATCCGCTGACGAAAGCTTTTTCTCAGCAGAAATTTGAGTGAACCGTATATAGTTCAAGTGTAGGAAACTTGAGTGATTGGCTATAGGCCAAGTGGGAGATTTTTGGACAATTATGATCCATAGCATCACTATTTGTACAGATCATGGTGTTGTTGTACAAATTAACTATGTGACAAAGGAAATTGTTTTTTTATCATTTGTAATTAGATTACCGGGATATATAAATGATAAAAGTCCATATGATTGGTTCCGGATTGATAAGATATGAGACAGTATCAATCCATGAAGGTTTAATTATTAAAACATCCCTAGTCGGAGTATTATCAAGATTGGACATCGATAATGCGGAATAGACTAGTATTACACTTGTGCGTGTTACGGGAGCATAACGGCATAGTTCTCATATATTTAAGTATTGGATACTTATGCAAGTGTAATAGGAGGTTGTGTTTACCGATGGTACGGAAACAGCTTCGCTCTGGATAGACCCCTCGGAATTCCATTGGTAGTATGACTATGTGTCTATGGAAGTCCGAATCAGGGTAGGTGTATTTGGTCTTAACCTGAGACTTGCACCGCTAATACTTGCGACAATCAATATACTTTGGTTTTTGTCGTCCATGGCTTTAACCAGTTCTGTGTACGCCTCTTCTGGGTATATTGAGAATCGTAGTGTATTGGGTGTGATGTCAAGATGGAAGTATCACTCCAGTCATAGTGGAGATGATGATCACCTAGGATACGGAACTGGTGCTCTTATATGCTGCAGCTATCGGGATATTATGACTAGGTCATGTTTATCCGATTATAGATACTAGTTACCAGAGATCCGATATGTGCTTCGTACGGGGCAGACACAATTCCAGCCCCAGGCCTAGCACGTGACATCCGATACTGGATCGCAATACGCAATACTACGTATACTACGCCAGATACAGATTACATATTCCTTTAAGAATATTTCTGGAGAATTTGGTAGGCACGGTGCTTTGCTAGAAGCCAACCATGTCTTGTAAATCGGTAAAAACATAGTACTAGGTACGTACGTGTTCGGATAGTCCGACGACCGGATTTACTGCCAACATATCCGGGGATCTCATGGGTCGCTTCCCGAAGATTCACCGATGACGTATGACTTGCACATTATTAATCTAGGATTAATTAATAGAGAGAGAAAAATTAATTTGGGATTAATTACGAAGATATTTTATCTGGGATAAAATATTATTTAAGAGACAGAACGATTAATTTGGAATTAATCGATAAAATAATATATTCGATATATTATACGAAATTGGATTTCGACGCGGAATTAAAATTAGATTTTAATTCGGGCGAACGAGTTAATTTAGAATTAATTCGCTAGCGACGTGAATAGTAATTTTGCTAAGCATAATTATTTAATTAAATTTGATTAATTACGTCGCAACAGAAAATTCGTTAATTCGGAATTAGCGAACCCGAACCCGAGAGTGATTGCGGGCCCACTCGCATTTCGAATCAAGTGGGGCCCACAAGTCACATCACACGTCACATCATTAGTCATTCAAGTGATGGATGTCTTGTCACTTTAAGTGATGTGATGTAAGTCACTTGTGATTGATGGTGGTGGTTGGAAGGCTTAATTGTCTTGTACCAATTTTTGGAAAATGAAAAATGTATTTGATTTTTGAAATCAAAATACATAATATACAACCAACACATCTCTCTCTCTCCCCTCCTCCTACCTCACGGCCAAGGGCCATTTCTCTCTAAATTTCTTGCCAAATGTCGATAGCAAAAATGAAGAATAAGGAAGATTTATGGTAAATTTTTCCAATGCTAGCACATGAAGAGTCATCCAAAGGTGATAGGGAAACAATCCCATGAGCATAGAATCCATTCCCAAGCTTGGAGCTTGACCGAATCCAAGGAGCACAAAAGATGGCCATTGCCGAAAGCTTCAAGGAATGAGCAAAATTTTTTGTGTTTCGTCGTATCGCAAATCCGATCATTGTAACTATTATTCCGCCATACTTCTTTATTGTATTCACATTGATTTTCATTGCTTGAATGATCTTGGGACTATAGTAGAAACCCAACATAAAGGGCTGACTCAATAAAATCATGATAGGCACACCCGAGAGTTTGGTGTCCAGATTCATACTAGTTGGCTATACTGCAAGTGGGAGATTGTTAGGGATATGCCCTATACCCAACTTCTGGATAGGCTATTTGTGCATGTATTTGTAATATTTTCATTAATTAATAAAATGACAATCTTTAGTATACGTGTCTTACATAACTTATATGAATCATCAACACTGTAATAAAGCCTTTGGAGTAATAAGATGGTGGCTTCCACACCTTATGAGAATCATTACTCTTAAATGTTCCTAGTCATAGTTTTGTGAATAATATGGGCGTTCACAAAGTGGAGAGACTATCACGATGATATGATCCGCCCTTAAGTGGGGTAACCGATCTCTTAGGCTATTAGCGGAGATCTGTCCGCTTGATGTATCACATGGATGCATGAGTTACTCGTGTCCATCGAACTGACCGCCGAAAGATTTCATATGGAGTGTTTATCCCATGTGTCTGTGAGAACTTTCATGTATCGATTATATGACTAGTCCTTAGACTTGAGGTCTTTACAATCGTATGTGTGGATCAAATAACTTTGACATTCTCCTTCCCCGGTTCAAAAGATCTGGTCATAAGGGTATGATTGGGTCATTTGTTGAAGCACATGAAGTTTGTAAAGATACAACAGAGAATCGCCACTCTCTCGGATAATATTTTCTTATAAGAGTAGTATTCCAGTTCGCGGGTTGATATGTGTGATCAGTGCTTGAAACTGTGGCCACAACGGAAGAATCATGTGAGATTCTTAGGTTAGCACGATCCATGACACTATCAACATCATACATTTGACCATATGGGTAGACACTTTCCGTACCCTAGGTCAATAGGTGGGGATACAGTGAGGCGATGGACCGTATCATATGTAAATCGCTTACAAAATGGGTATATATATCTTTCCTTATCATTTGGGGGTCTTGGCATGTTGCTAGATGTCAACCTTGGTCATTGAAATCGAACGACCATCTGATCAGAGGATAATTTATGTTCTATTAAATTATCATGATTTTTTTCCTGTCCAACTTGAGGGGAACCCAAAAGGTCACACACAACAAAGTCGAAATTAATGGTTAACAGTGCACAGTACAAATATAACAGCATATATGATTGCTGTAGGAATTGCTCATAAATGGTTCAATGTGTTTAATTATTGAACAGGTCATTTATGAGGTTCCATAGTGGCTTAGGGATTGGTGAATGAAGATAAGGGCACTTTGGGAATTGGAATTGAAAAAAAATTACTATTCATATGAATAGTAACATGAATAGTAATTTTTTTTTTTTTGAATTCCAATTCGGCCCAAACTCTTATTAGGGTTTTATAATCTCATTAAACCACTAAATTAAGATCCAATGGCTAAGATTAAATTATCTTTTATCCCACATCGTATTCTTAATTAATTTTGTTGTCTTTGGAGCACTATATAAACTCAAAGAATTCTTCACAAATTTTTACACCAAAACCTTTCATATCTTGGGTTTATATAAGTGAGCAACTCTAAAGTTTAAGAGTAAGCCACTGATTTTGAGGATCCTTAAGTCTAATTGACTAGAGGAACCTTGAGTTAAAAGTTTTGAGGTATTTACCTAGGCTAGCACCAATGGCAAAATACCTGTGCACTCAAGACGTAGTCTTGCCGTTGAGTTTTGGCTTTGGTGTGTCCATCTTTGGAGGCCACACACTTGGGTGGCTCTTTGGAACATGGAAGAGCTTGCTGAGTTTGAGAAAAGCTTGTAGATTGGAGGGAGGACTGAATGAGTCTTCGGTTCAAGTAAGTCTTTTTCTTTCTTTATTTTAATTAGAGTTCTTATGATAGTTAGCAAGTTTAGGTTTATTTTCTTTGCATGTTTTATGAGTTTTATGCTTAGAATATATAGTAACATGCCTAGGCTTGTAGAATAATCAAAACAAATGGGTCTTGGGCAAATGGAAAGCGGCATAATAATTTTTTAATTTTCCGATGAGCACTCGCGGCCGCTTCCCAACTGTTCCTTTGTATCTTAGTCATCACTTGACTGCTTCTTATTTTTGTACCATTCCGTTATACAACTTTTCTGATTCCTTAACTTGGGGCTGTCTCGTACTTTTACTCTGGCCTCATACTAAGTCTGAAGATCTTCTTCTACTATACCTTAACTTATTTCTGGGAGTATCTTGAGGCAATCATCAGGATCCACCTCTACTGTTGTTGTCCTTCGAGGGTTGGGAGGGTGGGTCTTTGTTCTATAACCTTTCCGTTTATGGTGATCTAGTTGCACAAACGGCTAAATTATAATCCTAGAACTCTTGGGCATATATGTCCGGTAACATTTCCTACACTTGGGTACTACTGCTAAAATCGTCTGGCTGTCTCTTCCATTTTACTTTTGAATATCTTTAACTATTGAACCCACTGCCTCTATTGAAAAGTCCTTCTAAGATCGTGCTCTCTAAAAACTTCCCCGTACTACCTCTGTACTTTTGATTGTCTTATCTCTGTTGTTTAGCTTTCTAAAGTCTTTACTTCCTTTCTCTAGGTACCACTATTCTCTCTTTACTATCTTTCCTAAAGAAACTCACCATGCAGCTTAGGTTTCTTGCTTATCTCAGTCTTTTGAACTTCTTTCATCTTTACTCTCATGAGATCTCTATCAGATTTACTTACTTAGGACGTCCTCTACTAAACTCTTTGGTTCATGTGTCACTCTTACCTAGTCCTTCTACCCAACACCATGCAATTCTTCATATGCTGTTGCTATATTCTTAAGATTTATTGTCCCCGGTCTCTTTCTACCTTTAAGTCTTTACTTCTTTTTAAGGGCCTACTATATCCCTTCTTGTTATTCTTCCTTATAATTCCCATATATTGCTCACCTCATCCTGACTTTAGACTATCTAATCTCGTGTTTCTTATCTACGCTCTATTTAACTTATCAACTTGACTATCTAGCCATCTCATGATTGGTCTGATCTGCTCATTGCTCTTCTCTACTGATTCTTCTCTTTACTAAATTCTAGGTTGAGAGGTGAGCAAAAATGTATTCCATAGGGATCATGTGGTCTGCATTCTATTTAACACTTAGGCTCTGTGACGATTTGGTTAGTGTTTGCACGCTTTCTAGAATCAGTATTTCTAGAAGGGAGGGTTGTAATTGGTTTTGCGGGGACCTGGTCAACTACTCCATGTTTTAACTTTTCATTGATTTCTCCGAGGTCTTCACTTATCTTATTGTCTCCAAACTTCTTTTCTTACTTCACTGTTCATACTGAATCTTCTTGCCATTTTTTTCCTTCTTACTGTCTCCATATCTTATTCATTGGCTATACACCACGCTATTGAGTCTAGTAGTGGTTCGCTCTTCTGGCTATTTCCTAAATCTCTGCTCTTTACTCTTGCCACCAATTGCTACTATGGAAGTTTGTTCTATGGTCCATACTAGTACCTTCATCATTTCTAAATATCCCCAACCTCACGGGTCTGCTATTTATACTTCTATGGTTTTCTACTGGCTGGTGGGCTGATCCTTAGGTTCTACCATATTGGTCTATCCCGTGGACTTTTACTATTGTTGCAGACCTTGTGCTGACTTGTCTTGTCCTCTAGGCTGCACTGGGTTCTCTTTCTAATATCCTCGAAACTTTCTTAATCTTTTTCTGAATGATCTTCCTTCCAAGATCCTACGCGAACTCTCATCAAATTTCTTATGGTCGTCTGTGCCTATACTGATAGGGACTATGGTAAACATCTTATATCTTAACGGGTTTCGGTATCCTTCTTCTAGTGCTCTGTGTCCTGGTAGAGTCTATTTATCATATAGGGTAGGTATGAGGTAGGCTCTGTCAGGGCAGCTTTCTTATCTGGTGTCATTGGAGGGTTCGAAGACTAGATGGTTTAAGGTCTCATCTCTATCAGATTGTTGGGGGTAAAGTAACTAACCGTTTCTATTTCTTGCTTGGGGATCGAAATCAGGGTTCGGGTATCTGGATTTCTCTAAATTCTTTTTGGCATCTAGGTACATTAGGGCTCTCAAGACTTATCTGGGTTTCTTACTTCTATTATCTTTCTGGCTATTCTTCGTTACTCGGGGAGCTCACTATCTATAAGAAGATCTCGAGGGATATTAATATTTATTGGAAGAATTTCCTGAAGAGGAAATGAATCTTACTTCTACTGGGCAACTCTAATACTTGTTGGGGGATTTCTCTATTCTCTTGGCTACTATAGAATCATGTACTTTCTTACTGATCTAGTCCTATATCTCTATCTTTTATTACTTCTGGCTATTTAATCATCCTTACATTTTCCTTACTTCTCTTATAACTTTCCCTTTCTCTTTTACTTTCTTGGATAACTTTCTTTTGGAACTTACTATCTAGTTCTTTATCTTGTGCTGAACTTCGAGGAATAATCTAGGATGATTACGGAATGATTACTATCTAGAGTAAGGAAAAAGGATTTAGAAGACTTGGAAATACTTGCTAACCTGTCTGAGGATCTTAAGGACATACTCGAGGATCGAATACTAGAGAGGTAGTGCCTCGCATACTAGTATCCAGGAGATACTAAGTATACAAGATCCCAATACTCTACCCACTGCAGTCACTGACTCCCTAGACCATGCTCTGATACCATCTTTGTAACATCCTAGATCCGTAGATGTTCAGGCGGGGAATAGGCCGTACTATTTCCCTGAGCCTCTAACATACAAACTGTATACTTTGCTATTGTCTTAATTTAACTATAACCTGAACATGGGACCATTGCCCAAACTTATTAACATAAATTACAAATTCTCATAAACTTAATGTTACATACATTTCGACTCAACACTTAGTACTGATAAACAACTTTATTTATACACTTTTCTGAAACTAAACTTTATTTGACTTGACTGAACTTTTACTCTGACTGAACTCTTATACTCTCTGACTCTGAACTGGTGGACTCAGACCCACTAGTGACTGCCATCAGTATCCGCCCTCCCGAGCTCGTCCTCCAAGAAAACCTGCAACCAAAGAAAACTGGGAGTGGGGGGGTTAGATCGCTATTCGATCTAAGTGAATGGACACGGAAACTGAAAAACTCAAATCAAAACATTAGGTCTTTAAAACTAAAGTTTTAGAAAAAAAATCACTTCATATGAATTCTCTTTTCTGAAACCTCTATCTGAAATCTCTTTAATAAAACTTATCTATCTGAAAACTGCTTTCGAAACTCTGGTTTCCGAAAACTATTTTCTAAAATATGATTTCTGAAAACTGGTACTGAAAATCTGAAAATTGTGAGCTGCTTTGTATCTGAAAAACCTTGACGTATGAGGGCGTTACGTATCGCCGTCCCCCCATACGCCTAACTGTAGCCAGCAGTGCAAATCCATGACTTTGGGGTGTTACGTATCGCCGTCCCCCAAAGCGTGCCACTACTGTCTCTGAAATTGGTGGTCTTGGGGCGTTACGTATCGCCGTCCCCCAAGCCATAAACTAGAACTGGGGGTGCGAATCTATGCTACCACCCAAGCTCTGAACTAGAGTCAATGTACACGAACCTATGTCGTCATCTTGGCTCTAAAACTATGATCTAGAGGCGTTACGTATCGCCATCCCCCTAGTCCTCTACATGTGCACATGTATCTGTCCGTCAATTCCAAACTGTCTCAAGTTGCATGCTGGGGTGAGTTTTTCCCTCATGCCCTGAAAAACACAAAACATGTACTGAAAATCATTTCTTTCTCAAATGTATCTTAAATCATTTCTCAAATATGCTAAGTAAAATATAACTGATAATGAAATGGCTACGCCCTAAAGCAGAAAAGTAAGTCTCGATTTAATAAAGAATAATAAATTAATAAACAAAATCAACTTAAAGAAAGAAGTGTCCACTCATTGTGCTTGGAAACTGGCTGGAACTATACTGCTTCGTCGAAGGAGATCACAATTCCTGCAATGGTCTAAAGATGATAGCTTGATCAGACTAAAAGTTACGAGAAGAATTCAAGAACTAGGCTATACAACTAGTTTTAAGTATGTAAAGTCGTAATTCAGTATATCATATTGTACTAGAATGTATTGTGAGCATAAGAACTGATTCGAGATCTTAAGGGTGGTCTCTAATACGCTAGGGTGGAACTGGAATGGTTTAAAATCAATTTGGCCGAATTTTGTATCCGCGTCGCGACATGCGACACTCAGAAATTGTCCATAATTCCATCACAGGTCGCGACACAAGGTCTTCCTGTGTCGCGACGCAGACCAGCTTCCCAATTTTCTGCATTTTCTTTCCTCATGCGATTTTTACCCAATTTCATCCCTAATGCAAATATAATCAATCAAATACACCATCTATCACTTTGTATCAATTCTACACATACTAAACTACCATTTTATCATCATTAATTACTCATTTAATCATAAATCCATTATTCTTAAATCAAACTTTAAAACTTTTCAAACTCAACACTTAACTCCATAACTCATCTCTTTACTAATTAATCACTAATATGCAACACATAATCATGCCTCTACAACATCCATATCATCAATTTGTCAAAATCTCATAACTTAGAATTTGGGTTTATTTTCATTACCTTATTTCTGTTGGATCCTCATCTCTTCCATTAAGTTCCATGGATACCAAGGCTCCTTTGCTTCTTCATCTATTCTATTCTTTCTTTCTTTTTCTTCTTTTCTCTTTTTCTTCCTCTTATTCTTTTCCCTCTATTTCCCTTACGTTTCTTCTTTCTCATTGTTTCCAAATTTTTGTGATGAGTGAATAGTGAACCCTTTATATAGTGGGGGGTCATATGATATTTGGAAATATGGAGAAATGTGTAGAAAAATCTAGAAAGTTTGAGATTTCTCCATTTAACCCCGAATTCACTATTCATCCGAATTTTGACTTGCATTTTTTACCAGCTTCTAGTCTGAATTTGGGAAACTGTTTAACGCATAAGTTGTATGTCTCGATCTCCGCTTTCCGAAGATATAAAATATATAACAATCAGAGTTTATATGAACAATTTTAAGGGGAACACCGTACAATATCATCCCGGGACTTCGAGGAATTTACCGATTGTCCTCAAAGTAATTCCATGAGTATATTTGAGTCTCAATATGATTTATTATATACGCCTTCGTCCTTTTCAAAACAGTACAGTTTTATATAGTAGAAACAATTACCGGTCGTTACATTGAACATGGCATTTAAGTGTGGAAGATCTCACACAAAATCAATGATAGCCTATAGTCAAAGGATCACATATGCTACTTGACTCGAGGAGATTTTTATTGACGGTGGTGTGTACTTCCAACTATTAGGAATCACATGTGAGTCATTCAGTATTCGCTCCAACGAATACCCACATATCTATACAAGCTTCCAAAGCTCATGGAACGTCGAGTTAAACCATTGGAACTCCAATTCTAATATACGACATGTGTTAGTATTCTAGGTTATAAGAATTCAACCGTATTCCAAAACCAACGACTAGGAATATTTACTTTAAGAATAGTTTATAATAGTAATATTATCCCAATGTCGGACCACCTAGTGTCCAGTATTACTACAAGACTATTCTAAGGTCGATGTCATTCTCAGCATATTTATACATTAATCTAATATTCATAATTACATTACCATTAATAAGTTATGAAATGAAAATGTAGTTATTTTATTAATAAATAATAAAATATACAATACATTATTCGGATTGGAGCTCCAAGCACTAACTTCAACACTATCCGGAATAGAAGTACACCGGATTGACTGACATCATTCCGAAGTGACTGACATCACTCTAGAATGAAAGTACACCACAGTGACTAACATCACATCAAAATGGAAGTATACCCAAGTGATGATCACTCCAGAATGAAAGTATACCAGAGTGACTGATATCACTTCGGAATGGAAGTACACCCGAGTGATGATCACTCCAGAATGAAAGCATTTTGGAGTGATGATATCATCAGAATGGAAGTACACTGGAATGATTGGCCTCACTTCGAATGGATGTACACTGGAGCGACTGACATCACTTCGGAATTAAAGTACACCAGATTGACTGGCGTCACTTCAGAAAGAAAGCACAATGAAGTGACTGACATCACTGCAGAATGGAAGTACATAGGAGTGATGATTACTCCGGAATGAAAGTACATATCACTTCGAATCCAAGTACATCGGAGAGACTGACACCATTCTGTAATGAAAGTACACTGGAGTGAATGACATTAGCCCAGAGTACACTTGAGTAAATGACATCATTCTGGAATGGATGTACATCGGAATGATAATCACTCTTGGAATTTTCGCGATGTCATAGTAAAATGTGATCCGCCCCTTTCAGTTTGTTTATAATGATTTAAAGTTATCAATCATCTTCCTGATTTCACCCAAAAAAAAATAAGAAGAAAATTTAGTTAAAATATTTTCAAATTGAACTCTTATTTTTTTGACTGAAATATAACAGGCACATGTTTTACATGTGTTATATATATATATATTGAGGTAGTTTAGACTGTATGTAAAATATAATATGTGAAAATAATCACCTCCAAAAACCCAATATTGCAGGACTGGCAACAGTTACAAAATAAAATTATAAAATTATAATTCTACCCTAAAAATGTAATCTTAGTTTTTTTTTTGGCACTCGGATGGAAATTTAGATAAGTCTATTGGGTATCCGCTAATATCTGTCCAAAAAACCCGATATCTATAATTTAATGGATAAGTTATGGACATGAAATTAAGTATCTACAATGAATATTAGACAGTTGCGGATATCAATATCAGATATCTGTATCCATCCAATAACTAAAGCCGAGATTGTAACATCCCTCTCCATGAGATGCTACCGGCAGGGAATAGGCCAACATATCCCCTTGAGTCTCTGACCATCTAACTATGACCAATGCTGTTAAACTTATTACAAACATAAACTCACGTAGAGACCATTGCCCAACTCAATAATTATGGAAATACATCTCAAATACTCATACAATGTACTCAATAGTATATTACATTACAACTATGATATTGAACGTACTCAATGACTGAAACTATACAATGTATGTCTTGCGACTTTTACTTGACACTGACTATGCGGAACTTTTATACTCAATCCGGTGGACTCAGACCCTCTAATGACTGCCATCAGTATCCATCCTTCCGAGCTTGTCCTCCGAGTATACCTGCAAAATAAGAAACTGGGAATGAGGGGTGTTAGATCGTTTGAACGATCTAGTGAGTGGATAATTAAAACAAAAAACTTCTGAAAATTCACAATTCTAAAAACTGAAATCCTCCCAGAAAACATTCTTTTCTGAAATCACTTTCTTATCTGAAAACTCAACTCTTCTAAATAACTTTTCTGAAAACTCTTTTATAAAACTCATTTCTTCGGAGAAATATTTTTCTGGAAATCCATTTCTGAAAATATGTTTATGAAAAATCTATATTTGAAAACTCTGTATGTGAGAAATCTGTATATGTATATCAGGCGCATGAGCGCGTTACGTATCGCCATCCCCCCATACACAAAATCCGGCGCTTAGGGGTGTCCCAACGTATGCAAATATCTGGTGGTCTTGGGGCGTTACGTCTTGGGGCGTTACGTCTTGGGGCGTTACGTCTTGCCATCCCCAAGCTACAAATCTGGAGTCGTGGGTACGGATCTATGCTACCCTCCAGACTCAAAATCTGGGATCTATTGGCATCAATCATCCCTAGTCCCGAACTGCATGTGCACACGATATCTAAATCCGTCAATTCCATATCTGAGTCAAGTTACATAGTGAGGTGGGTTTTTCCCCCATGCCTAGAGAAATCATAAATCTCAACTTTTGAAAATCATTTATTTATAAACATTCCTCAAAACATTCTTATTTAAAATACAATTAAAAGTAATCTTGGCTAACGCCCTAAGTGCTCAAAAGTAAGTTTTGATTCAAAAACATATAAGTAAACACAGTTTAAGAGAAGGGTCCACTCACAGATTTGGAGTCCAGCTAGCATTACTTCACTTTGCCGAAGGAATTTGTGGTTCCTGCAATGATCTTTAATGGGTAACTTAATTATAATACGAATCGTGGAATATACCTCGAAACTATTATCACTATGTGATTTTCTTATGTTTATAACATGATATATTTCATGTATATAAGATGATATGAAACCTTTTAGGTGGTTTCGAATATCCCGAGTTGAAAATGAATTGGCTAAAAAATTATCCTGAGAAATGGCCACGCATCGTGACGTCAATCATTGCGCATCGTGAAGCTCACACGGGAAGGGTTGAGGTAGAAATCTTCCCTTGTATCACGTCCAGATGCCAAGCTTTACGCGTCGTGATGCTCACTCGAGCAGGCTGGGATAGATAGCTCTCTCTGTTTCACGTCGCGACGCCAAGCTTTAAGCATCATGATGCTCACTCGATAAAAATAAACCAGAGACCATCTACCTGGTATGCGTCGCGACATTGGCCTGCTGGCGTCACGACGCTTGCCTATTTTCAGGCCCCAACACCAACTCTTCCATGTCTAGTTTGTCCAAAAACACTTCCCACACTCCTACACTACAACCTTTACTCAAACAACTCCTTAAACTTCAATATTCACACTTCATATACTAAAATACCATTACCACAACAACCCTTTAATCTCAAAAATCTTAACTTAAAATCATCATCTAAAATTCTTAATTCTTGAACATCCTTTAATAAAATCAATTTCTTAGTTTGCTATCCACCTTAATGCAATTACTACCATGCTAAACACACTAACATAGTATTATCTCTTCAAAAATCAATAACTCAAGTTTTGGGTCAAGTTTCTTTACCTCAACTTATTTGATTTTCTTCATTTTCTAAGCCTTCAATGGTTGCTAATCTTCTTCTTAACTTGATATGTGAGGATTGGTGTTTGTATCCTCATATTTCCTTCTTCTTTCTTCTTTTTTCTTTCTTCTTCTTTCTTTCATCTTCTTATTCTTTCACGTTTCTTTATTCTTCTCAAGTATTAAGGATTAGTGAATAGTTTCCCTTACTTATACTTGGACTTATTTGGTTGATTTATGTAATTATTTAATGAAGAAAAATCAGAAAATTTGAGAGATTTGAGAGATTTTGAGAGTTCTCTATACTTATTCTTGGGTTACTATTCATCTAGATTTATAATATGTATTTTGACTTACTTCTGATTCGATTTTGGAAAAATATTCAACGCGGAAGTTTTAGGTCTCAATCTTAGCTTTTCGACGATATAAATTTCATAAAAATTAAAGATCGTATAAAAACGTTATGGCCCAAATACCATGGGATGTTCGGAATGGAACATCGTACAATTTCGTGTCGGGATTTCGAAGATATTACCGATTATCTCCAAAGTCATTTCATGAACGTACATGTGTTCGAATATAATTTATATTATGTGACACACTTCTCATAATATAACAGTAGTTGATATTACCAGATGTTATAAATTTTCCCCCTTAAATAGGATTCGTCCTCGAATCCCTTCTGATGCTGAACTTTTGTATATGACTTATACTATTCTTATCTTCTTTTACTTGTTTTCTACTATTATGCTCAAGAACTCGATACTATGACTTCTAGGAATATCTTATCTTGATATACTTTATTCGATTCTTGTAGATGAATACTTAATCTTGGGAGTTCGTGTCATATCTCTAGCTTTTTCGCAGATGTGTCACTCTTAATGAAAGTTATCCTTCATAAAATTCTATCTATCTATTATTTCATCCTATATAATGTCCCGAAGGGTGTACTAGAAATACTAAATTTCTTATGATCTGAATTTAAGTTCTCATTATTTCATACTTAATTTTGTAAGGTTCTAAACGAATTTGATGCATTCGTGCTAATAAGAACCTATCTACGACTGTTCCACTTATATCATTTATCTTCATCCCTCATGTCCCTTGCCATGTTAATACTAATTCTTGGATACCACTTGGGGCTTCTGCTACTTCTCACACTTAATGTATCACTATTGTAATTTTTACTACAGTCAATAACCTTCCATTTCCTTGACTTTAAGTATATCTCAAGTTCTTGTTGGGGTTTTCTCAAAGGCGCAGACGGAAGCGCGGTTCGGTCGAAATCGTAACTTAAAAACTTTTTAAACTTACTAAATAAATAATTCAATATCCCATATGAATAATTCATACATATTTCACATAAACATATTTATTCGATATCAAATAATGACGTAAATAATTTAGAAAATATCGTGAAACTTTTGCGAAAATATTTTTCCGCAAAATGGCATAAAATGCGTTTTTGCAGAAACCGACCAACCACTACACATGGGGGCTGCCCAAGTCAGCCCCAATAGTACTTGGACATCCGACACCCGGTAAGCCCGAAACTCACCTGGTAACGCTGTTTTTCGAAGTTTTCATATATTTTCACTCCAAAACACTTTCCGGTAATTATTCCAATCCCCAATACACATCCAATATATTTAAATAATATATTTTTCATCACAAAAATTTTAGAATTTCTAGATCTGATTTGGGTGACAAAAATATCATTTTTCATGCTTTAAATCCAATTTTCTCAACATTAATCATATTAATATTTACACCATTCAAAGCCACCACCTATGAAGAACTCAAGAATAATTCTAGGAGTTATCAGAGTGGTCATAACATTCTAGAATGGAAAAAAGTCATCAAATGATAAAATTGAACTAATATTACACTAATATTATTCAATCTAACTTCACACATGCATCTAGTCTCCAAATTCATCCTCCAAATCAAAAAGCACCAAATTCCAAGAAATAAATAAACCCTAGAACTATTCTAGATAATCAAAAACAAGAAACAAACTTTCTAAGCTTAAGAATATTAAAGATTACCTCAAAATCTTCTAATTTCCTTAAGATTTCTTCTTGATTTGATCACTTTCTCCCAAGTTTCTCTAAAGAAATATTTTTGGGAGCTTTGTAAGGAGAGACTTTCGACCATGGAGGAGTTATCTAAGAGGAAAAATAATTTTTCACTTAATATACAAGGCTTAACCTAACTTGGGGGCAATTTGGTCATTTTGGTTCATTTAATTAAAGTCTAAGGTTACTTGTTCAATTTGAATACTTAAAGCTTAAAAGGCATGCCATTTGTTTCCAATAATAAATAAACATATGTATTAACAATTATTACAAATGGATATTAATCTAATTAAATATAAAATTAAAGTAGACAAATTCAAATTGAATACTTCAACCTTAAAGTTTAATATTATTAGTAACCAACAATAATTCAACATATTACATAACAATTATGTAATATAGATATTATTTAATTATCTAAATTTTTAATATTTAAATATCTAAATAAATAATTAATATTATTATTTTTATATGTATTTTTATTTACACTAAATAACAATATATATATATATATATATATATATATATATTAATGACATATGTCAAAATCTCATTTGACAAAAAATTAATACGTATCAAATCAAATTTTGTATCAAATTAAAAATATATATTAATTATTAATTGATCAAAATCCCATGATGCATGTATTTTCGTTTAACTGTTAAATTATTCGAATGAACTTATTTAATCCGGTAAAGTATTATGAATATTCTGTATTATTCATAACGTGTTGCCCAAGTGCTCAACCAGTACATTTCATATAGTTGGACTCTCTAAGTTTAGGTTTATCAGTCACGGAATCAAATTTTGTGTCCATAATTCACCCACACGTAAATTATGACGACCACGGATAATCTCGCTAAACTATGCAAGTCGAGGTCATTGCATACGTATAATCCCTACGTCACAGGCTATCCATATTATACTGGGATATAGATAGGAAAGTCAAATCCCTAAGGTAAAATATAGTCAACTTACAAATTTACTATCTGTAGGCATTGCATTTTCGCATGTGAAACCCGATGATGAGTCTCAGTTGGAGGCACTACCTTTTTAGCTAAGGATATTGCGGGAAACGGAGGTCGGAAGGGGAAATTCAGAATAAGTACGTCATCAGATTCATTTCGCAAGTTCACTCTCTTCATTAGTGCTGTGTTCGTTACTTCGTTCGAACGTCAGGCAGATTGCGGACGTTCATGTAGCGTTCAAATGGGCGTTCGAACGGAGTCGGTATTTCTGGTTTTGCTGCTAGCCTCGCACCCCATCCCAATTAGCCCCCCAAAGCCCATAAAACACATCCCAATTAATAAAACACATTTAAAACACATGGGAAATTAAATTAAATATTAAATTAAATATTAAGGTAAATATTAATAATGTATTTGAATTAAATAAAATATTTAAACCATTACCAATTAATAAAACATAATATAATCATACCTAATTAAGACAAATCAAATATATTAACTTCCTAACTAAACAAATCACATACTAAATTAAAAAGATGTCATGCCTAATTAAAATCAATCATAACAAATTAAAGATATTGACTTCCTAATCTAAACAAATTTTGTCCCCCATCAAATCTCTTCCTTGTGAGACAAGGTGAAACCCTAGCACTTCTCTATATAAACAACCCCTAACCAAGACATGCATCCTCTAGCTCATACGGATAACTCACACAAAAATCACAACACAAAGAGCCTTAGCCACTCACGGCAATAGCAACAAGAAGAACATAAACAATTCCCTTCATCTCCTCCACTCCATAACCGAAAACAGCACCCCCTAAACCTCTACCCATCACCGAAAATCTCCCACATACAGCAGCCCTCCATCACCAAAAATATACCTCCAAATAGCAGCCCAAACACACCCCAAACAGCCCTTGAAACACGCCTGGACAGCAGCCCAAACCACTCCCAAAACAGTCCCTAAAATCCCTTAAAACAGTAACATAAACTGCACTTATAACCCTTGAAATAACCACACAAAACTACACTAAAAAACCACGAAAAAACACTCGAAATAGTTCGTTGAAACGTTAAGACAGTGACCTGAACAGTGAGCAGAAAATACAGAAGAAACAGCAACAAAACGGAGACCAGACGGCGAGCAAAGCAGCAAAACAGTGAGCTAAGACGCTGAACCAGTGAACCGGAAGAATAAGGAGCTTTTACCCCTTCAGATCTCCGCGAAACGCAAGTCCGAAGACGACTTAAAAGGTTAGACCTGAGGGTACTTTCCAAACCCATCTTTATTTGATTTTTGTTATTTATTTTGACTGTATTTTAATTATTTGTTGAATCTTGTGTGTGTATGATGCGTGTTGTGGGTATTGGATGAATGAAAGAGTGTCGTCTCTTGTGGTATATAGGATGGAAACCCAGACGTAAATTTCGTAGCCGAATCCGAATGGATGGTAGTGCGGTCTTTACTTGGGATACAACTCCACGTACCGCTTGAGTAAACGGCACCTTCTTTTGTTTCATGTTGCTTTGATTTATTTATTTATTTTTCGTCACTTGAATTCTGCATGTTGCTTATTTATGTATGATTCAATCGAGCGCATGGGCTTAGTAAGTGGAATGAAATATCCCCTATGGGGAGGGGTTAAAGCCCTTTACCACGATGCTCGCCGCGCCGGTTGATGTGTGTTCGGTTGAATGCAAGATACGTTCAATCGGGCATACTACGTTTGATATTATTGATTTTAATTCTTTGTATGTATGATTCAATCGAGCGCATGGGCTTAGTAAGTGCAATGAAAGATCCCCTATGGGGAGGGGTTAAAGCCCTTTACCATGATGATTTGCCGTGCCGGTTGATGTGTGTTCGATTGAATGCAAGATACGGTCAATCGGGCATACTAAGTCTGATATTATTGTTTTTTTTAATTCTTTGTTTGCATGATTCCATCGAGCGCATGGGCTTAGTAAGTGCAATGTAAGATCCCCTATTGGGAGGGGTTAAAGCCCTTTACCATGATGCTTTGCCATGCCGGTTTATGTGTGTTCGGTTGAACGTAAGATACGTTTGATCGGACATACTGAGCTTGACATTGTTGTCTTTATTCTTTGTGTTGCATGCATCAGGTCTGGTTCCATTCGAACGCGTTCTCGAACGTTACACGAACGCGAACCTTCTGTTTACCGTTCGAACGCGTTCTCGAACGCTACGCAAACGCACACGCACTTCCTTAGTCTCATCATGCATCAGGTCTGGTTCCGTTCGAACGCGTTCTCGAACGCTATACGAACGCGAACCTTCTGTTTACCGTTCGAACGCGTTTTCAAACGCTACGCGAACACGCACCCACTGAACTGAGTCATTTTCATCAGATTTCATACATAGTTTTCCTAGTAGCTATCCCCACATGTATGAAGACAATGTGTTTAATGTATTACAATTCATATGCCTATGTCATGATAACATTTGAGTATTATTTCTTGTGGTATATCGGATGGAAACCCAGACATAAATTCCGTAGCCGATTCCGAATGGACGGTAGTACGGTCTGTACTTGGGATACAATTCCACGTACCACTTGAGAAGGTGCTCACATGTGTGCTCGTGTGGTTAGTATGTGTGCTTGTGTTTTCTTGAATATAATATGTCAGTGAAGTTGTATGTTTGTCGCTCCTTTGATGTACTTTCAAGCATGCAATCTTAGATGTGAAATATATGTAAACTTAGGTGTAATTTTTATTTTGTACATGTGAATTTAGAAGCATGATGCTCTTGGAAATAAGTGCTACTTAAGCCTGATTAAATTATTACATAAACCCTTTCATTACAAGTGGCATAAGTAAGGGACCATTCCAAACCCAACGGTTTGAGGTCTTCCCTTGCGAGGGGTGAGTGCGGCCTTAAATCTCATTTTCCCGGTTCATACCGGGTGGTGACTCTATTATTCTCCGGTTTAGTCCCCCGTGGCTACTCCGTACTCCCGACCGGGCCGCGAGCCCGGGACAGCATGCGTCGCCCAGTTCCTGTGTTCCCACACTATCTCTAAATAACACTCGGAACTCGCTTCCAAAGTATACGGTCATGGATTTACTAGATCGCAAACACGTGCATGATACATATGCCATGTACATGGGACTGGCGGATTCTATCTGATAATCACAGGATATCATGAGCATCAGTCCACACCCAACAAACATGCGGAGGTCTGATCTAAATAGATCGATGACGTGACTACCATCAAAGTGTGGAGGATGTCTCATATATCCACAGTGGTATCTCAAGTCGAAGGACCACTACGCTACTCGACTCGAGAAGATTCCTATTGACGTTGGTGCACCATCTATTAGGAAATCTTCGACGAGTCGTTCAATATTTATCAAATAAACACCTACACGTCTATATGAGTCTCCCAAAACTCATGGTTCATTGGGATAAACCATCGGACTAGGTCTCGATAAACGACATGTACTGGTCTCAGCGGATTTTACTAACCGACCCGTGTCATTAAATCTTGACCAGGAACTTTATTTGAGAATATACAACTTATAGTGACGCTTCCCAATGTCAATTACAAACTACGTTGTAACTGCGCACTATGTTGTAAATCATGGGTCTTTGTTTAATATATACATATCACTAGTCATATTTAGTTTCAATCTAATTGTAATTAGATCGAATACATATATAAAAATAAGAGGTGCAACCGTTAAGTAAGTAATATTATGGAAAAATGAATTGTCCGTATTCATGAGTCGGACATAAATACGATCCAGATTGACACTCCGAGCACCAACCTTAAAACTTTCTCCCATTTGCTCTAGTGTCAATCCATGATATCATATACACATTTAAATATGTATCACATATGCATAGCCTTCAAGAGCTCACCTAGAACTCAAGAGGTAGGCAACAATAAGTAGGTCTGCTATAACATATTTAGTTTGTCCAACAAACCCAATCGTTTTCCTTAGCCAGCATCATTCATATTTTGTATAACCTAAGTTATACATCAATATGACTCAGATGCGACATCAATATTATGCTACAGCTACTGAGTTGTCTACGTATGTAGATATCAAATCCAAAATACTATGCAGACAACCGCAAGCATAATACTAATATCAAAACTT
Organism: Zanthoxylum bungeanum; assembly: GCA_019454045.1. Lineage (NCBI taxonomy): Eukaryota > Viridiplantae > Streptophyta > Magnoliopsida > Sapindales > Rutaceae > Zanthoxylum > Zanthoxylum bungeanum. Next base: position 81,470 of record SKCR01021833.1, read on the forward strand.
CTAATCTATAAGGTCACTATGCAACTTCGAAGTCAATACTTCATAAGTTACAACTAATTCCACTAACATAGTAGAATCATCCGTAACTTTAATTAATATGTATTAAATCAAATTTTGTATCAAATATAAATACATATTAATTAGTAATTGACTAAAATCCCCTAATGCATGTATTTTCGTTTAACCGTTAAACGATTCGAATTAACTTATTTAATCCGGTAAAGTATTATGAATAATCTATATTATTCATAACGGGTTGCCCAAGTGCTCAATGAGTACACTTCATATGGTGGGACTCCCTAAGTTTAGGTTTATCCATCACAGAATCAAATTCCGTGTCCATAATTCACCTACACGTAAATTATGACGACCCCAGATAATCTCGCTAAACTATGCAAGTCGAGGTCATTGCATACGTATAATCCCTCCATCACAGGCTATCCATATTATACCGGGGATATAGATAGGAACGTCAAATCCCTAAGGTATAATATAGTCGACTTACAAATTTACTATCTCTAAATAAGACTCGGAACTCGCTTCCGAAGTATAACACGACCATGGATTTACTAGATCACAAACACGTGCAGGATATCTATGTCCTGTACACAGGATGAATGAATTCTATCTAATACTCACATGATATCATGAGCATCAGTCCACACCCAACAAATAAGTGGAGGTCTGATCTAAATAGATCAGTGACGTGACTGCCATCAAAGTGTGGAGGATATCTCATATATCCACAGTGGTATCTCAAGTCGAAGGATCATTATGCTACTCGACTCGAGAAGATTACTATTGACATTGGTGTACCATCTATTAGGAAATTTTCGGCGAGTCATTCAATGTTTATCAAATAAACACCTACACGTCTATACGAGTATCCCAAGACTCATGGTTCATTGGGATAAACCATATGACCAGGTCTCGATAAACGACATGTACTGGTCTCAACAGATTTTACTAACTGACATGTGTCAGTAAATCTTGACCAGAAACTTTATTTGAGAATATACAACTTATAGTGACGCTTCCCAATGTCAATTAAAAACTACGTTATAAGGTCATGCACCATATGTCCCACCATCTAGGAAAACCCTTGAGGATACCTTGCATGCATTCATTGAGAAACAAGAAACCATCAATAACCAAAATGTGCAAACATTGATTGATATGAAAAATATTTTTTTTTCCAAAATCACATATGTTTTAACCATTAATGAGAAATGAAAGTTTCCTGCACAACCACAGCCAGACCCCAAAAGTCATCAAAACCCTCACGAGGGTAGTTCTGGTAGTCAACACATAGACCAAGTCAAATCTATTATTACTCCTCGTAGCGGTAGGGTCATGCACATACCTATTCTTGAACCTCGTAAAGTTGAAAATAAATCAGATTCAGAGGGTAAGGAAGAGGTTGATGAACCATTACCTATCGTTGATGATAATAATTTTTCTCATGCACTTCTATTTCCTGATGCATTAAAAATAAAGAAATTAAACCATTTCCCATAGATATATGAAATATTCAAACAGGTAAAGGTCAATATTCTTTTGTTAGATGTCATCCAACATATACCATCTTATATCAAATTTCTAATAGACTTGTGCACCGTTAAAAAAAAACATCTGGTAAGAAAGAAAGTTTTTCTAGCTGAACAGGTAAGTTCCATTCTCTCAACCAATAATGCATTAAAATATAAGGACCCAGATTGTCCAACTATTTCATGTATGATTGGAAATAAAAAAATTAAACATGATTTGCTTGATCGGGATCAACACACTGCAATGATGTCAAAAGGGCTAGTGTAAATTTACTTCCATTTTTGGTTTACCAACAACTTAATATTGGCGAGTTAAAACCAACTTCAACTACTCTTTTACTTGCCGATAGATCAGTCAAGGTACGGAAAATAATTATGGAAGACGTGTTATTACAAGTTGATAAATTCATATATCCCGTGGATTTTATTGTCTAGGAAATATAACCTGTAGCAGACAGTTATTATCCAATTCTTATAATACTTGGTCGTCCATTTTTAGCAACAGCTAATGCTTTAATTAATTATAGGAATGGAATAATGAATTTATCTTTTGGCAATATGATGTTGGTGCTTAATATTTTTAATATGTTCAAACAACCATACGACAAGGATAGTGAAGATCAGAGCATGGAACTAATTGAATGAATTATGGAGGAATATATTCAAGGGAGTTTATCTGATCCTACATAAATTTGTACAGCTAATTTTCTTGAATCAAATACACAATTAAATTTGGATATTCCTAATTATTTTTTACTTGATTCTACACAAGTACTGGAAGATGATGGAAAGAAGTAAAATTTTGAGGAACTATGAACAATGGAAGAAGAAAAACATGTGGAAGCACCCAATCTGGAATTGAAGACTTTGTCAGAAGGATTGAAGAATAATTTTTTTAGAGATGAACAAACTTACCTTGTGGTAATTCCTTCTTCTCTAACAAACGATCGAGAAGGTAAGTTTTTAAATATGTTGAGAGAACATAAACAAGGAATTGAATGGACTTTAAAAGATATAAAAGATATTAATCCTTTAAAATGGACACGCATAATATATTTTAAAGATAATTTCAAGATACGTCGACCACCCAAAAAAGCGTTAAACCTTTATAAAAAAGAAGTGGTTAAAATAGAAGTCTTTAAATTTCTTGATTCATTCTTCCCTTACATACCTGGTGACCGGCGTAAACACACACGTATAACGCAAGCGCACGTATCGTTCAAGTAGTATAAAAATATCGATCCCACAAGGACTTAATATCAAAACTATTAATTTTATGAGGTCAAATGATTACTAGTATCTAACAGGTTAATTGATTGATTTGAAATGGTGACGATTCAAAATTTAAAAACAAGTAAATAAAATTGTCGAAAATAGGTTTCAAGAAAATTCAATATTAAAAACTATCTAGGGTTGTGATTTCTTCCAATATCATTTTAAAGATGAAGTGGTTATCTTATAGTTGGGTAATATATTAATTTATTAACTTGGAACACTAAATTATGTGTAAGCCTCTGTCGATGGTCAGACACAAATACCCAGTTTAACCCAATTGAACCATATGTCTATGTCAACCAAATTATCTGGATTCATTAAGTTTAAGTCCCAATTATGGCTACCCCCGCCCGACAGGTATATTCCTATCCTGTAAGGAAATCTATTAAAGGGTTATCTATCCTCAAGGAAGATCGTGGGCTATTGAGTCTAAGGCTGAAACCTAAAATCCCTATGTCTAGTTCATTTTAGATTTACCAGATCAATTTTATTAATGGCCAGTTAATGAAAAAGCATTAAGTTTAAGACTCAATAAATAAATCTTTATATTACCCAAGCTATCATCTAACCCTTATAAAACGGTGATATTGGGTTTCATCACAACCCCAGATAACTAATTTAGTTACAACACATAACTAGGGCTAGTAAAAACTTGAAAATAAAAGACATAAAGTAAAAATGCGGTAAAGTAAATACTGAAAAGTAAATTACAATAAAATAAAATAAAATGCTAAGGTAAAAGGAATTACTTTTACTACTACTAATTTAGATATCTCCCATAAAATAATATATAAACTTGTGATTCTTTTTCCAACCAGCCATATAGGCGGTAACCTGATTAAGTCAAATTAAGTCCAACCAGCCATAAAGGCGGAACCAAAATTAAATTACCAACCGACCAATCTGGCGGTATCCTTTATTAGTCAGGTTTAAATCAGATTAAAATGAATTACCAACCGACCAATCTGACGGTATTCTTTTTAAGTCAATATTTTAAATAGTGAATATATTATTTTAAAGGGAGATTAATCTAAATAGTAACAGTAAAAGAATTACCTTTCACCCTAGCTGGGGGAGTTACCTCCTCATGGTAAATAAAAAAAAAACTGTAAAAAGTAAAAAGTAAAAATTAAATTACTATATTAACAAAACGTAATTAAAATTAATTACAAAACTAAAAACTAAAAAACTAAAAATTAAAAGAAAGTAGAGAGAGAAACTCTCTCTTTAGAAAGATTATAAGAGAGAGAGTGGTGCATTGAATTCTGAAATCTCGAGCTCAATTTATAGGCGCGGATAAGCTTCCAGCGTCGCGACGCCAAGTCCCTCAGCGTCGTTACGCCAGCTTCTGTCGACGTGGCACGCTCTGGTTCGCTGGTTTGAAGATTCTGGATAAGCTGATAAGGTGACACGTGGCGCGGTGGTTGGTCTTTAATTATTGTGACACGTGGCGACTTCTGATTGGTCGCTGAGATTCTTAACCGCCACGTGTCAGATAAGGATAGGATATCCAATAATTGATGCTGACGTGGCGGTGATGTGGCGGTGACGTGGCGACACGTGGGAAAGAGACTGTCGGCACCGTAGAATTGCGACACGTGTCACTTCCTGATTGGCTGATGATGATGTGGCACGACACGTGGCGATTTGACTTGTTGACTTGCTGACGTTGCTGATGACATGGAATGACACGTGGAACACGTGGCGATGATGACTGTCGGCACCGTAGGATGCTGACACGTGGCACGGCGCATGTTAGCAGATCGACTGTGATGGTGACACGTTAGCATTGTTCGGCGCATGTTAGACGTCGCGACGCGGAAGGATTGGCGTCGCGACGCGCTAAACACCAAAATATCCATGTTGACGCATTTTTGTCCGTTTTTGCCCCAAATTGCCTCCAATGCTTTCCAAACTTTATTTATCTACAAAATAACACAAAATACATCAAAACGTTCACAAAACTCGAGAAACTATACGAAATATTAGGTTAAATGAGTGGAAAATAGTGATATAAATACCACTCATCACACCCCCAAACCTAACATTTTGCTAGTCCTCGAGCAAAACATAAAATAAAATAACATGAAAATAAAATTAACTAAGCCACTTTCGTAGGGATCACGATTGCATTTAGCGTATGCAACAAGCCTTTAAATCCCTAGGTGTCCCTAGTGGACGAGTTGTAGTCTCGTGAGGGTTTACAGCAATGATACCCACAAACATTTTTACAAAAGTAAAAAGTTAGTTAAAACTAATGCACACAAAAGCAAAAAGACAAGGGAAAAGAGAATAAAGATGTTAGTGACTAATCAGGTGAAACTTCTACTGCAAGTTACTAGTTGTTTTGTTTCTTTCTAAATTACCGAATAAGTAAATTCTCCGATTATTTTTACCATTCTCCATATATACAGCCAACAAAATATTAAACAACTTATTTTTGGCCACAACAGTCATAAGTGCAGTTGATAAGAGAGTAATATTTTTTTCCAAAGTTCTATCAGATTTCACACTTTTTTGGAGCAATGGAATAATTTTCTGATTTTTTGATTTTTTATGATTTTTCTCTATTTTTTTTATTTATATACAATATCTTCCGTCTATGTAGCGAGTGTTGGGTCGGTGACTCCCAAACCAGTTGGCTTTAGGGCACCAGGTGTTAAGACACCCCTACGGACTTAATTACTCAGACTTCATATATATATATTTTTGCAGCATCTTCGATCCATGTAACGAGCTTTGGGCCAGTGACTCCCAAACCAGTTGGTTTTAGGGCACTAGGTGTTAAAACACCCTTACAGACTTAATAACCCGGATCTTAGATATTTTTTTATTTTTTTATTTTTTTATTTTTTTTTTACTCCATTGCTTTTTGAGATGCTTCCTCCAATTAAACTAGAGCACTGAATATTACAAACTTTTCAATTTTAGCTCATGTTCGTATGTTACTATATATGTTGATAATATCTGCTAACTGAGCATATGAAGATCCATTTTAGTCCGTTTTAAGGAGAATTCACAAATTAAATATTTCAAAATGAAATAAACAAAAATTAACTTGTTTTGAAATAGGTTTGAGATACGTCTCAGGAGTGGAAACTCCTTACTCAGCTACCTTTTACCAATTTCACCCTTTTAGTCCAAATAAAAACACAAAAACGCAAAATATTTTTGTCATTTTTGAAAAATTTTCAATTTTTTTTGTATTTTTCGAAAAATTTTGGACTAAAAATAAAAACAACACTCAAACTAAAAACAAGGTACTGATCAACTAATTTCCTCCCCCAAACCTAAATGAGACATTGTCCCCAATGTCTTAAACAGTAAAAGGAGAGTTAAGAAAATAATACCTGGTTAGCTGAAATTCTACAGGAAATTAAAGGTTAAGATCCAGATTTATCCGACGCCTCTCACCACGATCGTCCTCGGACCAATTTATCTTTGAAAGGATAGGGTCAACTTGTGGTTCATAAGCTATGAGTTGGTCTATTAGATCCGGAGCAGTTCTGGCAGTGAAAAGGAGTTCTTTCATAGGTTTTGACACAAACCCATTTCTCCGGGCATCATCAAGAAACACACAAAGAAAATCATAAAATCCATCAACATTGAGCAATCCAAGCGGTTTCTGGTGTATGTTCAGGTTCGCCCAAGATAGAACTATAAAAATTTCCTCCAATGTACACAAGCCACCTGGCAAAGCGATAAAAGCATCAGCACGGTTAATCATTTCTACCAGTCATTCAGACATACCTGGCACGATTAGTTCCTCTCCGTTTGATGATCCAATAAGATTTGCCTCTGCCAAGGGTTTTGGGATGATTCCCAAAACGTGACTGCCTCCCTCTTGTACAGCCTTTGAAACGATCCCCATAAGTCCGAGATTGCCTCCGCCATATATTAAGTGTATATTCCTTGCAGCTAAGACTCGACCCAATTCATGTGCTGCTTCTACGTATTGTGGTTTAGTACCAACACTACTACCGCAAAACACACAGATATTTTTAACTCGTCTTCTTGAAGTAGTTTCCATTTTTTACGTATTTCTTTCTCAACTCCGGATGCCTTCAAAAGTGCAATGACGGGCTGAATTTATAGTACCTGAAAAAGGGTGAGTAATAATAGCACAAGTATCTTCCAGAGGACGATTAGTAACGAATTAATATCGTGATAGTCAAAAAGGTCTGGATCTTGTCAGAGAAAATAAAAGAAAACATCAAAACAAATCACAATTATTAAGAAAAGACAAAGAGATATAATATTTACAAGAAAAGTAACGGCTTGACTGACGTCTATGCGTCAGGGACAAGCTTCCCATCCAATTTTCTTATAAATTGGCAAACAGGGTCTTTTTGAGTCAGATTCCCGAGACTTAACAGTTGTCTTTCCTTTTGGAGTTGTGTATGTAATTTGCGAATGGTTATATTAACATATCCACTGGGATGCGTCTCAAGAGTTAAAGATATATCATCTAAAGACTCCTTACTCAAGCCATCCCTAATGAATTTAATTTTGTCTTCGCGATTATCAGACACCATTCCTAAAGAACGACAACGAGTGTTGCAATTAAATCGTGCACATTTGAAACAAACACCCATTTGCTTAGCTCTACGTTTCTTTGCATAGGTGCTTCTTCCAAAACCAGACAGATGTGAAATAAAAGAGTCAGAAGACTCACCTGCCAATCGGACTCGGGCTTCAATTACCCAACGAATATCATTAGGAATACCATGGATTGTCAATAACCTCATCCGTTCCAAGCGAGTTTTGTAGACTTTTATCAGAGATTTTGGAGGGAGAGAAGGAAATTGCTTGTGAAGATTTGCGAGAGCATCTTCCATCGTGAAATGACTAAACCTGCAAAAATTAAACACACAAAATTAAATCACACCAAATCACAATATATACACAAATTGCATGGGTTGCCTCCCTACTAGCGCTAAGTTTAAAGTCGTCAGCCAGACTTGGCTTCTCGAACGTTAAGCTGGATCTGAAAGTGTAACACTTTCTTTTTGTCGCTCAAATGATTCTCCCCAGTAGTGCTTGACACGCTTGTTTTTAACCTTGAAAGTTTTGTTAGCATCAGGATCATGTATCTCAACGGCTCTATTTGGTAAAACCTTGGTGATCACAAATGGACCTGACCACCGTGATTTTGGCTTCCATGGGAAGAATTTCACCCTTGATTTGTTTAACAGTACCTTCTGCCCTGGTTCAGTTGTATGCGCACTAACTTCTCATCATGTCTCTTCTTGCCATTTTCTTGTGTACAATTTGGCATCATCAAAAGGCTGATTCTGAAATCCTCCAATTCGTTGAGCTGGTGGAACTTTTTCTTTTATGTTTCTTGTAGTGCAAGAATTGGCTCTTTCAATGCAAAATATGCTTTATCTTTAGGTTCCACAGGCAATTGACATGTTTTAAGTTTGTCAGTAGAACTTTGTCTTTCATCAGAGTTCTGAATGGTACTGTGTATCATATCGAGTTTGAAACATTCCTCCTTCTTTTCATCATATGGGAAATTCATGGCTTTGAAAACATTGAATGTTACTTCTTGGTCTTATACCCTCATGGTTAGTTCTCCTTTTTGTACATCAATAATGGTTCGACCTGTAGCCAAGAATGGTCTCCCGAGGATGATTGGCACGTCTGCGTCTTCCTCCATATCAAGGACAATAAAATCTGCTGGGAAAATGAATTTGTCAACCTTGACCAGCACATCCTCAACTACGCCTCTCGGAAATACGAGCGTTCTATCTGCAAGTTGTAGTGAGACTGAAGTGGGCATTATTTCTCCAATCTGCAGTTTCCTGAAAATAGAAAAAGGCATCAAGTTAACACTCGCACCTAAATCACACAAAGCCTTACCAAAGTTATGTTCTCCTACGACGCAAGGAACAGTGAAACTGCGAGGATCTTTCAACTTCGGGGGAAGTTTCCTCTGAATGATAGCACTGCATTCTTCTGTTAATGCTACTGTCTCGTAATCTCCCAATCTCTGTTTTCGTGAAAGAATATCTTTCATGAATTTGGCATAGGTGGGCATTTGTTCCAACGCTTCTGCAAATGGAATGTTGATATGCAGCTTTTTGAAGATTTCCAGGAACCGGGAAAATTGCTTGTCCAATTTATTCTTCTGAAGATGTTGAGGAAAATGTGGAGGTGGAGCGACCTGTTCTTTTTCCTTTGCTTCTTTTTCCTCCATTTGTTGCTTTGTTTCTTTTGGAACTTCCTCAGCAGTTGAATTGACTCCAATATCTTTGTTGATTTCAGTACCGCTCTTTAACATGATGGCATGACATTGTTCCTTCCCCATGTTTCTTGGATTTGGCTCTGTGTTGCTAGGAAGGGTACCTGGCGGTCTGTAACTCTGAGCATTTGCCAATTGTCCCATTTGATTCTCCAGTGCTTTAATAGAAGCAGATTGACTTTGAATTAATGCTGCTTGGGATTGAAACATAGCATCATATCTTGCTGAGTGAGAGTCGTGTTTTGCTTCTATCTTTTTCAAGTGGGTCAACACTTCTGTTATTCCTGGTTCATTTGCCTGCTCCTGGCTTTTGTTCTGTTGCTGGAATTCAGGTGGTGGATAGTTCTGCTGTTGGCCTGAATTGTTGCTCCATGATAAATTAGGATGATTCCTCCACCCTGGGTTGTAGGTGTTGGAATATGAATTGTTCCCCTGTCTGTTGAAATTGTTGACATAATTCACCGTCTCTTCATGTTGGTTCGACTCTGGTGCTCCTCCATATGGTGAACTTGTGGTTCCAGCGATGTTCACAACTTGCGTGCTAAGTGTTTCTAGACATTTTCATATATGATCCAGCCCGGTATTCACTGCTGTGTTTGCTCCAACTTCATAAATTCCTGCAATTCTTTGGATCATGCTCCTTTCTGTTGGCCATTTCTTCGATTAGGTCTCAGGCTTGATCTTCTCCTTTTGCCATCAAGGCTCCTCCAGCAGCAGCATCGATTGTGGTTCTCATTATTCTAGAAAGCCCATTATAGAATGTTTGGACTTGAAGCCATTTTGGAATCTCATGGTGAGGACATTTCCGGAGCAAATCTTTGTACCTTTCCCAAACTTCGCATAGGGATTCTGAATCTTGTTGTACAAAGGATGTGATGTCATTCCTCAACTTTCTGGTTCTGGCTGGTGGAAAGTACTTTGCAAGAAATTTGGTGTCTAAAGTGTTCCAAGTTGTGATGGAACATGCTGGTAGTGAAAGTAGCCAAGCTTTAGCTCTGTCCTTTAAGGAGTATGGAAAAACACGCAGTCTCATTGCTTCTTCAGCTTCTCGGTTGTAATTAAAACTGCCGCAAACTTCCAGGAAGTTGCTGATGTGGGAATTAGGATCTTCAGTTGCATTCCCCCCGAATTGAACTGAGTGCTGAATCATCTGAATGCATGTTTTGATGTCACACGCATTTGCTGGTAAGGGAGGAAGTACAATGCAAGAAATGAGTATGTCAACCACCGGAATGGTTCTGTCTCGAATGGGAATTGGTGGTGCAACGTTCAAAGGTTCAGGTTCCATGTTGACTAAAGCTTCTTGGCTTCTCGCCTTTCCCTTCTCAACTGTCTGATGGTTCTTTCAATTCTGGGTCAAGCGGTCGGAGTTCAAAGCTTCTGGTTCGTCTCATGAAGTTTCTGAGAACCTGAAACACAAGAAAAAAAAAACAATAAGTAAAAATAAATTAGATACAAGTAACGTATCTAACCCCTAAATTAATAGTAAAAGATAAATAAGTCCCCGGTAACGGCGCCAAAAACTTGACCGGCGTAAACACCACGTATAACGCAAGCGCATGTATCGTTCAAGTAGTATAAAAATATCGATTCCACGAGGACTTAATATCAAAACTATTAATTTTATGAGGTCAAATGATTACTAGTATCTAACAGGTTGATTGATTGATTTGAAATAGTGACGATTCTAAATTTAAAAACAAGTAAATAAAATTGTCGAAAATAAGTTTTAAGAAAATTCAATATTAAAAACTATCTAGGGTTGTCATTTCTTCCAATATCATTTTAAGATGAAGTGGTTATCTTATAGTTGGGTAATATATTAATTTATTACCTGGAACACTAAATTATGTGTAAGCCTCTGTCGATGGTCAGACACAAATACCCAGTTTAACCCAATTGAACCATATGTCTATGTCAACCAAATTATCTGGATTCATTAAGTTTAAGTCCCAATTATGGCTACCCCCGCCCGACAGGTATATTCCTATCCTGTAAGGAAATCTATTAAAGGGTTATCTATCCTCAAGGAAGATCGTGGGCTATTGAGTCTAAGGCTGAAACCTAAAATCCCTATGTCTAGTTCATTTTAGATTTACCATATCAATTTTATTAATGGCCAGTTAATGAAAAAGCATTAAGTTTAAGACTCAAATAATAAATCTTTATATTACCCAAGCTATAATCTAACCCTTATAAAACGGTGATATTGGGTTTCATCACAACCCCAGATAACTAATTTAGTTACAACACATAACTAGGGCTAGTAAAAACTTGAAAATAAAAGACATAAAGTAAAAATGCGGTAAAGTAAATACTGAAAAGTAAATTACAATAAAATAAAATAAAATGCTAAGGTAAAAGGAATTACTTTTACTACTACTAATTTAGATATCTCCCATAAAATAATATATAAACTTGTGATTCTTTTTCCAACCAGCCATATAGGCGGTAACCTGACTAAGTCAAGTTAAGTCCAACCAGCCATAAAGGCGGAACCAAAATTAAATTACCAACCGACCAATCTGGCGGTATCCTTTATTAGTCAGGTTTAAATCAGATTAAAATGAATTACCAACCGACCAATCTGACGGTATCCTTTTTAAGTCAAATTTTAAATAGTGAATATATTATTTTAAAGGGAGATTAATCTAAATAGTAACAGTAAAAGAATTACCTTTCACCCTAGCTGGGGGAGTTACCTCCTCATGGTAAATAAAAAAAAACTGTAAAAAGTAAAAAGTAAAAATTAAATTACTATATTAACAAAACGTAATTAAAATTAATTACAAAACTAAAAATTAAAAGAAAGTAGAGAGAGAAACTATCTCTTTAGAAAGATTATAAGAGAGAGAGTGGTGCATTGAATTCTGAAATCTCGAGCTCAATTTATAGGCGCGGATAAGCTTCCAGCGTCGCGACGCCAAGTCCCTCAGCGTCGCTACGCCAGCTTCTGTCGACGTGGCACGCTCTGGTTCGCTGGTTTGAAGATTCTGGATAAGCTGATAAGGTGACACGTGGCGCGGTGGTTGGCTTCAATTATTGTGACACGTGGTGGCTTCTGATTGGTCGCTGAGATTCTTAACCGTCACGTGTCAGATAATGATAGGATATCCAATAATTGATGCTGACGTGGCGGTGATGTGGCGGTGACGTGGCGACACGTGGGAAAGAGACTGTCGGCACCGTAGAATTGCGACACGTGTCACTTCCTGATTGGCTGATGATGATGTGGCACGACACGTGGCGATTTGACTTGTTGACTTGCTGACGTGGTTGATGACATGGAATGACACGTGGAACATGTGGCGATGATGACTGTCGGCACCGTAGGATACTGACACGTGGCACAGCGCATGTTAGCAGATCGGCTGTGATGGTGACACGTGGCACGACGCATTTTAGCAAAGTCAAACTTTTCTCAGATTCTGATTTGTGGACCCGGCGCACGTTAGCACTGTTCGTCGCATGTTAGACGTCACGACGCGGAAGGATTGGCGTCGCGAAGCGCTAAAGACCAAAATATCTCTGTTGACGCATTTTTGTCTGTTTTTGCCCCAAATTACCTCCAATGCTTTCCAAACTTTATTTATCTACAAAATAACACAAAATACATCAAAAAGTTCACAAAACTCGAGAAACTATACGAAATATTAGGTTAAATGAGTGGGAAATAGTGATATAAATACCACTCATCACCTGGTTTGGAGAAAAAGACATATGCTAAGAAACGGAGAGCTAAACAATTATGTGTTTGTTATAAATGTGGACGTTGGACGTGCAACACTCGTTGTCTGTAACATCCCCGATCTGGGAGATGCTACCGGCAGGGGATAGACCGTACTAACCCCATAAGCCTCTGACTCTGATAACTACTATTCAATTTCTGATACTATTTTCTCTAATATATATATTTATATATTATGTAAGGGACAATAGCCCAAACTTAACAACTTATCATGCAAGCTCAACTCCAAAAATTGTATGCATAAAATATGTGTCTTTAAAATGATTATGACATTAATAGAAACCGGTACATGACTTCTATTTTGACTCTGACTAGACTCTTATGCTCTCTGACTCTAGACTTGTCGACTCAGACCCACTAGTGACTGCCATCAGTATTCGTCCTCTAGAGCTCCTACTCCTGGAATACCTGTAAAACAAACACTAGGAGTGAGCGGGTTAGACCGTTGTACGATCTAAGTGAGTGGACTAAAAACTGAAATGCTGTTACAAAAACATTTGGTTCTAAAACCAAGATTTTTAATGAAAAACTTATAGGAAAACTTTCTTTCTGAAAACTTTACTTGAAACCTCTTTAGTAAAACTTCTCTTTCTAAAACTTTCTTTTGAAAATCTGGTTCTGAAACTATTTCTGAAAGTCTTATTTTTTTTTTAAAAAAAAAACTGTTTGAAAATTTGATCACTGTGAACTGCTCTGTATCTGAAAACCTTGACGTATGAGGGCATTACGTATCGTCGTCCCCTCATACGCCTAACTGTAGCCAGCAGTACAAATCCATGATTTTGGGGCGTTACGTATCGCCATCCCCCAAATAATGCCACTACCGTCTCTGAAATTGGTGGCCTTGGGGTGTTACGTATCGTTGTCCCCCAAGCCACAAACTAGAACTGGGGGTGCGGATCTATGCTACCACCCAAGCTCTGAAACTAGGGTCTAGGGGCGTTACGTATCGCCGTTCCCCTAGCCCTGCTCTAGGTTCTGGGGGCATTACGTATCTCTGTCCCCCCAATCCTCTACATGTGCACATGTCTCTGTCCGTCAATTCCAACTGTGTCAAGTTACATACTAGGGTGAGTTTTTTGCATTTGACCTCGAAATCACTATTCATCCAAATTTTGACTTACATTTTTGACCTATTTCTGGTCTGATTTTGAACATATATTCAACGGTGAAGTTGTAGGTCTCGATCTCAGATTTCGACAATATAAAATTCATAAAAATCGAAGTTTATATGAAAAGGTTACGCCCCAAATACCACGAGTTGTCCAAATGGAACATTGTACAGTCTCGTCCCATGACTTCGAGAAATTTACCGATTGTCCCCAAAGTCATTCCGAGTCTCAATATAATTTATTTTATATGCCTTCGTCCCTTTCGTAATAGTACAGTTGTATATAGTAGTAAAAACTACCGGTCGTTAAAAATTCTCCCCTCCTTAAATATGATTCATCCTCGAATCCTTTCTAAACTTGGGACCATGTCATAGATCAGAGGGTTTACGAGCTATCTTCCTATACCACTAGCTGAACTGACTTTATACTCAAAACTATCTTGTTTCATCTGCTAGGACCTTTTTACCTTTCTGTGAACTAACTCACGTTCGCCTTAATCTTTCTATTATTTTGGCTTCTGTTTCATACCTTGTGCTTCTTAAATTCTTTGAGTGAAAGGGGGACTTTTTACCCTGTTCCTATAACTTCTGTTGGTTACCTTACACTATGGCCATGCTAAAGTCCTTATGATGCACCAATGAGCCTCATTCCTAAATCTTTCATTATACTATGCTTATTCTAGCTCATTACACGCATGAGTTATCAGTTCTGAATGATTCTAGGTTTGTGGTTTTTGTCCACTCATTCTATTTCTTGACTGTCAAGACTTCTTATATTTATTCCATAAGAAGAAATGTTCTACGAAACTCCTTACTAAGAACTCAGTGCCCTTTTACGTAATCCGCATAACTATTGAGCTAGGTTTTTCAACTTTACTTACGACTCTTTTATCTCTATAGGTATTTACACTTCTCTAACTGGGTTCTTTTACTTTGGCTTTGACTCCAGAAGGTATATACATCTACCTTCGTATTGTTAGGGATATGCCCTATACCCAACTTGTGGATGGGCTATATATACATGTATTTGTAATATTTTCATTAATTAATAAAATGGAAATCTTTATTATACATGTCTTACATAACTTATATGAATCATCAACACTGTAATAAAGCCCTTGGAGTAATAAGACGATGGTTTCCACGCCTTATGAGAATCATTACTCTTAAATGTTCCTAGTCATAGTTTTGTGAATAATCTGGGCGTTCACAAAGCGGAGAGACTAGCATGATGATATGATCCACCCTTAAGTGGGGTAGCCGATCTCATAGGCTACTAGGGGAGATCCGTCCGCTTGGTGTATCACATGGATGCATGAGTTGCTCGTGTCCATCAAACTGACCACCGAAAGTTTTCATATGGAGTGTTTATTTAATGTGTCTGTGAGAACTTTCATGTATCGATTATATGACTAGTCCTTAGACTTGAGGTCTTTACAATCGTATGTGTGGATCAAATAACTTTGACATTCTCCTTCCCTCGTTCAAAAGATCCAGTCATAAGGGTATGATTGGGTCATTTGTTGAAACACATGAAGTTTGTAAAGATACAACAGAGAATCACCACTCTCTCGGATAATATTTTCTTATAAGAGTAGTATTACAGTTCGCTGGTTGATATGTGTGATCAGTTCTTGAGACTGTGGCCATAGCAGAAGAATCATGTGAGATTCTTGGGTTAGCACGATTCATGTCATACCTTTGACCATATGGGTAGACACTTTCCGTACCATAGGTCAATAGGTGGGGATACAGTGAGGCGATGGACCGTATCATATGTAAATCACATACATAATGGGTATATATATCTTTCCTTCTCATTTGAAGGCCTTGGCATGTTGCTAGATGTCAATCTTGGTCATTGAAATCGAACGACCATCTGATCAGAGGATAATTTATGTTCGATTAAATTATCACGATTCATTTCATGTCCAACTTGAGGGGAACCCAAAAGGTCACACACAACAAAGTCGAAATCAATGGTTAACAGTGCATAGTATAAATATAACAGCATATATGATTGCTGTAGGAATTGTTCATAAATGGTTCAATGTATTTAATTATTGAACAGATCATTTATGAGGTTCCATAGTGGCTTAGGGCTTGGTGATTGACGATAGGGGCACTTTGGGAATTGGAATAAAAAAATTAATATTCACCTGAATAGTAACATGAATAGTAAGGTGAATAGTAATTTTTTTTTGGTTATTTGTTTTTAATTCCAATTCGGCCCAAACTCTTATTAGAGTTTTATAATTTCATTAAACCACTAAATTAATATCCAATGGCTAAGATTAAATTAGCTTTTATCCCACATCGGATTCTTAATTAATTTTGTTATCTTTGGAGCACTATATAAACCCAAAGAATTCTTCACAAATTTTACACCAAAACCTTTCATATCTTGGGTTTATATAAGTGAACAACTCTAAAGTTTAAGAGTAAGCCACTGATTTTGAGGATCCTTAAGTCTAATTGACTAGAGGAACCTCGAGTTAAAAGTTTTGAGGTATTTTCCTAGGATTGCACCAAGTGCAAAATACCCGTACACTCGAGGCGTAGTCTTGCCGTTGAGTTTTGGCTTTGGTGTGTGCATCTTTGGAGGCCACACACTTGGGTGGCTCTTTGGAACATGGAAGAGCTTGTTGAGTTCGAGAAAAGCTTGTAGATTGGAGGGAGGACTAGAGGAGTCTTCGGTTCAAGTAAGTCTTTTTCTTTCTTTATTTTCATTAGAGTTCTTATGATAAGTTAGCATGTTTAGGTTTATGTTCTTTGCATGTTTTATGAGTTTTATGCTTAGAATATATAGTAACATGCCTAGGCTTGTAGAATAATCAAAACAAATGGGTCTTGGGCAAAGGGAAAGCGGCATAATAATTTTAAATTTCCGTTGCGCACTCGCGGCCGCTTCCCAACAGTGATATCAGCGCGCCGTTTTTGTTTTGATTAGTTATCTCTCATTTGAACTCGAAATTGGGTGTGTAAAAGCTCGTTGAAAAGCTAACACCCTGAACATAATTTTAGGCACAAGTTTTGCATGATTTGGTTAAGATTTGAACTTTGAAATTGTATTTAAAGTTCACGCGTCCGTAGAAAAATATGAATAGTAAATTTATTTGAATAAAATAAAATGCAATATCATAATTAAATATTAATCAAAGTTATTTAATGCCTAAAATAATTCCAACATATTAAAACTCATATGCTTGATGATTCTATGTATGATTAGAATTGGCATGATTATTTTGGGGTGCAAGCATCTAGAGACTTTATAAGAAATAGAGAGTGTATTGCTTATGCCTTAGCTAAGTAATTATTTCGTGATGAACTTAGAGATTTATTACCTTTAAGGCTAATAAATATGAATCACTTGTTTATAATAAAAGACATTATAAAAGATACAAGTGGGTTGGGACCAAGGGGTTAATAAAACTTTCCAAACTAAAGTTAATTTAACCAAATGTATTACTAGAGTTAGATAATGATTTTGTGTCTTCCTTCACTCACTACCTTTCTATAGCCAAAAGGAAAAGCTGTGAAGACATCTAGATAATCATTTACTCAAAGCTTACCTTAAAGCATATTTAAAGTGTTGGACTAATTTGGAGGATCTATTGTTTATTCTTGTCACCAAGGCAATAAAAGCCTAAGAGGTAAGGGTATTTAAGAGCGTTCGCTCCACCCTCACTCTGGGGAATTTTCAATGGAGGAATCCATTTGACATTTATTCACTTAAACTTGCTAAAATCCTCAATAATAATTTAATTCTAAAATTTGCCTCCCATTGTAAAGTATATACCCAAATGGCTTAAACCGTATTGGTAGGACTAGGCTTTACCAGAATGACCAATACCAATTTGTCCCTAAATCGTACTATTGACAATGGTTTGACTTTTTCGAGTCATAAGACGCAGCGACCCTTAGACGTGTTCTTATAACTTAGTGGCAAAGATTGGGTGTCCACAAGGACTAGCATAAGTTATGGCATGTTTGATTGCCCAACCCAATGATCAAGGAATTATGATTTATATCATAAATTGGTTGGGAACCTACCTAATTATCGTATTTTATAACGACCGGCCCTAGTCGAAGTTATGAAATGATGATAATGGGATCCTTGCCCACAAGAAATCCATCATATTGGGGTTGATGCGATTTGCTTAAAATTTTAAAACAATTGAGTGGGAGCAACTTCATAATATTAAAAGCCCATGTTATTATGAAATATTAATGAAAAATTAATCCTAATTTTAACGTTTTCTCTTAACAGGTAGGTTAAAATATTTAACAAACATTCAAATGGAAAATAGAGTATCACTTCGTTCCATCATTGATGAGCATAAGCTCAAAGGGGAAAACTACAATGACTGGTTTAGAAACCTTAAAATTATCTTATGACAAGAAAAGATTTTCTATGTTCTTGAAAGATCATTTCCCCCTGAACCCGTAGAAGATGCTGACCAAGATACATTTGAATCTTGGAAGAAACACGTCGATGATGATGAGCAAGCAGTTTGTATAATGTTTGGTTCTATGTCGGGCGAACTTCAGAAAGCTCACAAAGATATGGATGCTCAAACTATCATCTTTCACTTGAAGAAGTTGTATGCAACTTTCGTTCATACTGTGAGATTCCAAGTGTCATGTGTCTTATTCCAAACAAGGTATAAGAATGATCTGTTAGTGGACATGTGCTTAAGATGATTGGCCACATTGAAAAATTGTCCAACCTCGGGTTCATCAGAGATCATGAGATAGGTCACGATCTAATTCTTCAGTCCTTACCAAAAGAATTCTCTAACTTTATTATGCAGTTTCATCTATCTAATAAAGAAGCTACTTTAGCAGAATTGCACACTCTGATAAAGCAAGCAGAGAAGGACTTGAAACCGGAGCTTAAAACCTCCATCATGCTTACGGGTACGGACCTGAAGCCACGAGGCCCAAAGAAAATTAAGGCCAAGGCCAAGGCTCCAGATCACCTAAAGCCCAATGGTAAGGTGGAGAAGAAAAAGGGAAAGAGGAAATATTTCTTTTGTGGAAAGAAGTGTCATTGGAAGAAAGACTGCAGATCCTTGAAAGCCAAGGAAGCTAGAGAAGCCCAAGAGGCCAAGAAGCCCAATGCTTCAGGTATGTTGTATATGATTGAACTATATTCTCAAAACTCTGAACCTTCTACTTGGGTGTTTGACACCGGTTGTGGGACTCACTTGTGTAACAATGTGCATGGCTTGAGAAACAGAAGAAGACTCCGTCATATGGAGGTTGACTTACGCATGGGTAATGGAGCAAAACTGGCTGCATTGTGCGTGGGGACTTATTCATTAGTTTTGCCGAATGGTTTAGTTTTAGACATAGAAGATTGTGTTTATGTACCTTCTCTAGTAAAGAACATCATTTCAATTTCTTCTTTATATAATAAAGGCTTTTCATGCCTAATAAGTTGTAATGAATGTTCTATTTATTTCAATGAAATAAAATATGGAGATGGTATTTTGAATAATGGTATCTATGTCTTACAAATTAACAGAGAATGTTCAACCTCTAATATATACAACGTTAACTCGAATAATCTCAATGAATCACTTCTATGGCACAGTCGCTTATGTCATATCAATGAAACAAGATTAACTAAGCTACATAAGGATGGGTATTTCAGACCCTTCAAATATGAACCTTATGGAACTTGTGAGTCTTGTTTACTTGGTAAAATGACCAAATTACCCTTCAAAGGTAAATGACAACGTGCAGCGGAGACATTAAAACTCATACACTCTGATGTATGCGGACCAATGTCAGTTACCGCTAGAGGTGGATTCTCCTACTTCATTACCTTTATCGATGATCACTCGCGAAATGGGTATGTGTACCTTATGCGGTACAAATCTAAAGCCTTTAATAAATTCAAAGACTTCGAAGCTGAAGTAGAAAACCAGCTTAATAAAAGTATTAAGTCACTAAGGTTTGACCGATGTGGTGAATACTTAAGCAACGAATTTCAAGATTACTTGAGAGAAAATGGCATTGTTTCCCAGTGGACTCCTCCGGGAACTCCACAGAATAATGGGGTCTCCGAAAGGAAAAATCAGACATTATTAGATATGGTCCGATCAATGATGCCAGACATGGATCTACCTCTTTCATTTTTGGGTCTTGCTTTAGAAACTACAACACTACTACTAAACCAAGTTCCTTCCAAGACTGTTAGTCAAACACCATATGAGTTATGGTCTGGGAAACGTCCTAGTTTTAGTTATCTAAGAGTTTGGGGATGTGACGCATATGTTAAGCTCACACAAACTAACAAATTGGATGATAGGGAAATTAAATGTAAGTTTGTAGGATATGCCTTGAACTCAAGAGCATACGTGTTCTACGTCCCAAATGAACAAAGAATATTTGTCTCACGAAATGGCAGCGACGGAACAACCACAAGGTTATGAACTTAGAAGGTCTGGTAGGGAAATATATGAGCCTGAAAGATATGGTTTCCATATTGATGAGGAACATGATCAGGTCATTGATAATGACGATCCTACCAGTTATGACGAAGCAATGCGTGACATTGATTCAGTCAAGTGGCTTGAGTCCATGAAATCCGAAATAGACTATATGTATCAGAATCAAGTCTGAGACTTGGTGGATGCACCTGAAGGGATAAAACCCATAGGCTGCAAGTGGATTTACAAGCGTAAAACTGATAAAAAAGGCAATATCCAAACCTATAAGGCTAGGTTGGTGGCGAAAGGTTATAGACAAATCCAAGGAATTGACTATGACGAAACCTTCTCGCCTGTTGCAATGATAAAGTCCATTCGAATTTTACTGGCACTAGCTGCACACTTTGATTATAAGATTTGGCAGATGGATGTCAAAATAGCTTTCCTTAATGGGAACCTCGTAGAGGAAGTCTATATGACACAACCTGAGGGGTTTGCATCTAAGGATGATCATAATAAAGTATGCAAGCTTAAACGATCCATTTATGGACTCAAGCAAGCCTCCAGAAGTTGGAACATACGATTTGATGAGACAATCAAATAATTTGACTTCATCAAAAATGTAGACGAGCCTTGTGTTTACAGGAAAAATAGTGGGAGTGCTATTGTATTTCTTGTATTATATGTCGGTGACATATTAATCAGCGGGAATGATATTCCCATGATGCAAGCCACAAAGCAATGGTTATCTCAGAATTTCTCTATGAAAAATTTGGGAGAAGCAGCCTACATCCTCGGCATTAAGATCTACCGTAATAGATCTAAGAGGTTGTTAGGACTTTCTCAATCTACGTACATAGATAAAGTTTTGAAAAGATTCAAAATGAAATATTCCAAAAGAGGTAATTTACCTACATGTCATGGAATCAAATTATCTAAGGAGCAATGTCCACATACTCCTTCATATAGAGAGCGTATGAGTAGGATCCCTTATTCTTCAGCAATAGGATAGATCATGTACGCCATGCTATGTACAAGACCTTATGTCTTTTATGCTCTTAGCATAACGAGCAGGTATCAGGCAAATCCTTGTGAGCAATACTGGGCAGCTATCAAAACAATCATCAAGTATCTGAGAATAACTAAGGATGTGTTTTTGACATACGGAGATTGTTCTGAGATGAAAGTCATTGGTTACTGTGATGCGAGCTTTCAGACCAATAGGGATGACAACAAATTGCAAACAGGATATCTGTTTACTTTAAATATTGGTGTTGTAAGTTGGAAAAGCTCAAAGCAGTCAACTACAGTGGACTCTACCACTGAAGCCGAGTATATTACAACATCTGAGGCAGCTAAAGAAGCAGGCTGGATAAAGAAGTTCATCATGGAGCTGTAAGTGCTTCCCGCGATAAAGAATGGCGTCACGATGTACTGTGAAAACACGGGCGCCATTGCTCAATCAAAGGAACCAAGGTCCCACCAGAAATCCAAGCATGTACTCAGGCGATTTCATCTCATCAGGGAGATTGTTGAGAGAAAAGAAGTTATTATAGAGAAAATACCCACATAAGATAATCTTGCAGATTCTCTGACTAAAGGGCTGACTCAACAAAAGCATGATAGGCACACCTGAGAGTATGGTGTCCAGATTCATGCTAGTTGGCTATAGTGCAAGTGGGAGATTGTTAGGGATATGCCCTATACCCAACTTGTGGATGGGCTATATGTACATGTATTTGTAATATTTTCATTAATTAATAAAATGGAAATCTTTATTATACGTGTCTTACATAACTTATATGAATCATCAACACTGTAATAAAGCCCTTGGAGTAATAAGACGATGGCTTCCACGCTTTATGAGAATCATTACTCTTAAATGTTCCTAGTCATAGTTTTATGAATAATCTGGGCGTTCACAAAGCGGAGAGACTAGCATAATGATATGATCCACCCTTAAGTGGGGTAGCCAATCTCATAGGCTACTAGCGGAGATCCGTTCGCTTGGTGTATCACATGGATGCATGAGTTGCTCGTGTCCATTGAACTGACAGCCGAAAGTTTTCATATGGAGTGTTTACCCCATGTGTCTGTGAGAACTTTCATGTATCGATTATATGACTAGTCCTTAGACTTGAGGTCTTTACAATCGTATGTGTGGATCAAATAACTTTGACATTCTCCTTCCCCGATTTAAAAGATCCAGTCATAAGGGTATGATTGGGTCATTTGTTGAAACACATGAAGTTTGTAAAGATACAACAGAGAATCACCACTCTCTCGGATAATATTTTCTTATAAGAGTAGTATTACAATTCGCTGGTTGATATGTGTGATCAGTGCTTGAGACTGTGGCCACAGCGGAAGAATCATGTGAGATTCTTGGGTTAGCACGATTCATGACACTATTAACATCATACCTTTGACCATATGGGTAGATACTTTCCGTACCCTAGGTCAATAGGTGGGGATACAGTGAGGCGAGAGACCGTATCATATGTAAATCGCATACATAATGGGTATATATATATTTCCTTCTCATTTTGGGGCCTTGGCATGTTGCTAGATGTCAACCTTGGTCATTGAAATCGAACGACCATCTGATCAGAGGATAATTTATGTTCGATTAAATTATCACGATTCATTTCATGTCCAACTTGAGGGGAACCCAAAAGGTCATATACAACAAAGTCGAAATCAATGGTTAACAGTGCACAGTATAAATATAACAACATATATGATTGTTGTAGGAATTGTTCATAAATGGTTCAATGTGTTTAATTATTGAACAGGTCATTTATGAGGTTCCATAGTGTCTTAGGGCTTGGTGAATGACGATAAGAGCACTTTGGGAATTATAATAAAAAAAAATTACTATTCACGTGAATAGTAATGTGTAGTAAATTTTTTTTGTTATTTGTTTTGAATTCCAATTCGGCCCAAACTCTTATTAGGGTTTTATAATCTCATTAAACCACTAAATTAAGATCCAATGGGTAAGATTAAATTAGCTTTTATCCCATATCAGATTCTTAATTAATTTTGTTGTCTTTGGAGCACTATATAAACCCAAAGAATTCTTCACAAATTTTACACCAAAACCTTTCATATCTTGGGTTTATATAAGTGAGCAACTCTAAAGTTTAAGAGTAAGCCACTGATTTTGAGGATCCTTAAGTCTAATTGACTAGAGGAACCTCGAGTTAAAAGTTTTGAGGTATTTTCCTAGGATTGCACCAAGTGCAAAATACCCGTACACTCGAGGCGTAGTCTTGCCGTTGAGTTTTGGCTTTGGTGTGTGCATCTTTGGAGGCCACACACTTGGGTGGCTCTTTGGAACGTGGAAGAGCTTGCTGAGTTCGAGAAAAGCTTGTAGATTTGAGGGAGGACTATAGGAGTCTTCGGTTCAAGTAAGTCTTTTTCTTTCTTTATTTTAATTAGAGTTCTTATGATAAGTTAGCATGTTTAGGTTTATGTTCTTTGCATGTTTTATGAGTTTTATGCTTAGAATATATAGTAACATGTCTAGGCTTGTAGAATAATCAAAAAAAATGGGTCTTGGGCAAAGGTAAAGCGGCATAATAATTTTAATTTTCCGATGCGCACTCGCGGCCGCTTCCCAACACAATACTAGGCTGCTTACTAGTTCCTTGATATAATTCTCTTGCCTCTGCTTATCTGTATAACATAGGACCCTATGGTGCAAAGTCTGACTCTTTATATGCCTTTTGTCCTTTATTGTTGTTCATCCAACGGGTTTATAATAAGTAGGTTTGGTTCTGGTAGCTTTGCTGGGATTGATCTGTATGCATACTTTTGCTTAAAAAACACTTCTTGCTATAAATAGGGACCCTGGCGACTCGTTTCTAGCTATAGTCCATGTTCCTTTTATACCTTATATTCTTTGTTGCTATAAATCTGGTTACGGTGTTCCATACTGATTTGCCTTCCATGTTCTAGTACTGTTAATGGTCATCTCTCAAATACATGCGAACATCACATGCCTTAAGGATTCACTCCTTATGCTAATTGCAACTTATAGTATGTTATCCCCTTAATTCTTACTATTCTACACATCTACCAAACCACTCATACCCGTGGCTTAGGCCGTCCCAAACCCATAGTGGTTTGGTCAACTAAGTCTGGGGCTGGGTACTTAATGTGCTTTACGTGAACTAACACGTAAGGGATCTTTGGTTGCATTTCGATACTACGAAACCTTGTAGTTACACACTTTGTCTTTACTTATTAGGTATCTTTTTACTACCGTCGTTGTACCTCCGCAGCTTTACTTCTAAACTTTTTCCTTTGGACTCTTCTTGCCTTCTGCTTTTTCTTATGTTATACTAAAAACTCCCGTGGTCTATGTCTCTGTCTTCTTTTCTGAGAAATATCCTCTTTCTTTACATACTCACCATTCATCAAACCTTGGTTCCTTAGAATCTCAGCCGTTACTTGACTACTACTTTATTTCTGTACTACTCCATCTTATCAACTTCTTTCTTAACTCTTTTACTCAGAACTATCTCTTACTTTATTTCGTTCTTAAACTGCATCTGAAAGTATTATGCTTCTGATCTTCCTTTACTATACTTTCACTTATTTCTGGGAATATCTTGAAGTAACTTTGAAGATCCGTTTCTACGATTGTTGTCCATCGAGGGTTGGGATGGTGGGAACTTATCCCGAGGTTTTGTAATTATGATGATCTAAATACACATACTGCTCATCTATGAACCTTTAACTCTCATGAATATATATATCTGATATATCTCCTTACGCTAGGGTACTACTGCTAAAAGTGTTTGGTTCGCCTTCTCAAACTTTACTTTTGATCATTTTCAACTATTATAAACACCACCTCTTCTGCAAAATCCTTCGAGACTTATGGTCTCTAGAACCTTTCTCGTGCCATCTCTGCTCTCTTTTTTGTTTAGTCTCTATTATTAAATCTTCCGAAGTCGTTTCTTTCTCCCTCTGAATACCGCTAACCTCCATTTGTTGTTATTCCTTAAGAAACTTACTCTGCTACAAGGTTTATTTCTTGTCTCAGATCATTGAACTTCTTACACCTTTACTTTCCTGAAGACTCTATTAACTTGATTTCTTAGGATATCTCTTACTAAATTTTTGGTTCAGGGGTTACTCTTTACCCTAGTATTTCCTTTTCACTACCATGAGACTCCGTATAAGTTGTATACCATATTCCTAAGAGTGATTTTTCCTGGTCTTTTTGTACCTCTAAGTCCTTACTTCTTTAAGGGCTCCTTAATTCATCAGTGGCTTCCAAACTTAACTCAACTTACTGTGGCATCGTACTATTCTATCTCATGCTTTTTATCTTTATTATACTAGACTTATCGATTTGGTTGTCTAGATATCTCCTAATCTACCAAATCTGTCAATTGCCCTTCTTCACTATTCATTCTCTTTACTAGATTCTAAGTTGAGCATATTCCTTCCATAAGGATCTTCAAATGTGCACTTCTGCTTTACACTTAAGCTTGGTGACGCTCTGGTTAGGTGTTTGCACGCTTTCTAGAATTGAGGTTTCTGAAAGGGAGGGTCGTCATTGGTTCTGCGGGGACCTGGTCGACTACTCCATATCTTAAAATTCATTACTCTTTATTGATTTCTCCAAGGTCTTCATTTATCTTACTGTCTCTAAACTTCTTTTCTTATTTCACTATACGTACTGAATCTTCTTGCCACTTCTGCTTCCTTCTTGCTATCTACATATCATATTCCTTGGCTCTACTCCATGATACTGAGGCTAGTGGTGGTTTGCTCTTCTGGCTATTTCCTAAATCTCTGCTCTTTACTCTTGCCACCAATCACAACTATGGCACTTTGTTCTATGGTCCATATTAATACCTTCATCACTTCTAAATATCCCCAAACTCACGGGTCTGTTCTTTTATACTCTCATGGTTTTCTATTGGCTGGTGGGCTGATCCTTAGGTTCTACCATATTGGTCTATCCTGTGGACTTTTACTAGTGCTGCAAACCTTGTGCTGACTTGTCTTGTTCTCTGGGCTACACTGGGTTCTCTTCCTAATAACCTCGAAACTTCCTTAATCTTTTTCCACGTGATCTACCTTCCAAGATCCTACGTGAACTCTCGTCAGATTTCTTATGGTCATCTATGCATATGGTGGTAAGGACTAGGGTAAACATCTTATGTCTCGACGGGCTTCGATATCCTTGCTCTGGTGCTCTGTGTCCTGGTATGGTCTTTTCCTCATGTAAGGTAGGTATGAGGTAGGCTCTATCAGGGCAACTTCTTTATCTGGTGCCACTGGAGGGTTCGAAGACTAGATAGTTTAAGGTCTTGTCTCTATCAGATTACTGGGGGTAAGGTAACTAACCATTCATGTTTCCTACTTGTGGATCTGGGTCTGGGTTTGGGGATCTGGAATTCTCTGAATCCTCTTTGGCATCTCGATCCATTGGGACTCTCAAGACTAACCTTGATTTCATACTTCTGTTATCTTGCTGGCTTTTTCCTTGTAACTAGGGGAACTTACTATCTATACGAAATACTTAGTGGCTATTGAATTAGCTTGAAGGAAACTTTTCTGATGAGGGATGGAATCTTACATCTACTAGTAATTTTGTTACTTGCTGGGGCTTTACTATTCTCTTGGCTACTATGGGTTCATGTACTAGTCTGATTCTGTATCTCTTTCTTTCTTACTTCTGACTACTCAGGCATTCATATACATTTCCTTACTCTTCTTCTAGCTTTCTCTCTCTATTTCTACTTTTCTGGGTGGGTATCTTTAAACTTTTTCTATTTCCTTTTGTCTCTTTACTTCTCCGTCTCTAGCTATTTTAAGCTTTTATGCATCTTCTCTTTCTTCCTTATAACTCATCTTCTCTACTCCATTGGGTACTTTTATTAAAATCTTACCATATGATTTCGTAGCTTGTTTGAACATCTGGTAATAGGCCGAATATCTTCAAGAAGATTCCTAACTTGGATCTAGAGTATAATTGTTCTCGTAAGGAATACTATTCGAATGATCTAGGAAAGCTTACTAACTTGTCTATAGATCTTGAGGACGTACTCGAGGATCGTATACTTGAGAGGTAGTGCCCCGCATACAAGTATCTCTGACATACTATGTATACAAGACCCCAACACTTTACCCACTCAGTCACTGACTCTCTATACCATGCTCTAATACCATCTTTGTAATATCCCCGATCTGGGAGATGCTACCGGCAGGGGATAGACCGTACTAACCCCATAAGCCTCTGACTCTGATAACTACTATTCAATTTATGATACTCTTTTCTCTAATATATATATATATATATTATATATATATATATATATATTTATATATTATGTAAGGGACTATAGCCCAAACTCAACAACTTATCATACAAGCTCAACTCCAAAAATTGTATACATAAAACATGTGTCTTTACAACGACTATGACATGAATAGAAACTGGTACATGACTTCTATTTTGACTCTGACTGGACTCTTATGCTCTCTGACTCTAGACTTGTAGACTCAGACCCACTAGTGACTTCCATCAGTATCTGTCCTCTAGAGCTCGTCCTCCTGGAATACCTGTAAAACAAACACTGGGAGTGTGTGGGGGTTAGACCGTTGTACGATCTAAGTGAGTGGACTAAAAACTGAAATGCTGTTATAAAAACATTTGGTTCTAAAACCAAGATTTTTAATGAAAAACTTATAGGAAAACTTTTTTCTGAAAACTTTGCTTGAAACCTCTTTAGTAAAACTTCTATTTCTAAAACCTTCTTTTGAAAATCTGGTTCTGAAACTATTTGTGAAAGTCTGATTTTTTTTTTTTTTTGAAATATTTTATGAAATCTTATCACTGTGAACTGCTCTGTATCTTAAAACCTTGGCGTATGAGGGTGTTACGTATCGCCATCCCCATACGTCTAACTGTAGCCAGCAGTGCAAATCCATGACTTTGGGGCGTTACGTATCGCCGTCCCCCAAAGCATGCCACTATCGTCTCTGAAATTGGTGGTCTTGGGGCATTACTTATCGCCGTCCCCCAAGCCACAAACTAGAAATGGGGGTACGGATCTATGCTACTACCCAAGCTCTGAAACTAGGATCTAGGGGCGTTACGTATCGCCGTCCCCCTAGCCATGCTCTAGGATATGGGGGTGTTACATATCGACGTCCCCCCAGTCCTCTACACGTGCACATGTCTCTGTCCATCAATTCCAACTGTGTCAAGTTACATACTGGGGTGAGTTTTTCCCTCATGCCCCGAAATCATAAAACCATGATTTGTATTTGAAAACTGTAAGAAACATTTTCTGAAAGGATTTATTTCTCAATTAAAACTTCAACCATAACTTTGTATGAAATAACTGTAAAGAAAGTCTTCTAACGCCCTAAAGCGTAAAAATGTAAGTCTGAAATAGAAATAATATAATAAAAGTCAGTTTAAAATGAGAGTGTTCACTCACTGTTTTGGAATCTGGCTGGCACTGGATCTCTTGTCGAAGGAGATTGCGGTTCCTTTGGATAATCTATGATCGGGAACTTAATTAGCATCAACGTAGTAAAATAATCATTGATACTTCACAATACTTAAAGATACATCCATATATTATATACACGAGGCTAATGATGATCATAATTTGATATAGGATACGTTTACAAACTTATACGAGATCTTAAGGGTGGTCTCTAGCACGCTAGGGCAGAACTGGGGGGTTTAAAACTGATTCTGGGAAATTTTGTGCCTCGCGTCGCGACGCGCAGCATCCAGAAGCATGTCGTCAATTTCCTCTTGCGTCGCGACGCGCAGCTCTTCAGTGTTGCGATGCGACCTGGGTTTCCAGGATTCTGTTTTGCTTCTCTAAGTTCATCTAAAGCTCAAAACATCAAAATACACTTCATACCAACACTTCCATACTAAAAACCAATACACAATACATTATCTTACTCTCAATTTCACATCTATTAAACCACCAATTCATCAACAACTCCACTTTTAATCTATCTTATAAACTTCCCAAAGTTATACCCAAAACCCACAAGTTGGGATTTATCAATGTTTCTATTGTTTTAATGTCAAAAAAAATCACACTATTATTATCATAATTAAGCCCCCAAATACTACACAAGCATTAACTTTTCAAAACTTGAAATTCTATAATTTGGGTCATGGATTTCTTACCTCTTTCCTTCCATGATTTTATTATTTCTTCAAGTCTCCCATGCTCATCTTGCCTCAATATTTTTCTTTTCCTTCTTCCTTTTTTCTTTTCTTTCTTTTCCTCTCTTCTTCTTCCTTTTCTTTTCTTCTCTTCCTCCTTTCTTTTTCTTCTTCCTTCTTTCTTTTCTTCTTCACGGTTTCTCCTTTCAATTTTGTTTCAAAATTTGTGATTAGTGAATAGTGAGTCCTTTATATAGTGGGGTACCTTGATATTTGGAAGTTTGGGGAAATATGTAGAAGTGTGTAGAAAATTTGAGATTTTTGCATTTGACCCCGAAATCACTATTCATCCGAATTTTGCCTTGGGTGTTTGACCTATTTCTGGTCCGATTTTAGAAAAATACTCAACGCGGAAGTTGTAGGTCTCAATCTCAGCTTTCCGAAAATATAAAATTCATAAAAATCGGAGTTCATATGAAAATGTTACGTCCCAAATACCACGGGCTGTCCAAATGGAACACTGTACAGTCTCGTCCCGGGACTTCGAGAAATTTACCGATTGTCCCCAAATTCATTCCATGAGTATATTTGAGTCTCAATATAATTTATTTTATATGCCTTTGTCCCTTTCATAACAGTGTAGCTGTATACAGTAGTAAAAACTACTGGTCGTTACATTGTCATTCTTTAGGAATGATGTCTAATAATCACAAAGAAAAAAATCAATCCATTAAAGATGGATTGAGTAAAGAGTCATTAGATAATATATTATTGACTCTTGAGACGCATCCTATTGAATTTGGTATATTGATTCGTAACTTACATATATAATTTCAAAAAGAAAGACAACAATACAGTCTCGGAAATCTGATTTTAAAATACCATGTTTGCCAATTTATAAGAAAATTGGATGAGAAACATATGATCGACCCGTAGAGAGCGTTCAAGCCGTTACTGGACATAAAATCAGAGGAAGATGTGAGCCACAATCATAGTACATATCATTTACTGTTTTGATTTCCTTTTATTATTTTAATATGTAACCTTTCTTTTTAGTAGCAGTGTTGTGGATTCAATTGTCAATTCCACACTAATTAGGTGATGTCTTCTAAACTCTACTTCTTCTTATTCAGACATTGGCGACAATGTTTCAATTTGGTTGGGGAAGGGGATAGTTGACTAGATAGTTTTTGTTTTATGTTTCATTATTGTGTTTTTCTTTAAAAAAAATATTTTCGTTTTTGTGTTATTATTTTATGTAAAAAAAAGTTTTATATTTTATTTTTACTTTATTGTTATTTTGTGTGTAAAAAAAAAGATTTTATTTTGATTTTTTTTTTTGTGTTTTCAAAAAAAACTACACACAAAGTAATAACAATTTTTTTTTGACTTACCAAGTGGAATTGTTGTTCGAAGATAGCAATGTAAAGATTTTTTACTCCCGAGACGTATCTCAATTTAATTCCTAACAAGTTATTTTTGTTTCTTTCTTTTTGAATCATTTAAATTTATGAATTCTCTATGATATTGATTAAATTTGATCTTCATATGCTCTTTTGACATGTATTATCAACATACAAAGTAACATATGATCGCGGGTTATAAGTGAAAATTTTGTAATATTAAGTTTTCTAGTTTGTTGGAGGTAGCAACTAAATGCAGTGGAATTTATGTTTTTATTATAAAAAAACTTACCATGCTTTTACTTAGTAACCGGACATCATATCCAAAGCTCGATATAAGGATTGAAGATGTATAATAAAAAAATTGTATTTATAAACAAACTTTTATTGCCAAAAGGTGTGAACTCTAATATAATTTTAGGATAAAAATATTACTCTCTTTTCAACAAGATAAGTGAATATTGTGGGCACAATAAATTGATTAATACCTTATTTTATGTGTGTATAGAAGAAAAGTAAAAAGTGAGAATTTACTTATTTGATCATTTAGAAAGAAAGAAAACAATTATTAATTTGGATAAGAATTTATCTTTTTAAAAAAATTACGCTTAAATTATTAGGGACTAGTAATAAGCTGGTTGGGGGGTGTGATAAACACTAAAAAGTGTACATTTATTAAAAGAAAAATTAATCATTTTACACTTGTAGTTTAATTAATTCCCTTAATTTATCATTTTTGTAAAATAATAATTAACTTTATGTTTTATATTTTTATTATGATTTTTATTTCTTATGTAGGTGAAATAATACTTTGGGTACATAACTAGAAAAATGGACATGACATTTGAATTTTGGAGACCAAAAACTTAAAAGGGCGTTCTATCAGTGTATAAATTCAGAAATTCCAACCTTGTGCAATTTTCGTATTTTGGCCATAACATTTTACTCCGATATCGGATTGAAGTGATTTCAGCTCCAGATGAAAGAAGACTCAATGATCTACAACTTTATTGTTGACAAGATTTTCTAGTTCTGAAGTTTTCAAGAGTGAAATTGATAAAAATCCAAAGCGTATTATATATAATTATTAAAGCAAAAAAAGAAACAAGAAGAAAAAACCAAAAAAAAAAAAAACCAAAAAAAAAAAAAACAGTGGAAATCAATTGCAATTGAAAGCTGTTAGCAATTGGAATTTGCAAGAGGTGCCGAGCACTAAATAGAGGTGCTCCGCACCTCAGTGAAGGCAGTCTGATTTCCACAACTCTCTGAAAATTTGTGGAGTTTCAGCTCTTGTGTGTTTTATTTTTTTAAAGCTTTCTTGTATTTTCATTTTCTTTCAGTAATAAAAATTATGTGTGTTTTTATTCAAATTATTAGTAGCTAATTTCTTTTTATTGGGGTAAATGGTGAAACTCTTAAAATGAAAATATAGATTAATCCCACTTATATTATAATATATAAATTGTAATCTAATGATCAATACTTAATTTAAATCTGGATTAATTATTGACAAACTTTGTTACCGCCTACATGGTTGGTTTTATTTATTTGGCATAATTGAGTACCTAACTGGACTTGTTATAGACAAAAGTTATCACTGCCTTTATGGCGGGTTTTATATGTTTTGGCATAATTAATTCTTGAAATAAATTAATTGGGTAATAATGACAATTTATATATTATAAAAAGTGAGATTTCTAAATTTGAAATATTAAAAGTGCATCTCTTAATCCCAATATTTTATTTTTTGTTGCAGTTCAATTTAAAATTCTCCAATCACTTCAAACAAATCAAGCCTTTTTATTTTTACTCAAATTGTTATTTTATTTTACTAAATATATTCCCTGTGGATTGACCCTAGACTTACTGGGTTATTTTATTACTTCGACGCTCTTATACTTGGGAGTAAAGAACCATTTTTTTAACATGTCACCTAAACCCAAGATTCAGGGACATGATGGTGGCATGCATTGGGGGACGGTGATACATAACGCCCCAATGGCATGGATTTGCACATCTGGCTCTAGTTAAGTGGCTTGGGGGACGGCGATACGTAACGCCCCCATGCGTCATATTTTCTACAGGTTTTCAGATATTTCCGACAGATGATTTTACAAATGATTTTTCATAAAATTTTTGAAATGAAAGACCTTATTTAAGTTTTATGAATTCAGAAAAATAGCTTTCTATCATAAGTATTTGACACAGTGTTACTCATATTGTTTTCTGATTTTACAGCTCCACCAGTGAGTTCTTTAGGACTCACTCCCCCCCCCCCCCCCACTATCTAATTTTGCAGGACCTTTCCGCCGGTGAGCCACAACCATATTTTGGAGACACGGATCAGGGACAAGAGTAGCACTGCAGTCACTAGTCATGTTGGTCCATCATGTCAGGCCTACATTCACATAGAGTGTAGTTCATTTTGTTTATTTTGATGCATGACATGTATATGATTGTATAGAGTACCCAGTTTATGTATGTTTTCTGGTGGTTCATGTATTAAAACAGTTTTATGAAATATGTGTGCATGCATATTGATAAGATGAAAAGTTATTAAGATAAGAAAAATGGTATTTCTCAAGTTACAATCAGTGGCTTAGGTGGCAGTGGAATCTGTCATATGCTGGTAACCTTCCCGGATTAGGGATGTTACATTGGGGAAGAAGATTGCAAGTAAAATAACAAATAGAAAACGAGAGGCTTTTTATAGTTAGTAATGTTCTACTGCCCTAGTCAAGTGGCACATCTTGAATGGAGCAGGAACGAAAGGGTGTAAACGTTGAAAAGAAAGATGGCATGCTCAGGAAAAGGCAGGAAAAACTGAACAGTTTATGAGGGATATTTCAAACTGAACGATGTCAAGTGAGGAGACGTGTTTCAGTTGGAATGACATAAAGGAGGTGTGCATTTAATAGAGAAATGATGAGCAATAAAGTGACTGCATTAATAAACCTAACAATAAAGTCGTGTTAAATAAACTTACGTTTAACGAGGAAATATTTTACCATCGCAGTAAATGGCGCTTTTAATGAAAAAGGAAAACAACAGCCAAGAAATACGGCACCAATCTCATCAGCCGAAATCAATTGGGCCATATTTAGGGGGAATTGTTGGCAACCAAAAAAATAATTACGACAAATCACCTAAAACGAAGAAGCTTTATCAGCCCTAGACAATCAGTAAGTCACTCAAACGGCCTAACCATTAAACTGCCTACTCGGCCCAGTAATGAAGTCGTCCAATCGGCCTAACAAACGAGTCACCATCCAATAGTGCCAGTAGCTAAATCGTCCGAGTAATCCGACAATGAATCGCCCTATAACTAAAACAAATAGCTCGCATTAATGTAGGTAGATGGTTAAGACGGACAAGGCATGATCTCAACGGTTATCATGATGAGAACCACGACGTTGAGGTTGTTTCTATGGCAGAAGAATGTGTCGCATAACGTTGCAGTTACCAGCGACTAAGTACACGAACAGAGCTGCTGTTATCAACGACCAAGCACACGAACATGGCAGTTGTTACAGATGGCATGAGGAGAAGTGAGGCTCACAGATCATGGGGGTCAACCGCTCAAAGCAATTATCATGCAGTTGTACAAGTCAATATATAAGCTCAAAATTTAGTCTAAGGAAGAAGAAAACGAAAAAACTCTTATGAATGTAATTTTTTCCTTTGTTTAGCTTAATCGAATACGTGTATTTACGCCCCTTGTAGGCAATCTTCAATAAAACTATTCACCCCTTTTGGGACTTTATTTTAAGAGGTTTGAAACTTAACGATTTTTGTTACTGTTCAACAAATATAAATTGGAACGTAACTATGTAAGCAAACACCTAGATTTCATGCGACTTTTGTGTGTGAATCCAATGTTTGTTGACCATGAATTCACTAATTTATATTCACGATCATTATTGATCAGCATTGACGAATCAGCAGCAATTTTCGATTTTTTATTTTTTGTCCAACCAATTTGGAGGTTTTCAATTTTTCTGACGTGGGGAGGTCAAAAAGTATGAAGGGCTGAATCTCCTTTTTGTTTCCGTTATTGCTCATGCAATTGGTGTTTGATATTTGATCGAGTCTTAGTCTACAAAAAAATATTCGCCGAAGTTCCTGAACAAAAATAATATTTTTAAGTGAAAAACTAAATAGAGGAGAAACAGTTTAAACTTTAAATCAAAGGATCAACAAGTCACAAGCACTTCTGCGGCATAAAATTATAAATAAATCCATGAGCAGAAACAGAGGCTCATATCAGCAAACAAAATATCTCTACATACAGCACAGTGCCCATTAGGCTGCAAATTAGACTAAACACAGAGGCAGTGCAAACAAAGTTTGCTTATTTAGGCTACTGCCACACTCCATAAAACAGTCGCACAATTAAGCTATCTTACACGAACCAGACAATCAAGATGGGTCTGGTCTTCAAACAAAGATCTTACTGAAGAACCAGGCATTCTGGAGTCCCCGGCACCATTGCAGGGCGGGAGCTTTTGTTAATGCCATCCACATCTCCGCGAGATTTGGGATTCCCATCTGCCTCCCCAGTTAAGTTCTCAGAATCGCCTGCATTATTAGCATTATCACCACAAGCAATAGCTTCAAAGATGAGAGCATTCACTTCTTGGAACCTCTCTTCAGAGAGAGAGACCTCGGCAAGCAGCCTCCAAGCATTTTCCTCAGATGCTTCTTCATAGTCCTTCTTCCTCTTTAACACCATATGCCCACTAATTTCCCACACAGCAGGGTTCACTTGGGTGTCCAGAAGCTCAGGACTCACTTCCCCAAGAGCTTGTTTCTCAGCGTAGCACTGCTTGGTCAATAACAAATTGTAAATCAAAGTGAAAATGGGAAACAAAAAATCTTCAATAACATGGAGAATACAAAATTATCTCGATAATGATTCTAATTTGATTACCTGTGGTAAGAGAAATATGCGCTTTCCACAATCAGAAACAAGTACATTGTAAGGAATGTTGTTAACTTGAAGGCAAATGCAAGCATCCGAGACTGTGTAGGATAAGTCTTGCAGAGAGTTTCCAACTTCAAAGACAAGGCCTCTGACAGGATAGTTTAAAAGCTCGGAGATCTTTACACCACCACCCGAGATGGTTATCTTCTTTGTGGGAGCCTTCTCAATTGGAAAGGGCAAAGCCAAGTAGTACGCCTGTAGCAATAGAAATCAGTAATTGCATTCAAATTTCCAACTGTTACGTAACTGCAGATAAAAATCATAAGCCAAATCCAAATTTAAGAAAATTACATGAGAAATATAAGGAAAATAAACCTGGAAGTGAAGGTGGTTGATGGTAGCAAATGCACCCAAGCTGTTGTAACCCAAGCGGAAGTACGGATTCCCAGCTTCAGCAGCCATGTAAAGTGCAAGCAAGAAGCTATCACGGTCAATCCTCTGTGGCAAGCACTCAAGAATGCGCGGAATCAACAGCACATGTCCATACTCAATAGGACTAACCTGTTAAATTATTTACAATAGAAGCAAAACTATTAGATTACTGTCCTTGCTAAGCTAGCTTCTTAAACTCTCTTTATGAAAGTGCATAATAAAAATCAATATTATTAGATTCTTGCTCAACACTAACATGCTCTCTTAGCTATTAAAATTAAGAAAAAAGAACATACGTTGATGGCAACAACACTTGGAGAATTCTCAACATCAATGGGGGCATTTGGAAAGAACTGGACTTCACCATCTTCACTTGCTTCAAACTGGAAGAGCACTTCTTCTTGCCCAACTTTTGTAAAGTTAAATTTGTTCCCATCAAAAGGCTGGAGGACCTTATCAACACGGAATTCAGTTGGCCTCTTCTTCAGGTGGCGGCCCTCATTCAGCTGAGCAATGAACCCATTCTGACCAGGAATGACCTAAAACAAGATATAAAAAAAGAAATCTAAATGAAAACCAACATGCAAAAATCAAATAAAAGTTCATTTTATTGAGCCAAACAAAAAGAACCAAAAGGAGACCTTGGTTTCACAGGCAGTAACATCATAGCGAAAAAGTCCTCTCTGCATGCGATCCTCCCACTACAAACAATGAAGTTGAAAACTAATTTATCCCCTGTTTGCTTAACAAAATTAAACATACAGCATCAACTTGATACTCAATCTTCCTCTTTTAATTGTTTGGTTTACAAAATTTACCTCCCCGAGAAGAAGCGAGTCGAGAAATGCTACGGGAGGCTCCCTATTCTCATTTCCATGCAAATCGATTTCAGTTTCAATCTTGTTCACCCTCTTGAACGCATATAAAGGAAGCTTTGCTCCTATTCGAATAAAAACCCAGATATAATTACTCTAAAAACAAGTCAAAAATCCAAAAATTAACTCCAAAAAAAAAATAGATAAATAAAATGTCAGATAGGCATTCAAACAAGCACCTTGAATGCAACATTTATTCAGGCAATTCCTCCCGCACCCGCCGCCACGACGAGCAGCAGCCTCCTCGGCCTCATCTTTCTGGTAATTCGAAACAACCGTCGGCACTCTCTTGATCCCCAACATCTTTGACTTCTCCCAAAACAAACGAAAAAACAAAGAACAAGAACAACGAAGGCTTCTTCTTCTTTTTTTTTTTTTTGTTTCCTTAAAAAAAGATCTAATGGTTGCAATAACTTAATTCTCTAACAGGTTATATTGTAAAAGCAATCTAGAGCTACGCTAATAATATAGAGATGCAAGAGAAGAGAAGAGACCGCCGCCTGCGAGAAAGAGGAGATCAGAAGGGCTGCCGCCTTCGGAAGGCAAAGCGCCACGCCCGCCGTGCGGCGAAGGGCTGGTCTCAATCACACAACCCTTGCGTCGTACAGTTGGGACATGAATTAGAAGCCGCGTTACTCTGTGTATAGCCGTGATGTCTGCAACTTGCCTTCCCCGGGTTTTACCCCCTTAACACAACACAACCACAATTTTAAAAAAAATAAAATAAAATAATAAGAATAAGAATTGTCGTTGCTTTTCCTTCGCAACAAACCCTCCTCACATTCAAATGAAAGAAGTTGAAAAGCAAGCAGCAGGATAATTGATTTGATTTGAGGTAGGAGAGTGAAGGGGAGGCGAAGGGTTTGGGGTTAATAAATAGGGGACAGGGGGGCGATAAGGGGCGAGTGAAGGAGAGGCCAAGAGGGGATGTGGCTCAGGATGTGCCGTTAGCTGGCGCTGCAATTTTTTAGAATGACAACGACTTTGAGAGAGACTATTCGGAGCGTTCGAATAGCCAGGTTTTGATTAAAAAAAAAAAAGGAACCCGGCCGGAGCTTTAGAAGTTCGACTTGGGTTTAGGCCCGAGCCGGAGTTAGCATATTAAGCTTGGAACTGGTTCGGTCCAGGCTTAAACAAAAGAAAAAATCATATATATTTTTTAATGTGTTTGTAGCATTTGTATTTGTTTGTAGTATTTGGATTGTTAGTTTATCGATGAAACTTTTGATATATTTGTGAATTGTCTTTGTATATAGTATGAACATATTTTGTATTTGTATATTTTTAACATTTTTTCAATTTTTTTTTGAAAAACGGGCCGGATAAATCCCGAGCCCGAGCTAATATTTTCCTTGCCGGGCCCGGCCCGGTCCATTGCCACTCTTAAGGATTAGCTTAATGATTCTCCAAAAAATCGTCTTACAATCTCCAATTTGTTATAAAATATAAGAGAAATAGAAGAAGACGAGATACATTGTAAAGTAATAATTTTAAATTATAAATTACAAGACATATTTTTTTATTAAACTATACTTGTAAATATTCAAGTAAGAGACCATATTATTTACAACACTCTCACTTGTGACATATCACTTTAATTTTATAATAATTATCCAACCAAATATTTGTCTCATTAAAATCTTGTCAGTAAAATCCAGTAGGACAATACGTAAGTGAAGGAAAAATAGTACAATATATTTTTA
This sequence comes from Zanthoxylum bungeanum, assembly GCA_019454045.1. NCBI lineage: Eukaryota > Viridiplantae > Streptophyta > Magnoliopsida > Sapindales > Rutaceae > Zanthoxylum > Zanthoxylum bungeanum. The sequence goes on from SKCR01021833.1 coordinate 120,344, forward strand.
TCTAGTGTCAATGAATACGCTCCCTCTGATGAAATATTCTCCCTTAAAAGATATCATCAAGATAATTTGCTAAGACAATGCATGTCAATGCTATATATAAGTTTTTCAAATGTTGATGTCGATAAAGTTTTCGTAAATAAATCTATAAATTTATCAGTTGAATATATTTGCTTGACATCAATTTGTGTGCTCTGCTGCAGCTCATAAATATATAAGAAATTTGGTGATATGTGCTTGGTTCTGTCTCCCTTGATGTACCCTCATTTAATTTGTGCAATCCAAACAGCATTATCTTCATATATCACTGTTGGAATATATATGGCAGAGTTTAAATTGCATGTGCTTTGAATGTGATGGATAAGTGACATTAACCATACACATTCTCTATTTGCTTCATGTAGTGTAAGTATCTCTAAATGATTGGAAGATGTAGTAACAAAAGACTACTTTGTAGATCGCCTTGAGATTGTCGTATTATTGTAGGTAAAAACATACATTGTCTCTGAAAGTGCTTTATGAGGGTCAGAGAGATATCATGCATCAGTATAACCAACAATAGCTGGATTTTATGTTAGCTTATTTGAATAAAACAAACTCAAGTATTTAGTCCAGTAAATATAATGGAAGATATGTTTGACGTCATTTCAATGTCTTCGAGTTGCCGCAGAGCTAAATATTGCCAATAAATTTACCGAGAATGTAATATTTTATCTGGTGTATTGAGCTAAATATAATAAGGCACCAATTGCACTAAAGATTATCTCTTCATTATATTCTTTAGGACATAATAGATCCTTTTTAGGATCAAGAGATCATGAAATCATTGGGTTAGCTTTATCCATTTTGGAATATTTCAAAAGATTCTCAATTTAATTTAACCGTTGGATAAAGATATATTTAGGTTTGTACTCAGTCTGCAGCCCGAGAAAGCACATAATTTTCCCAATATTTGAAAATATTCATCAATTTTTAGAAGCTTTTCAGGAGTTCCAAATAAGTTCATATCATTGACATATATTGTTATAATATTAAATCCAGATTTAGACTTTCTAATGAATACATATGGGCAGATAGAATCATTTATGTATCATTTTTTCATCAAATATTCACTCAAACGATTATACCACATGCATTTTGATTGTTTTAATTCGTATAAAGATCATTGTAACCTGATTGAATATAGTTTACGATCTTTTTATTTATATGCTTCAGGCATTTTCAATCCTTCAGGGATTTTCATGTAAATATCAGTGTCAAGCGGCCTAAATATTCATGAGACATATCAAGTCTTTTAAATGCTGTCAAACTCATTAAAAGTTGAAACGTACTAGTATTCATCACATGAGAATACCTTCATAGTCAATATTAGGTCTCTACAGGAAACCTCACGAGCGTTTTATATGTAATTATCTCGTTATGTTTATTTTGTTTCTTTATTAATACACATTTTTATCCAATAGATTTGACATCTTCAGGTGTCTAGACTACAGATCCAAATCAATTCTGCTTGAATTGCTTTTTTCCATTGAAGCCAATCATGTATTTGTCTATATTCATCGATAGTTTTAGGTTCAAATTCGTTTGTAATTTCAATAGCTAATGTGAACGAAAATACGTTGTCGATGACTAATTCATTACGATCCTACGTTTCTTTTGTATATATATAATTTGTAAACTTTTTCTCCTTAGAATATTTTGTCTCTTCAAAGACTTATGTCTCTTCAAGGACTTGGATCTCTTCAAGGATCTCTATTTCTCCTGAAACTATTGATTCTGAGAATGTTGGTGTATTTATAGCTCGAGCATGATTTGTAGCAAGATCATGATCTCTTATTTTCCTCTTCCGGGGAACAATATCTTTTGAACCAAGTGGTCTGTCATGTTTTTGACGTGTAACAGATAATCCATTAGCTGCTTTTACACTAGATTATTCAAAAGGAGTAATCACTCGGGTTAGTGTATTAACAACTAATATATGTGACTTGGTTATTTTTATGTCTATATAAATACATCACGTAATTGATTTGCAATTTGCTGTAAATGAACTATCATTCGCACTTCATTTTCACATTGACTGGTACGATAATCTAAATGAGATATAGTAAATAAATTTTAAGAAAGTGTGTCGCTTACTTAATGCAGCTTCTTTTCTTTTAAAGAGAGGAAAATTATCTCATTTTTAAATAGAAATTTGTAAGAAGATAATTCGTTAGAAGTCTCAATTGCTAACAAGATTCTCCAGTTAGGTCAACATGATCATATATAGTTTTGCTTCAAGCAATATTAATATCGAATAGTCAAACATAAACAAAGTTCACAATATAAAAATATTAATTATTGATTGACATCTAATTTTCTCTATTTAGTTTCAAAGAGATTCAACACATTATGGTGAACAAGATCTACTAGATTTTTAGCCACTCTAATGTTTCTTATCGCTGATTATATCCATTTTTATCACTTTATCACTATGGGGATTCGTGACTATTGTCAGAACATTAATCATGTAATTTTTTTACATTTACATTTTCATTATAATATGTATTTACCTTCACTTCAGGGAATAGTAAATATCGTATTTTCAATAAAAAAAAAAAACTTTTCAACTCACAATTTCAGTTGTGGAGTAATGTGAGATAAAGTTGAACAAAACTCAATAATAGTATATCAACTATGTTTTGCTATAGTAGACAAAGCTTCAAGTTCTCCCTTACTCTTGTGCCGGCCTTCTCTTCACTCAGCTTAGGCCGTCTTCTTTCCTTCCTCGTGCTACCTTTGATTATTTTTATACTCTTCCTCGGGTTCCTTCTTTTTTCCCTTTCACTGTGTCGAACAGTCCGTCTTTTGTTCATGACCTTCCTCTTTCGGAATAAGATGAATCATGTCTTCGTATATGGCGCAAGTTTTTATGCAGTCGTGACTTGGTTCATGACATCTTGACCGGGGCCAATGGCAAGGCTGAAGTGGAGGCATATTCGCCCAACTTCGTCGCCCGTCAATTTGGCCTCGTCCAAGGGTGGCCTCTTGCTCTCTTTCATTCGTATTCTGCGTCGTCATACCGTTTTAAGGTCTTTTCTGTTTCTGAAGTTGAGGACTCCTTAGTGGAGACTCGCTCTTTGCTGTCTTCTTTTGTCATAGCTCCTTTCGTTCCTTGTACATCTGTTCATCCTTGCTTTGACCGTTTCTAGCCATCAACCTGTGAGCGATATTTTTCTTTGCCTCCCGCGAGGGTGTTTTCTTTTATTCCTTTGTCCCCCAAATCTTCTGAGCCGTCGGGGTCAAAGAAGGCAGCTGAGACGTCTAAACCCAAGAGCATAAAGCTTGCTAAAAGGAGGCAGCCTTCTCCCAGCCGAAGTTCTGATTCGGACGTTCCGCTCGCCCGTCGCTCTAAGGTATGAGCTTGAGACCTGCTTTCTTTTACATTCATACAGGTTTGAGGTATATTGATATCATGACTATGCATTTGGTACAGGCCCTTAAGATTGATCTGCCTTCAGTAATTCTTGAAATTGCGCGAATTCCGGAGGCCGAAGCTCCTGTGGGCGGAAATGAGGGAGCGGGACCTGTAGGGATGCCGGTTATTCAATTTCCCTCTGATGAGGATGACGCTGCTGAAGGTCCCGTCATGACGCAATTCCCAGGAGAGGGAGATGCAATTGGAGCGGACCCCCAAGGTACGGAGCCATCTGTTGAATCTAGCTATTCGCGTATAAGAGTTGAGGAGATGTCTGGTGATCATTCCCCATTTGAGCGCTTCTCTTCGGACGGTTCTGTACCAATCGTGCAGGATCCGGATGATGAAGCTGAAGTGCCGGAGCCTATCTGGCCGACTGGGGCTCTGTGGCATTACCTTAGGCAATTCTACCCTTTAGTACGCATGATGTCTACCTCAGGACTTAGAGGGAGTTATAGGGACGTGGACAGCCTCTATAGTTTGGCCGAATTGGAGTCATTAGAAGAGGCTCGGTCTATGTATAAAGACGACGTACTTCGTCGCATTTACGAAGAAGATGAAATCATTTATATTTCTGATTCGTCCGACTCTGATTCTCTTATAGATGTTCGGCCGACTACTGCGCCATGACATTCGATGCCAGAAGCGGTATCTCCCATCAATTATGCGCATCAGACTTCGGTCTTAGCACAGCCGTCGTCTTTGGCTCCTCTGTCTTATTCTCCTCAAGTGGAGTTTCTTGAGCTTGAAAGGACGTCATCTTCGGCTCTCATGGTTGTTTCTTCCGCAGCTCCTGCTCAGATAGTCCAAGTATTGGCTGCTCCTGAGCAGTCGTCACCCTCTCGGGCTGAGTCTCCCATTTTGCCAATGAGTTCTCTTGCTCGGCCGTCTTCTCCTCAGGCTGCACCACAATCGACTCTTGTCCCCCAGCATCCATCATCCCCAGGGCCTTCATTAGTGTTTACTGTATGGGGTGAAGAATGAGAATAAGGAATGGAAGTGATAATTAGTGTTTACTTGCTTAAATACGTTTAGGGAATGTGAATCAAATTGGTGGGGCCCACAAAAACTGGAAATGAGGAATGAGATTCTCATTCATGTGTAAGGGTGGCAACGGGCCGGGCCGGGCCCGGGCTTTGCCAAGCCCGGCCCGAGGCCGGGCTTTGCCAAGCCCGGCCAACAAAAAAAAGCCCGGGCCCAGGAAAAGCCCGGCCCAGGTGTCTTCCGGGCCGGGCTCGGGCCGGGGCTTTTTTTGCGCCCGAATTTTAAAAAAAAATTTAAAAAATTTAAAAAATATACAAATATAAAATACATTTACACTATATACAAAAACAATTTATAAATAAATCACAAATTTCATTGATAAATTAACAATTTAAATGCTAAAAACAAATAAAAATGATACAAACATATTAAAATATATATATATATATATATATTTATTTATTTATTTTGGCCCGGCCCAGGCTTTTTCAACCTCGGGCCGGGCCAAAGCCGGGCCGGACCGGGCTTCGGGCTTTTCTGCCACCCTTATTCATGTGAGAGAGTGGAGAATTGAGAATGAGACTCTCATTCCTTGAACTCCCTCAATGTATTTTATAAATTTTAAAATTATGAATTTTTTTAAATAATAATATAATATCATTAATGTTAATAATAAAAAAATAATAATGTATTACTAATTAAATATTTAATTATTAGTAATAAATAGTAAGTAATTATTAATAATTAATAATTAATTAAATATTAAATATCAATTCATAATAAATTCATAATTCATAATAAATTAATAAAAGAATTATTGGTATGTAATTTTAATTAATGGTGTTTTTATAACTTGTTAACAATTTATTCTGGTTTATTGATAAAATAAACACATTAATGAAAATACTATTTAATTTTGATTACGATTTATACAATTAAATAAATAATTTATTTTAATTTTAATTTAATATTTTGATTTCATCCTATTTCGATTCCAACCCATTTCGATTTCTAACTCTTCCCAATTACCGATACATACGCAACATGATGTACTACGGATGAATTTTCCTTGTATTTTCATTGGGGCCCAAACATAGGAGAAAATCTTTGGTGCAACAGTGGTACTATGTCATTCATGCAACAAGCCAATCATCATTTGACACGCGTGTTAAAAAGTCAAAAAACAACTAAAAAATATGAAGAAAATTAAATATGTTATTTTTAATTGGTTGGTGGTACCACGTCACCCATACCACTATTGCACCAAAGATTTACTCCAAACATAGACCCAAAAATCCAAATGGGAAATTTCTCAAAGAGCAAACTATCCCTGAAGAGTTGTTGGGCCACGTCCCCATTCGAAGACACGACACTTCCTTTTTCGTGATTTGTGAACCACATAATTACCACATGGGGACCACCGCATCACATCATTTCCTTTTTCGTTTATTTTTCTTACTTTAATTTGTTAATTCTTTAATTTTGTGAATAAACAGGCGGGTTGTTGATTAATTATATTAAAATAATTGAACTATAGTATGTAAATATATTTTTGTGCCCTTTTTTATGTGGTATTATGCATTGTAGTGGTGGTCTTTAAAATTTTGATATATTTAGCAGGTAAATATACTTAATCTGATGAATATATTTGGTATTTCAATGAAATGAATGAATTTGATATAATAAATGTATTTATCTTTTTATAGAAGATGAATGTATTTGATTTAATAAATATATTTATATGTAAATGAATAAACTTGATTTAATAAATATATATTTGTAGGTAAATAAATTTAATTTAATGAATATTTTTGTCATTTTTAGAAGAATAAATTTAATAATTTAATTAAAGATTTTAATTAAATTTATTATCACTATAAATATATATAAATATTTTCTTGGAAGGAAATAAAAAAATATATTAATATTCATCTTTTATAACCGTGATAACAAGCCAGCAAAGCCGTGAAAAGAGAGAGATTCGGAATCAAGCAGGATCATTCTCTAATCTCAATTACTATTTTGATAACGATGGAATTGAATCTTGATGGTCCATTGTTTCGTGTATGGCTGAGATTCGATTCAAGTGGTTGAAACCTTTTTTCTTATTTGAGGCTGTTGTCAGTCTAGTTGTCGTGTTCCCGTTTGGAAGTGGACTTGTTTTATTTTTTATTTCTCATTTAGGATTTTTATTTTTATTTTATAGAAATCTTTTGCTTTTCAGGAACACAAAAAAAAAAAAAAAGGTCTATTTAACTCTTTAATAAGAAGAAAACATGCTCACAAAAAGAAAGTAAAAAATGTCAAAACATAATCTGGACTAGTCAAAATATTAATTTTTGTTTCAAATAAGTCAAAACATTAATTTAGTGGACATAAATTTGATTTTTTTTAAAAAAATATTATATATTTTTCATTTTAATAAGAACAATTTTAAATGATCTCATTAATAAATTAGATTTTTCATTAATTTCTAAATATATTTTAATAAATTATTAAAGTAAATGAGAATAATTATCCCCACTCACTTTTATAATTCTGTCACTTGTATATAGAGGGGTGAGCAAAACCGATTTCGCTTCAGGTTTCGAGTGGAACCGGAACCTACCCAATTAAATAAGGTATCTTATTAATCAGTTCCAATGCGGTTCCTCCTGTAACCAGAACCTGCCCAATTAAATATGATACTCTATTAATCGGTTCTAATTCGGTTCCGATCCGATTCTGATTTGCCCTATTTATTTTTTATTGTTTAAAAATATAAGTATTTCTCACACTTGAATATTACATAATATTCTTGGCAACTGTTCATACAGAAATAAAATAATAAATAAAACTGCATATTACATAATATTTTTGACTCAATACATAATATTATTATAGGAAGTGTCAGAGGTTTAAATTGTGTTATGAAATTGGGTTTTAATTGGGTTTTAATTTGAGTTATGAAATTGGGTTTAAATATGGTTTTAATTTGAGTTATGAAATTGAGTTTTAAAACTGGTTATGAAATTGAGTTTTAATTTGGTTTCGAAATTGATTCTAAATTCGGTTACCAAAACAGGTTCCGGTTCCCAAAAGAGGTTCTGGTTCTGAATTCGGTTCCCAAAACAGGTTCCGATTCTGATTCTGAAATTCGGTTATCAAAGTAGGTTATGGTTCCATCCATAACAGAACTAAAACCGAACCGTTTAAATTCGGTTCTTTTATTTTGAAACCAGAATCGTTCCGTTCCAAAATCGAAAAAATCGATCCGGTTCCAACCGATTTCAAATAAAATCGAAACCGGTGCTCAGCTATACTTGTATACATAAATCAAGATGTGAAGTCATCTGGATCACATTTACTCAAATATTTATGGCCCTTTCTCGGGTAAAAACAAATCGAAAAAGAATCTATAAAAAGGAGGAAAAACTTTCATGGGTGGATGAACAGTAAATTTAACTTGCTCTTCTCATCACCCAAGTGACATTTGATCTACAAAGCTTATCATCCATCCAAATGAAATTTGATCTACAATTTAGGCATTATATGGTGATGGAATCTATAACATTCAGTAGACGCCAAAATTGACGATGACAGATGAACTTTCGTGCACATGTTATTGCACGGTTTTAAGGACCCAAAAATGGTGAAAATTAGGAAAGTCGCATGGCTATTATTTAGCCAATGTGGTACCCAAATGCCCAAATCCACGTTCATTTTTGCATTTCACATTGTGTCCACAAATTTTTATATTTATACGTGCACAATACATATTTATTATTATAGGAAACAAGGGCACGTGACACATGCATTGGTCTAAATCTTATCCTATATTAGAACTGAAGCTTGAAGGACAATCAGCTTTTCTGTGGAGATTCAACGAGATTTTAGTACCAGACACCCACATGCCTGGATATCATCTCCCATATCGTGTTAGGTATAATATTTTATTTTATGTCAAATCAATATTTTCTTTGATTGGCTTAGCCCAACCCCAAAAGACCTTGTTGAAGTTGGGAAACTTGAGTCTGATGTTCATGTGATCTGAGATATTTGCTCCACGCGCCTTTTCTCCTACCCATAATATTGGTTTTGATACCACTTTGATGGGCTTCGCCCAATCCCAACCCCATGAATATAAACCAGACTTGAGTCAGATTAATTCAAGCGACGTGGGATATTTGCTCTCACACCCTTCATTTTCCGTTGACTTTGATACAACTTTGATGAGCTTTGTGATGAGTGGTAAATGTATCACTATTTCTCACTCATTTAATCAAATATTTTATATAGTTTCTTCAGTTTTGTGAATATTTTGATGTGTTTTGTGTTATTTTGTAGATAAATAAAGTTTCAGGACATTCTGGAAGTGATTTGGGCCAAAACAGTGAAAAAAGACAAAAAAGACAAAATGGTCATTTCGCGCGTCGCGACACACTGCCCGCGTCGCGACGCCTAACGTGCGCCGCATCATGCAAATATGCGCCGGGGACACGTGTCAGAATCTGAGAAGTTTGACTTTGCTAACTTGCGTCGTGCCACGTGTCAACATCACAGCCAATCTGCTAACGTGCGCAGTGACATGTGTCATCATCCTATGGTGCCGACAATCGCCATCGCCACGTGTCAGCCACGTCATCGTCCACATCAGCAGTAGACCGAGTCAACTCGCCACGTCAGCGCCACGTCATTATCAGCCAAACACAGCGTGTCACGTGTCGCAATCCTACGGTGCCGACAATCACTTTCGCCATGTCGTCGCCACGTCAGCGCAATCATTCAGCTCCCAATCACAGAGTGCCACGTGTCACCTTATCACCTTATCCACTGCCACGTGTCGAGCTCTCCACGTTCCACGCCACTAATCACGCCCGTCGCGACGCGAGCATCACGTCGCGACTCGCGAACCTTGCCGATGCCTATAAATTCAGCTCATTTTTTTGATTTCAGATGTACATTCCTCTCTGAATTCTATGATGTAAATAGAGAGTTTTATATCTAGTTTTCTTTAAATTTCAGTTTTGTAATTAATTTTAATTACGTTATGTAATAATAATTTACTTTCTTTACTTTTTCAGTTTTTACTATTCAACATGAGGAGGTAACTTCCCACTGCTAGGGTGAAAGGTAAAACTTTTATTACTGCTATTTGGATTAATCTCCATAATTATAATATATTCACTATTTCAATTTTGACTTAACAAGGATACCGCTATATTGGCCGGTTGGTAATTGATATTAAATTGGTTTTAATTTGACTAAGCATGGATACCGCCTGGTGGGTCGGTTGGTAATTTCCGCCTATATGGATGGTTTATGGACTTAATTTGACTTAATTATGTTACCGTATATATGGCTGGTTGGTAATATCACACAAGTTAATATATTATATTAAGGGAGATATCTAAAATAGTAGTGATAAAAGTAGATCCTTTAGCCATATCATTTTCTTTTATTGTAATTTTTCTTCATTTACTTTTCAGCATTTTATTTTATGTCTCTTACTTTTAAGTTTGTACTAGCCCTAGTTATGCATCGTAACTAAGTTAGTTATCTAGGGTTGTGATGAATTCTAATATCACTGGTTTATAAGGGGTTTTTTTTATAGTTTGGGTAATTAAATGTTTACTTATTAAGTCTTAAGCTTAATGCGTCTTGTTAACTGGCCATTAAAAAGATTGATCTGGTTAATCTAAAATAAACTTGACAAAGGAATTTTAGGTTTCAGCCTTAGACTTAGTAGCCCACGATCTTCCTTGAGGATGGAAAACCCTTTAATAGATTTCCTTATAGGATAGACATATACCTGTCGGGCGGGGTTAACCACAATTGGAACTTAATCTTAATGAATCCAGGTAATTTGGTTGACATAGACATATGGTTCAATTGGGTTATACTGGGTATTTGCATTTGACCATCGATAGAGGCTTTTGCATAATTTCGTGTTCCAGGTTAGTAAACCGATATATTACACAACATAAAATAACCACTTCATTTTTAATTAGATATTGGAAGAAATCACAACCCTGGATACTTTTATAAATTTGAATTTTCCTCAACCTATTTTTGCGTAATTTTATTCACTTGTTTTTTTAATTTTAGAATCATCACCATTTCAATCAATCAATCAAATTGTTATATACTAGTAATCATTTGACCTCATTAAATTAATAAATTAGGTATTAAGTCCTCGTGGGATCGATACTTTTTATACTACTTGAATGATATGTGTGCTTGCGTTATACGCGTGTGATTACGCACCGGTCAAGTTTTTGGCACCATTTCCGGGGACTTATTTATCTTTCACTATTAGTTTTGAGGTTAGATACCTTTACTTGTATCTAATTTCTTTTTGCTTATTATTTTTGTTTTCTTGTGTTTCAGGTTCTCAGAACTACATGAGACGAACCAGAAGCTTTGAACTCTGACCGTTTGACCCGGAAATTGAAAGAACCATCAGAAAGTTAAGAAGGGAAAGACGAAAAGGCCAAGAAGCTTTAGTCAACATGGAACCTGAACCTCTGGAAGTTGCACCACCAATACCCATTCGAGACAGAACCACTCCGGTGGTTGACGGCTTCATTTCCTGTATTGTACTTCCTCATTTACCAGAAAATGCGTGTGACATCAAAACATGCATTCAGATGATTCAGCAGTCAGTGCAGTTTGGAGGAAAAGCAACTGAAGATCCTAATACCCACATCAGCAACTTCCTGGAAGTTTGCGGCACTTTCAATTACAACCGAGAAGATGAAGAGGCAATGAGACTGCGTGTTTTTCCATACTCCTTGAAAGACAGAGCTAAAGCTTGGCTACATTCACTACCAGCAGGTTCCATCACAACTTGGAACACTTTAGCCACCAAATTTCTTGCGAAGTACTTTCCACCAGCCAGAACTGGAAAGCTGAGGAATGACATCACATCCTTTGTACAACAAGACTGAGAACTCTCTACGAAGCTTGGAAAGGTACAAAGATTTGCTCCGGAAATGTCCTCACCATGAGATTCCAAAATGGCTTTAAGTCCAAACTTTCTATAATGGACTTTCTGGACTGATGAGAACCACAATCGATGCTACTGCTGGAGGAGATTTAATGGCAAAAGGAGAAGATCAAGCCTGGGACCTAATCGAAGAAATGGCCAACAACAATTCCTTGTGGCCAACAGAAAGAAGCATGATCCAAAGAATTGTAGGAATTTATGAAGTTGGAGCCAATACAGCAGTTATAGACGCCAGGTAATCTTCCCAGTAACACAGAACAAATCCAAGGAACCGAGGGAAGGAGCAATGTCAAGCCATCACCTTGAAAAGCGGTACTGAAATCAACAAAGATGTTGGAATCAAGGCAACAATTGAGGAAGTTCCAAAAGATGCAATTCCACAGATGGAGGAAAAAGAAGCAAAGGAAAAAGAAAAAGATAAGATCATTCCACCTCCACCTTTTCCTCAGCGTCTTCAGAAAAACAAACTGGACAAGCAGTTTGCTCGATTCCTGGAGGTGTTCAAAAAGCTGCACATCCACATTCCATTTGCAGAAGCTTTGGAAGAAATGCCCAACTATGTAAAATTCATGAAAGACATTCTTTCACGAAAACAGAGATTTGAAGACTACGAGACAGTAGCATTGTCAGAAGAGTACAGTGCCATCATTCAGAGGAAACTTCCCCCGAAGTTGAAAGATCCTGGCAGTTTCATTGTCTCATGCACCATTGGAGAACACTACATCAGTAAGGCTTTATGTGACTTAGGTGCAAGTGTTAATCTGATGCCTTTTTCTATTTACAGGAAACTGCAAATTGGAGAAGCAATGCCTACCTCAGTCTCTTTGCAACTTGCTGATCAAACGCTCACATTTTCGAGAGGAGTCGTTGAAGATGTGTTGGTCAAAGTCGACAAACTCATTCTCCCAGCAGATTTCATTATCCTTGACATGGAAGAAGACAAAGATATACCTATCATCCTTGGAAGACCATTCTTGGCGACATGACGAACTGTGATTGATGTACAAAAAGGAGAACTAACTATGAAAGTTCAGGACCAAGAAGTTACTTTCAATGTTTTCAAAGCCATGAAATTCCCGAGTGAAGAAAATGAAGAAGAATGTTTCAGAATTGATGTTGTTGATAGTATCGTTCAGGATACTGATACAAATCCCACAGATACACTTGAAGCTTGCATCACCAATATGACTGTCAGCGAGCTAGATGCTGAAATCCTGGAATGTATAAACTACCTTGACAAACCATTCCGATTCAAAGAGACACCATACGTGGAAAGCCTGTAACTGCCAAAGAAAGATCGAATCAAGCCTTCGATTGAAGAACCACCACAACTGGAGCTGAAATTACTTCCGAGCCATCTCAGGTATGCATTTCTTTGTATGAACAATTATTTGCCATGAAACAGCAGGATGTCCCTTGGTATGCTGACTATCTCAACTTCATTGTATTGGGAAAATGACCGTTGGAATGGACAACTCAGCAACGAAAGAAGTTCTTCAAAGAAGTCAAGCACTATGTTTGGGATGAGCCGTACATGTTCAAACGCTGTGCTGATCAATTACTGAGGCGTTGTGTTCCACATGAGGAGGTCAACAGTGTTTTGCAACACTGTCATTCATCACCATATGGCGGACACTTCAACGGGAATAAAACTACAGCCAAAGTCCTACAATCAGGTTTATTCTGGCCCACTCTTTTTAAATATGCTTATCTTTTTGCTCTTTAATGTGACAGGTGCCAGAGAACAGGGAATATTTCGAGGAGAAATGAAGGACCATTGCAAAACATTCTGGAAGTAGAGATATTTGATGTGTGGGGTATTGATTTTATGGGACCCTTTGTTCCATCATTTGGAAACTTGTACATCATGGTTGTTGTAGACTACGTCTCCAAAGGGTTCGAAGCAATTGCACTGACATCCAATGATTCAAAAGTGGTGATCAAATTCCTGAAAAAGAATATTTTCATCGGTTCGGAAACACTCGGGCTTTATCAGTGATGATGGCTCACATTTCTGCAACAGATACTTTGATGCACTTCTATCCAAATATGAAGTTACTCACAAGGTTGCCACTGCTTATCATCCACAGTCAAATGGACAGGTTGAAGTTTCAAACAGAGAAATCAAAAGAATCTTGGAGAGAATTGTTGGATCAACAATGAGGGACTGGTCAACAAAACTTGATGATGCATTATGGGCCTACCGAACAGCTTACAAGACACCCATTGGTATGTCCCCATATCGATTGGTGTTTGGGAAAGCATGTCATCTTCCAGTTGAGCTTAAACACAAGGCGTACTGGGCACTGAATGAGTTGAATCTTGATTCACAAGCTGCATGAGAGAAACGACTTCACCAACTCAACGAATTGGAGGATTTTCGTCTACAAGCTTATGAGAATGCCAGATTGTACAAAGAAAATACCAAGAAATGACAATGACCGAAAAATAATGCACAAATATTTGGAACCAAGGCAGCAGATGTTGTTGTACAACTCAAAGTTGAAACTTTTCCCTGGAAAGTTGAAATCAAGGTGGTTAGGTCCTTTTGTGATCACTCAGGTTTTTCCATATGGAGCTGTTGAGTTACTGGATCCCAACACCAACAACACATTCAAGGTTAACAGTCAGCGCCTCAAGCACTACTAGGGAGAATCATTTGAGCGACAAAAAGAAAGTGTCACACTTTCAGATCCAGCCTAACGTTCGGGCAGTCACGTCTAGCTGATGACGTTAAACTTAGCGCTCGCAGGGAGGCAACCCATGCAATTTTGTGTATATAGTGTGATTTGGTGTGATTTCATTTTATGTGTTTAGTTTTCGCATGTTAATTATTTCCGGATGGAAGAAGTTCTCGTAAATCTTCACAAGAAATTTGCTTCTCTCCCTCAAAAATCTATGTTGAAAGTCTACAAAGCTCGCTTGGAACGGATGAGACTACTGATGATCAAAGGTATTCCAACTAACATTCATTGGATTATTGAAGCACAAGTCCGATTGGCAGGTGAGTCTTCTGAATCTTTTATTTCACATCTGCCTGGTTTTGGAAGAAGCACCTATGCAAAGAAACATAGAGCTAAGCAAATGGGTGTTTATTACAAATGTGCACGCTGGAATTACAATACTCGTTGTCGTTATTTAGGAATGGTGTCTGATAATCGCGAAGAAAAAATTAAATTCATTAGGGATGGCGTGAGTAAGGAGTCTGAAGATGATATATCTTCAACTCTTGAGACGCATCCCAGTGGATATGTTCATATAGCCATTCACAAATTACATACACAATTCCAAAAAGAAAGACAACTGTTAAGTCTTGGGAATCTGACTCAAAAAGACCATGTTTTCCAATTTATAAGAAAATTGGATGGGAAGCTTGTCCCTGACGCATAGACGTCAATCAAGCCGCTACGTTTCTTGTACATATTATATCTCTTTGTCTTTTCCTAATGATTGTGATTTATTTTGTTGTTTTCTTTTATTTTCTCCGACAGGATCCAGACCTTTTTGACTATCACGATTTATTTTACTGTTAACTAATAATTGTCATTTGACAAGTACTAGTGCTATTATTTTACTCACCCTTTTCAGGTGTTATAAATTCAACTCATCATTGCACTTTTGAAGACATCCAGAGTAAAACATGGAAGCCACTTCAAGAAGACGAGTTGAAAACATTTGTGTGTTTGCGGCGGTACTAGTGTTGGTGTTAAACCACAATACATAGAAGCAGCACAGGAATTGGGTCGAGTCTTAGCTGCAAGAAAATTGCACTTAGTATATGGCGGAGGCAATCTTGGACTTATGGGATCGTTTCAAAGGTTGTACAGGAAGGAGGCAGTCAAGTCTTGGGAATCATCCCAAAACCCTTGGCGGAGGCAAATCTTATTGGACCATCAAACTGAGAAGAACTAATTATGCCAGGTATGTCTGAACGACTGGTAGAAATGATTAACCGTGCTAATGCTTTTATTGCTTTGCCAGGTGGCTTGGGTACATTGGAGGAAATTTTTACGGTGTTATTTTGGGCGAACTTGAACATACACCAGAAACCGCTTGGACTGTACAACGTTGAAGGATTTTATGATTTTCTTTGTGTATTTCTTGATGATGCCCGGAGAAATGGGTTCGTGACAAAACCTACGAAAGAACTTCTCTTTACTGCCAGAACTGCTCCGGATCTAATTGACCAAATCTTAGCCTATGAACCACAAATTGACCCTATCATTTCAAAGATAAATTGGTCCGAGGATGATTGTGGTAAGAGGCGTCGGATTAATCTGGATCTTAACCTTTAACTTTTCGTGTAGAATTTCAGCTAACTAGGTACTATCTTCTAAACTCTTCTTCTACTTTTTAAGATATTGAGGACAATGTCTCATTTAGGTTGGGGGAGGGAATTAGTTGATCAGTATCTTGTTTTTAGTTGTGTGTTGTTTTTATTTTTAGTCCAAATTTGTTTCGAAAAATACGAAAAAAAAATTGAAATTTTTTCAAAAATTACAAAAATATTTTGGGTTTTTTTTTTTATTTTGACTAAAAATGTGAAATTGGTGAGAGATAGATGTGTAAGGAGTTCCCATTCCTGAGACGTATCTCAAACCTATTTCAGAACAAGTTAATTTTTGTTTATTTCCTTTTGAATTATTTAATTTGTGAATTCTCCATAATACTGACTAAAATGGATCTTCATATGCTCAGTTGGCAGGTATTATTAACATGTATGGTAACATACAAACATGAGTTGTAATTGAAAAGTTTGTAATATTTAGTGCTCTAGTTTAATTGGAGGAAGCATCTATGAAAAGCATTCGAGTAAAAAAAAAAAGTCTGAGATCCGAGTTATTAAGTTTGTAGGGGTGTTTTAACACTTAGTGCCCTAAAACCAACTAGTTTGGGAGTCACTGGCCCAAAACTCGCTACATGGATCAAAGATGCTGTAAAATATATATATCTGAAGTCTGAGTAATTAAGTCCATAGGGGTGTCTTAACACCTAATGCCCTAAAGCCAACTGGTTTGGGAGCCACCGACCCAACACTCGCTACATAGATGGAAGATATTGTATATAAATAAAAAAAATCAAAAATCAAAGAAAAAAAATCAGAAAAATCAGAAAAATTATTCCATTGCTGCAAAAAGGTGTGAATTCTGATAAAACTTTATGACAAAAATATTACTCTCTTATCAACTACACTTGTGACTGTTGTGGGCAAAAATGAGTTGATTAATATTTTGTCGGCTGTGCATATGGAGAATGGTAAATATAATCGGAGAATTTACTTATTCGGTAATTTAGAAAGAAAGAAAACAACTAGAAACTTGGAGTAGAAGTTTCATCTGATTAGTCACTAACTTCTTTATTCTATTTTCTATTGTCTTTTTTCTTTTGTGTGCATTAGTTTCACTACCTTTTTACTTTTGTAAAATGTTTGTGGGTATCATTGCTGTAAATCCTCACGAGACTACAACTCGTCCACTAGGGACACCTAGGGGTTTAAAGGCTTGTTGCATAAGCTAAATGCAACCGTGATCCCTACGAAAGTGGCTTAGTTAAATTTTATTTTAAAGATGTTTATGTTATTTTATTCTATGTTTTGCTTGAGGACTAGCAAAATGTTAGGTTTGGGGGTGTGATGAGTGGTAAATGTATCACTATTTCCCACTCATTTAACCTAATATTTTGTATAGTTTATTGAGTTTTGTGAATATTTTGATGTGTTTTATGTTATTTTGTACATAAATAAAGTTTCAGGACATTCTGGAGGTGATTTTGGGCCAAAACAGTGAAAAAGGACAAAAAGGGCAAAATGGTCATTTCGCGTATGCGCCAAGGACACTTGTCAGAATCTGAGAAGTTTGACTTTGCTAACTTGTGCCGTGCCACGTGTCAACATCACATCCAATCTGCTAACATGCGTCGTGACACGTGTCATCATTCTATGGTGCCGACAATCGCCATTGCCATGTGTCGCCACGTGTCACTCCACGTGTCAGCCACGTCATCGTCCACATCAACAGTAGACCGAGTCAACTCGCCACGTCAGCACCACATCATCATCAGCCAATCACAGCGTGCCGCGTGTCGCAATCATACGGTGCCGATAATCACTTTCGTCACGTGTCGCCACGTCATCGCCACATCAGCGCAATCATTCAACTCCCAATCACAGCGTGCCACGTGTCACCTTATCACCTTATCCACTGCCACATGTCGAGCTCTTCACGTCGCGACACGCGAACCTTGCTGAGGCCTATAAATTCAGCTCATTTTTCTGATTTCAGATGTACCTTCCTCTCTGAATTCTCAGATGTAAATATGGAGTTTTATATCTAGTTTGCTTTAAATTTCAGTTTTGTAATTAATTTTAATTACGTTCTATAATAATAATTTACTTTCTTTACTTTTTCAGTTGTTACTATTCAACATGAGGAGGTAACTTCCCACTGCTAGGGTGAATGGTAAAACTTTTATTACTGTTATTTAGATTAATCTCCCTAATTATAATATATTCACTATTTGAAATTTGACTTAACAAGGATACCGCTATATTGGCCGGTTGGTAATTGATATTAAATTGGTTTTAATTTGACTAAGCATGGATACCGCCTGGTTGGTCGGTTGGTAATTTCCGCATATATGGCTGGTTTATGGACTTAATTTGACTTAATTAGGTTACTGCATATATGGCTGGTTGGTAATATCACACAAGTTAATATATTATATTAAGGGAGATATCTAAAATAGTAGTGATAAAAGTAGATCCTCTAACCCTATCATTTTCTTTTATTGTAATTTTCTTCATTTACTTTTCAGCATTTTATTTTATGTCTTTTACTTTTAAGTTTGTACTAGCCCTAGTTATGCGTCGTAAATAAGTTAGTTATCTAGGGTTGTGATGAATTCTAATATCACTGGTTTATAATGGGTTATTTTATAGTTTGGGTAATTTAAAGGTTTACTTATTAAGTCTTAAGCTTAATGCGCCTTGTTAACTGCCCATTAATAAGATTGATCTGGTTAATCTAAAATAAACTTGACAAAGGAATTTTAGGTTTCAGCCTTAGACTTAGTAACCCACGATATTCCTTGAGGGTAGATAACCCTTTAATAGATTTCCTTACAAGATAGACATATACCTGTCGGGCGGGGGTAACCACAATTGGAACTTAATCTTAATGAATCCAGGTAATTTGGTTGACATAGACATATGGTTCAATTGCGTTATACTGGGTATTTGCATCTGACCATCGACATAGGTTTTTGCATAATTTCGTGTTAAACATAAATAAACACTTCATTTTAATTAGATATTGGAAGAAATCACAACCCTTGATAGTTTTATAAATTTGAATTTTCCTCAACCTATTTTTAGGTAATTTTATTCACTTGTTTTTTTAAATTTAGAATCATCACCATTTCAATCAATCAATCAAATTGTTAGATACTAGTAATTATTTGACCTCATTAAATTAATAGATTAGGTATTAAGTTCTCGTGGGATCGATATTTTTTATATTACTTGAACGATACGTGCGCTTGCGTTATACGCGTGTGATTACGCACTGGTCACTTAGCCCAACCCTAAAAGACCTTGCTGAAGTTAAGGAACACCCGTGAATATAAATCAGGTTTGAGTTAAATATTCAGGCGATGTGGAATATTTTCTCCAAGCCTTAACAGTCTCCTCTACAAAGTATCGTTCACCCTTCGATAGAGGCCAAGAGGGCTCTTCATAGGATGGTAAGGAAATATATTTTTTAATTATTATAATTTATAGATATATTATGATGGCAGTGAATTTTGGTAAAGGCCTTCGGCCCAAGCCCATACCATTAACCTCAAAATTTCTCCGAACTAGGCCTAGCAAATCAAACATGCATTAGGAATCATTAGGTTGGTCAGAAGATCGGGCTGATAACATATTTCGGAAACCCAACCTGATGACACTCCAAACCTTATGCATGAAACAATCCAGAATCTCCGACCCGAGAAGTGCAAGACATGTCAAAATCCTTTTATCGACTTTTAATAATAATGGAGAGAGACATGAAATGTGTCTTAAGGCAATAATGAGTCATAATATGACACTGATACACCAACCTAATCCAAAGAGGATTCGTACCTCACAGACAACTATAGAAAGAATGTCAATGGACATATAAACGATATCTTGAAATTGAGGCAAGTACTGAAGCTTTCGAAAGTATTCTTGAATTTTTGTGAGAATTATGAGATCTTATAAGTACTCACCTTTTCAACTTGAGTAATAAAAGATCTTCCACTGTTCTTCCTGTGGACTTAGGCATCCCTTGCCGGGCCACGTAAATTTTGTGTTCTTGTGTGTGTTTTTATCTTACGTATTAATATCTCCACCACCAAATAAATTTTACATGTTAGACAGTTGGTTGTTCATAGAGAATGAAAACTAAACAGTTTCTATGGGGTTTCACACAAAATATAGTAAACGTTGCACAAGATGGCTATAAGTAGAGGAAATCACAATGTCAATGAAAATAAATTTTCAATAGAAAAATGGAAGTAGAGGATTCAAGAAGAACTTAAGAAAGATAAGACAAAAAAATAAGGAAAGAGAATTCTTCATGAAATTTTTGGAATCCACCATTAAAAAACTAGAGAAACGACTTGGTGAAAGGGAACCCGAAAAGACAGGATGACATGATCTAGAAAAACAAGATGCACCCGTGGGAAAAAATAATCTTGAGGAAAGAAATGACACATCTACGAGGATTAGGTCGGCATTGGCGGAAAATATTATCCCCACATGGGAAAGTTACGACAAAGATCATAAATATTGTTGTATACCAGAATTAATAAATAGCTGCACCGATCTCATTGAGTACCATCTCGACATGAGATGTGTGTCTTGGAAATTTGATGATGTAATCTATGTTTCTTAAGCACATGATAGCCTACGACAGATGGATTGTTAAACATATATGATGACCTCGACTTGTATAGTTCATAAAGGTCGTTCGTGTTCATCGAGAATTCAGAGGTGACTAAATTACGTACATATAAGCTAGACTTATATGACGAACGTTTCTGTACTTAGAGAGTCCCACAATATGAAATGTACTCGTTGAGTACTTGGGTAGCCGATAAATTTTGATGATAAATAATATTTGATATTATAATTATCAACTAAAATAATTAAGTGTTATTGGATAACATTAATTATTTACTTTGACCCAATTGGATTAATTGGATTAATATAAAATCACACAAAGGCTTTGTTATAATTTCCTAAATATCTTTACCATTGGAGGATATTTTGGTAATTATAAATATATAATAATAGTTGTATTTGTCTTGATTTAATTGGATTAAATCAAAGTGGTAGATAAAGGTGATTAATCACACCTAATTATACATATTTGGACAAATCGGATTAAGCCCACCTAAAAGTTGATTAAGACTTTTATTAATTAAAAATTACATAAGTTTTGCTATAAAAGACTAGCTTGAGCATTGATTAAAAATTGCATAAGTTATGCTATAAAAGGCAAGCTTGATTAAGTTTTTAATTAAGCTTGAGCTTAATAAATTTAAGCTTGTGAAATCTAAAACAAGCAAAATTTAGAAATATTAGCCTCAGTAAAAGAAGTGTTTAGAGAAGTTTTGGAAGTTCTCTACAACATTTCAATAAGGAGAAAGCAAGATTTGATATTGGAATTAAGCTTGCTAGCATTGGAATCAAGATTAGATCTTGGAGTCAAGCTTGCTAACTTTGGAAGTTCTTTACAACCTTTCAACAAGGAGAAGAAGATTGGATCTTGGAATCAAGCTTACTATGTAAGTTTGATATTATCTAAATCTATGTTTTCATTAGTGAGTTGTTTTTATTAATGAAGCATAATGATATGTTATGTATGAGATACATAATAATATAGCTTGATATTGAAATTAGTCTAATGAATTGTGTATGGATGTTTGGAAGCATAAACACAATATGTTTGTGATTGGGTCAAAATGTTTATGTTGGACATGGAACATTAAATTAGAGTTTGGAACTCTAGATGATAATTTGGAGCTATGGTTACCATTCTAGAATCACTTGACCACCTTTGAGTGACCTAGAATTGTCCATGAGTCACTTATTGTGGGATCCTATTTTGGTTTATGTTTTGATTCAAAGAAATACATATATGTATTTAGAATACATGTATGTTTGTTATATAACATGTGTTGATGTTGGTTTTGATGTTAAAATTGGTTTGTAAGTGTATTGAAGTGTTTGGAGAAAATCAGAAGTGTTTTGAATTGGATTCAAGACAAATTTACTTTCTGTCAATATTTTACACAAGGTAGCATCTCGACCTAGATCTATGGCGCCGCGACACTTATCTCTCAGAGCGTTGCGGCGCCGAGAATTCACAGATTGGGAATTGAGACTCTTAAGCTTTTGTGTCGCGACACACCGAGAGTTGTTGCCCATTAGCGCTGAAATTTTATTTTCTCCGTTCTGTAGTTTTCGGACTCCGATTTGGCCCCGATTTTTTCCTACAGACTCGTAACAGAATATAGTATTCCATAAAATAATTTAAAAATATACCCATGCTTGATATCAATGGTTTAGACCCACTCCGCTGTGAGGGGAACCGATCTGACCCTAGAGGTCCCACATCCGTCCCAACATAATGGTATCAGAGCAGGTCTTAACCACATAACATATGTTGCATGTTTGACATGTATTTGAATCTATGCCTCAATAATTTAAATTTAATTATGTATAAGTCATATTAGATATACATTGCATGTTTTAAATTAAATTTTTTATTTTAATCCAAGAATGTTAATGACTTGATTGTCATAAATCTCTTGTGATTAGGTGATTACTTTAGTTTAAGTTATTGTATTATTAATGTTGGAGCATTATTGGATGGTCCATCGTTTCGATACGGAGATGAATGAATTCTTATTACTTATGCCCAATACTATCATTATTGTGATGGTATAAGTAGTCGGAACTTGGGTCGCTCCAGTAAAATATTAGATGTAGCGTGATGAGTTGACGTGGTCACCCAATACCGTCATTATTGTGAGGGTGTACTTACGAAGCTCATTAGTCCACGTTGACAAGTATACACATGGGACACCTCTTAATCCAATATCGTCATTATTGTAAGGATAAGAAACGGTTTAGGACCAAACTAAGGAGTCACAAGGATGTGATTGACATTTGAGGTCTACCTAATGAGTTTATGAATGCCAAAACCGTCATTATGTGAGACTGGATTAAGTTTATGGGATCCACTTCCCGCTATGAAATTTTAATAGTCAAATTTCTATTTTTCCATTAAGGGAGATTACGAAATTACGTAAAGTAGTGGGAGAGCACTAATAGATTTAAAATCCATGATCGTATTAGTATTTTTTATATTGAATTGAAAATGTTCGTGTGTTTAATTGTTGTATTGTAGAAGGTTGTGTTAGGGTTGGTGCTAATAACACCAATTTTCTTATGTATTTCCCTGTAAATACTTATGTAAATATTTTATTATGAATAAAATAAACAGTTTCTATTATATAACATCTCTTTATATATAATAAAGACGTAATTGACCTTAGAATGATTAGTTATGATATAGTTGCAAAAGCGTCGCAACTGACATTGAGTTTTATCATAACAGTATCATCTATTTAACAGTTCCTAGCCAATGTTTATATTACTTGGTCAATAAGTAAACCCGTTGAGACCGGTACATGTCGTATATTAGAATCTTGGATTCCAATGGTAGATTCGCAATGAACCGTGAGTCTTGGAGACTCGTATAGACATATAGGTGTTTATTTTGGATAAACACTGAATGACTCATCGAAGATTCTTAATAGATGTTGCACCAACGTCAATAATAATTCTGGGTTGGGTTGAGTAGCATTGTGATTCTTTGACTTGAGATACTATTGTGGATATATGAGATATCCTCCACACTTTGATGAAAGTCACTTCACTGACCTATTTAGGTCAGACCTCCGCCTGTCCGTTGGGTGTGAATTGATCCTCAGGATATCTAGTGTGTGTCAAGATAGAATCTGTCAGCTCTGTGTACAAAGCATATATATTCAATATGGAATTAGCAATCTGTTAAATTCATGGGCCCGTGGTACACTGTAGAAGTAAATTTTAAGTGTTATTAAGAGATTGCTAATAGAAACGTCAACGTAATTATATCTATAGAGATTTGATGTTTATATCTATATCTCTGGAATAATCCAGATACCTATGACAGATGGATTATACATATGCAATGACCTCGACCTGTATGGTTCAGTGAGTTTATCTGTGTTCATCATTATTGCGGGTGAGTAGAATATGGACACAAAATTGGATTTCATGACGGATACGTCTGAACCTAGAGAGTCTCACTAATGAAATATACTCGTAGTGCACTATGTCAACTTTTATGAATAATATTGATTATTTATAAATCGTTTAACGCTTAAACGAAAGATACATGAAAATGGACATTTTGATCATTTCTTAATTAATTTGTATTTGTATTTATGTATGATTTTATTAAATACATATTAATTAAATGTCAGATTATGATATTTGATATATATTATTAATATATATATATATATATATATTTGAGATATTTAAAGTAAATATAATACATATATTTTAGATATTTATATTTAATTAATTAATTGTTAAATGATTAAAGTAATTAAAATATACATAGCGACCATTATGATAAAGTAAGGAAATGATTAAAGTGTAAAATGTTGACTTTTACATTAATAATAAAGTTATCAAATGGCATTTGGCTTATTTAAAAATTGTTTTAAAATGAAAATATCTTTACCTATTTTGCTTAGCCAAATTCGGTCATGACCTAGTCATATATAAAGCTTTCATTTTTCATTTGCTTTATATAAGTTCAAGCCACCAAAATCCTAAAACAAAAGAGACTTGAGAGAAAAAGAAAAGAAACCAAGAAGAAATTCAAGAAAGCTTGGATTTTTGTAAGTATTTCCAATTTTCTATTAGAAGGAAACTTGTTCCTTTTATTCTTGGCTACAACATTTGTAGTTCTTAAGCATTTCTACTCTCTTGTGTTTGTGTTTTGATGGTTGGAAGCATGAATGAAAGATGTATGCATGTATGATTTACAAAGTAAGCTTATTAAAGGTGTATAAACACACTTTTGATCATTTGATGATCTTGTTGTCATTTTGGTGTTGTTAGACCACTCATTGATGACCTAAAATTATTCTTGAGTTGTTTCAAAGTGGTGAGACTTGTATGGTGTTGTAGATCTTAGATTAAAGTGTTGGATTTGTTTATTTTGGTTAATTTTATTAATTGGATTAATTTGAGAAATTAGGGTTTATACTGTTAGGGTTGGTGCTCTGAGCGTCAATTTCTTATGTATTTCCCTGTAAATACTCTTGTAAATATTTTATTAGTGAATAAAATAAACAGTTTCTATAATATGAATTATTTTATTTGGTAAAGACGTAAATGACCATAGAGTGATTGGTTATGATACAGTTGCAAAAAGCGTCGCAATTGACATTGAGCAGTATCATAACAGTATCATTCTTTAATTGTTCCCGGTTAAGATTTACAATTACTTGGTTAGTAAGTAAACCCGCTGAGACTGGTACGTGTCGTATATTCAAATATTAGATTCCAATGGTTTCTCAATGGACCATGAGTCCCGGGAGACTCGTATAGACACATAGGTGTTTTTATCGGATAAACACTGAATTACTCACCGAAGATTCTTAATAGATGGTACACCAATGTCAATAAGAATCTTCTTAGGTTGAGTGAGAATAGTGATCCTCCGACTTGAGGTACCACTGTGGATGTATGAGGTATCCTCCACACTTTGATGGCAGTCACGTCACCGATCTATTTAGATCAGACCTCCGCTTGTTCGTTAGGTGTGGACTGATCCTCAGGATATCCTGTGCGTATCAAGATAAGATCCGTCATATCTGTTAACAGAGCATAGATATCCATTATGGGATTAGCAATCTGTTAAATCCATGGACCCGTGGTACACTTTAGAAGTGAGTTCTAAGTGTTATTAAGATATTGCTAATAAAATCGTCGACGAGATTATACCTATAGAGATTTGACGTTTATATCTATATCTCTGGGATAATCCGGATACCTATGATAGAAGGATTATATGTATGCAGTGACATCGACCTGTATGGTTCAGAGAGTTTATCCGTGTTCGTCATAATTTACGGGTGGGTAGATTATGGACACAAAATTGAA
Organism: Zanthoxylum bungeanum; assembly: GCA_019454045.1. Classification (NCBI taxonomy): domain Eukaryota; kingdom Viridiplantae; phylum Streptophyta; class Magnoliopsida; order Sapindales; family Rutaceae; genus Zanthoxylum; species Zanthoxylum bungeanum. Next base: position 146,030 of record SKCR01021833.1, read on the forward strand.
TTTCGTGATGGATATGCCTGAACCTAGAGAGTGTCACTAATGAAAGATACTCATAGAGCACTAGGACAACATTTATAAATAATACTGATTATTTATAAGTCGTTTAACGGTTAAACGAAAATACATGCGTTTGGGATCTTTCGGCCATTTGTTAAATATCGAATTGTGATATTTGACATTTATTGTTTATATATGTATTTTGATTATTTAATGTAAATATAATACATATATTTAAGATATTTATATTTAATTATTTGATTATTTAAATTTTAAATAATTAAATTAAATAAATGATAAATATCTTTTTACTTTATTAAAGCAAACAAATGACATGTTTTAGTTGGATTAAATGGCCTATATTTATTGGATAAATTGGCATGATTTAATTGGTTTATTTGTAATAAAAATTAAATTATTTAATGGATTTACACCACAAATTTATTAAATCTTTTTCCAATTTTTTGTTGAAATAAAAATGAAAGACTTGGCAAATATTTTTTCTCTATTTTTCGGCAATTTGGAAAAAAAATATATAATGCCTTATTTTTATTTTTTGTTTCATAATCCAAGAACCCTAAAATCAAATACAAAAAGAGTTTGAGAGAAAAGAAGAAAGAAAGCAAAAGAAAGCTTGAAATTTTTGGAAAATTAGTAAGTTTTTCCTTACTTTCTTCTTCATGAAAAATGTCTCTATGATTCTAGGCTTCAATATGTGTAGCTTAGATTTCAAAAAAAAAAAAAATGTGTAGCTTAGATTTTTCCCTACTCTTTTGTGTTTGTACTTTGATGGTTGGGAACTTGGTAGAAAGATAAAAGCATGTATGTTAATTAAGATTGCATGAAATTAGTTCTTAAGCATTCTTTTAACCATTTGATGGTGATGTTGTCATTATAGAGTTTCTTAGACACTCATATATGACCTAGAATTGTTCATGTGTTATTTCATGGCGGTGAGACTTTTTTTTGTGGTGTGGTAGGAATTGAATTAAAGTGTTAATTTAATTAATTTGGTGTTAATTTGTAAATTTATGGAAATTGTAAAATCAGGGTTCATAACCCTCTCCAAATTTGGGACTTTTCATATATGTGATGTAATTTGATGTATATATGATGTATATTAAATTTGGAAATTATTGGATTTGATCTTGAATTGTTTTGAACTAAAAGGACTAAATCGTAAATTCTTGAAAATTTAGGGACCTTTCGGCAATATGTAGAAAATCTGTTTTCTTGAGTTGCAATTTATATTTTCATGTATTAGACATGTATAAATCACTTTAGGATTGATTTGGAATCAATTAAAATTGTATTTGACAATTTATGACTAAAATGATAAAAATACAAATTTAGGGGCTAAACAGTAATTAATGAAAAATCTGTTTTTGGGTAAAAATTTCAGTTTTTAAGTATTGAGTAATTAAAAATTACCTTATTTTAATTACCCAAAAAAATTATTGAAATCGGAAAATTTTGATTTTCCGCGTTCCGCTGTGTTTACCCGGAATTACCGCCTAAAACCCGAACAAAAATGGTATCAGAGCAGGTCTGAACCTGAACATATGATATGAATATGCCTTTAAATTCAATGTTTAATTTCGTCCTTCCTTTATGCATGCTTGTATTTATTTAATTTGATTAAATTAAATACGTAACATCTTTGCGGAAAATCCCTAATTAATAAGGTTTAAAGTAATATGTATTGGATGCATATTTCTTGGTCCGTCTTGTCAATACGGTTTGTGGATATCTGTTTTATGGCTGCATCTGAGAAAGTGTCAAAGAAGTGAGGGTGTAGTTGATAGAAATTTATCGATACCGGATGCATATGTGATACTAGGTAAATTCAAGCGAAAGTGGAAATTCTGAACGTGAAAAAGCTGTCAGAACTACGCAAGTATCTTGAATTTATCATTGACAAGTTTAACCTTGGTACGCCTCCTTGTGAACGTGCCAAAGCTGTCACAACGAGAAACGACCAAGACCGGAACCCATGAGTCACTAGTGAGTGATTGACAATGAGTTGTCTACCTAATGAATATATGTAGGCGAGATCGTGCCAAAGCTGTGAGCTGAAATATATTTATGGGATCCATATTTCACTATTATATTTAATTTGATTAATTGTTTGTTTGCATTCTGTTTGGGGATTACAGTATTGCATGTAATAGTGGGATGGACATTTTTAGATTAAAAATCCATGATCTATTTATGCTTTGTTTATTTTATATTATATTAAATGGTTTGTCTGCTAACCGTTTTTCGCTATCTATATGATAGATTTGTGATGGCGGCACCTGCTTCTAATCCTTTTGATTGTATACTTGATACGAACAAGCTTAAAGGCGCCGAAAACTTTGCAGATTGGGACTTGGATCTAAGAATTGTTCTTGGGTCTGAGCAAATAGAATATGTGTTAGAAGGTCTATTGCCTCTTGCCATAGTAGATGATGCAACACAAGAGGATCATGAGACTCTCCAAAAGTGGAGAGATGATGATAGGAGGGTCAAATCATATATTCTCAGTCCCTTGGCACCGGAGATTAAAAGGCAATATTTTGGAATGTCTGACGCATGTACTATGATGATGCGACTGCGAGAATCCTCTATGAACCAAGAACAAGTCTCGGTTCATAAAATTATAATGGAATTATTCCATGCAAAACTTGAAGAGGGACAGGCTGTGAGCCATCATGTACTTCATCTGATTAATCTGATCGAACAGTTGAGGCGCTATAATTTCCCTCTAAATGACACTTTAGGACGAAGTGTCATACTTGGATCTCTCCCAGCATCATATCGCCAATTTGCAATGTTTTCAATCTGAATGGAATTAGCTGTTCTTACCAGAAGCTGCATAAGATGTTACAAACTGCGGAGGAAGATTTAAGGAAGAGAGTACCGACTCACCCTCCTAAACCCACTGCTCTTCCTACTTCCTCCCAATCTAAACAGAAAGGGAAGAATAAGAAAGGTAAGAAAAAAAAGGTTCGAATCTTCTACCACAGGGTAAGATTGCGAAACCAAAAAGAGTCGCTAAAGATAAATGCCACCACTGCAGCAAGATTGGCCACTGGAAGAGGAATTGTCCTGATTACTTGGCCCAAATCAGAAAGGAAAGAGCATCTACTTCAGGTACTTTTATTTTTCCCATTATTGATATCTCACTAGCTTGTAAAGCTATGTCATCCAGTTGGATTTTGGATTCTGCTTGTCCAATTCACATCTGCAATTCATTGCAGGTTCTAAAGGAAAGTAGACGGCTAAAATCTGAGGAGATGCAATTGCGATTCGGGAGTGGTGTGTCTCTGGATGTAGTTGTTGTGGGTTTATGCCAGATTCCCCTACCTAGTGGAAGACTTTTGTTGCATGACTGATTTTTTGTACCAGGATGTATTGCGAACATTGTGTCACTTTTTGTATTAGATATTGAAAGATATAATGTAAATATTAAGAATCATTCTTTATATTTATATGATAGATATAATGTTCAGAGTCTAGTTTGTCCAAATGAGCATGGTTATTACATCTTGCATACCTCACAAGATATCTTTAATGCTGGAATTAATAAACGTAAAGTATCTGATATAAATAATATTGAACTGTGGCATATGAGGTTGGGTCATATAGGCGTGAAACGCCTAATGATTACACCCAAAAGATACTTGCAGCTATCGCAGTATAGCTGGGGTGTCGATTCCTCAGAGAGATGGTTACAGAAACTAATTTACTCAAACAAAAACTTTAGTAGTAACTTATTTAAAGAAAAGATTGAATTGGCAATTAAAGTAAAGATTAATAAGAAAACATAAAGATATCAGCAGAGAAAAGCAACAAAGCATCGAGAATCCCTCTTGTATCAAACTCCTATATTCGGTTATTGATTCATGTTATTACGCAATTGAAGGTTTCATATCCCAAACCAACAATTGGAAGATATTCAGTTCTACACCTATTAAATTCTAAGGTAATCAATGATTATTTTCTCTATGTTAACTACACACAAAAGTTATCATTACAAGCTATCTAACATCGACAATGTACCCTCAGGCAATACTGTAGCAGAAGACCAACACATAAAATAACTTTACCAGTCAAACCTGGTTTCACAAATCACACATAGAAGAAGCATGACTGGATCTATATGGAAGTTGACAAAATAAGTTTCTGGATTATAAAGCGAAAGATAATAGAGAACAACAACCATCAATTGTATCAAAAATTAAAAGGTACTTTAAGAATCAACAACATAAACATAGAAATTCAAATACAAGAGTTCATCTTTAGCTTTACCTAGGAGATTAATTCTCCATGCAGAAGAGATATTCAGCCTTGATAGATCGGAGAGACGACATATTTTCCTTGAAGTTCTTCGTTCTCCTCCCTTGATTTTGTGTTTATGGCTCTTTGTATTGTGTTTCTCCTCTGTTTCTCTATGATTTTTCTCCCCTTTTAGGGTTTGGACAAATTTGGGCTTATATAGAAAAGTTTCGGAGTCCTTATACGCATCAAACATGTCAAAATCAAGGTTTTGGGACATTCGGGGCGCTGAGGCACTAAACTCATAGGAATTTTGGCTTTGCATGATTTGGTGAGGGCACCGCGGCGCCAAGGACTTGGGCACCATGGCGTCTGGTGCATTCCTTCATTTGTTTTACCGCTTCTTGCGTCTGATGCTCCCGTTCGCGTCCGTTAGGCTCCAAATCATATGTAATTGCTCCATTCTTCTTGTTCCATTGCTCCTAATAACAAAGCACAAAATAAACTATAATTAAATTAAATACAAGATAATTAAACCGATTTAGTGATGTTCAAAGTACATTTTCATGCACTTATCACAACCCCAACCAGCTTATTACTAGTCCCTAACAATTCAAGCGTAAAAGAAAATAAGAACTAAATAAATAAAACTATCTAAGCCACTTTCGTAGGGATCACGATTGCATTTAGCGTATGCAACAAGCCTTTAAACCCCTAGGTGTCCCTAGTGGACGAGTTATAGTCTCGTGAGGGCTTACAGGGACGACACCCACAAACGTCATTCAAAACACATACATACATTCATGCAAAAATAAAATGAAATAGTCATAATAGTTATACATATTATTGTCCTCAAAGAATGCTTCAGAATGAAATTAGAGAACTTTCAAAGTACTCAACGCAACTTGAATCCAAGTCCTTGAATAAATCATCTAAGCCAGACTCACATTGTGTGTGTGAAAAGGTTCATTCACAGCTTGGTTCCTAGGTAAGCCAACTCAATGATTTCGTTTAAAAATTGGGATCCGAAGGGTCAAACCAACCTAGATATCTCAATTATGCTCTGCAATTGCCTTTCTATGATCAGCATGGTATGATTTTCTTTTTAATTTTCTTGTCTCTTTTTGTTCTTTTTTTTTTCAACTTTTTTTTTCTTCTTTTCTTTTTTCAACACACATACCCTTCAAGATAGCATTTCTCCTCATGGTGGTCCTAATACTCGCCAATGGGTAGCTTCACGCTTATCGGTTATATGCGGTTTAATTTCTTTCTTTATAGACATTTTCTTTTTATTTTTAACCATACCACACATCATAACACTAGCAAATCAGTATATACATCTAAGCAAACAGTCATTCATCGACATGCAATTTCTTCAACTAGTCACTTTGCCAACTACTTAGGTTGTCACTGCTAAAAACCCATAATTAAGTGCTTACGAGTCTAACCTATACCAACTACTCAAGGCATCAGATAAAAGTACATTAAAGAACTTATCATTTCTAGGATTTCACCCTAAAACAAACAATATTATCATTGGACTTATTCTTTACTGTTAAGGACTAAAAACAAACAAAACATTTTTTTTTGTAAAAGGTATTATCATGCGCATGTATATATCCCCACACTTAAAACTTGTATTGTTTTCAATGTAAGATAAATATAAAGAAAATGATTAAGGAACAACACTACCGGATGCAGAGTTGATCAGGTTCCTGCTGGTAAGATTTAGGTTGTGACTGTGTAAGTTGCACTGAACACCTGCATAAATACTTATGCCAACAATAAACATGCAATTAACACACAATAAAATAAAACTACAGTAAATAAAATAAATAAATAAAAAAATAAATAAATAAAATAAATAAATATAGATGCAAGGGTTGCCTCACCGCTAGCGCTAAGTTTAACGTCTTCAGCCATACATAACCGCCCAAATTGTCATAGTGGTTTCCATGTAGCGAACTGATGAAGGCATGAGAAAGAATTTGTGGCTGGTTGCAGTATTTTATTCAAGGATCCCTCAGGGTTTAGTGGTTGAGATTTTAGGCCGCATATATGGAAAAATTTGTTCAATCTCCTTTTAACTTCCAATGGATTATCTTCAACTGAGCACTAATTCTCATTTTCCTCATTTTTCGGTTCTTTGGGACTAGTTTCAGTTCAGGGGGGATTTGATTCAGGTTATAGAGAAGTTGTTTTTGGCAGGACTGCTTCTAGCATGTGTGTATATTGGCACTCATCATCACCTTGTGGTTGTTTTTCAACATGAAAAATATTTACTTCCATTGTCATGTTCCCAAATGATTCCTTCATGAGATCGTTCCTGCAATTAATAAGAGCATTAACTATAGCAAGAAAAGGTCTACCTAAAATAAGAGGGATTTTTGACTCAGTGTCAACCACAGACTGTGTATCTAAGATTAGGAAGTCAACGGGGTAGTATAATTTATTGATATATAATAAAACATCCTCAACTACCCCCGTGGTGTTCTAATGGATCGGTCAGCTAACTGTAAAGCTACTGATGTAGGTTTAATCTCACCAAGCCTTAATTGCACATAGATCGAATATGGCATGAGATTAACACTAGCACCTAAATCTAATAAAGCTTGACCAAACTCATATGTGCCAATATAAAAGGGTATGGTGGGACATCCCGGATATTTATACTTTGGTGGAGTCATCTGTTCAATTACTGCACTTTCCTGCTCTGTCCGGAAAGTAGTCTTCTTCACATTATGCTTCCTCTTTATGGTTCATAGATCCTTCAAAACCTTTGCATAAGTTGGAACTTTTTTGATCACATGTAACAATGGACGGTTAATCTTTACTTGCTTCAGGTGTTCTAGGATCTCACCATTTAGGTATGAGGCTCTCAATATGGGCCTAAGTGCCTGAGGGAAAAATACTCTAACTTGGAAATGAATCTCTTGTTTTTCCTGAGGGGTACCTATGCCACTATTTTTGGGATCATCTATGGTGTTGGACGTGTCATGTCTCCCTACCTCCTTACTACTCCTAGTGAATATAGCATTAACACCTTTTAAATCGACTGCTTGTGATCATCATGTGCCATGTGTTGGCCTTGTGGATTTAGTTGAGTTTAAGATGGAAATTTTCATTATTCTTGCACACTCAGGACATTAGTCAATTTAGAGACTTAACTCTTAATTTCCTTATTATCCTCAACAACCTGAGCTATCAACGACTTAAACCTTTGATTGGTTTTACTCTGGGCCTCTATAAATGCTTGCACACTGTCTTTTAAAGAATTTTTAGGGGTGGCAGGTGTGGGAAACTGAGGAGCACTGTAACTCATAGTTTGTGGTGCTTGAGTAAGGTGATGGGACTCATGTTTCCAACTAAGATTGTGATGGTTCCGCCAACCAGAATTATAGGTATCTGAATAAGGTGTGTAAGGCTTATTTTACATCCCTAACTTATTACATTGTTCCTCATATGTCTGCCTCACCTCACAATATACAAGACACTCTTGGGGTTCCAGGTGGGCGACTGCATGCATAGTCTTGCTATCTCTAGCTTTTAAGGCTCCTAACTCTCTAGTCAATAGATCAACATGTGCCCTAAGACTATCCTCTTCCCTGAAGTGGTGTATGCCTCTACTAGAAGGAGTGTGTGTCATATCAGTGTTATCCAGGGCATTAGGTCCAGTCTAAGTGTGGGATTTCTCGACTAAGTCATCTAATTACTCAAATGCCTCATTAGGGTCCTTTCTTATAAACTCACCATTGCACATTGTCTCTACAAATTGGCACTCTCTAGGGGTTAGACCATCATAAAAATAATTTACTAAGCACCAAATCTTATATCCATAGTGAGGGCAACTAGCTAAAATCTCCTTATACCTCTCCCAAATTTGATAAAGGGTTTTACTGTCTCTCTGGGAGAAGGTGGAGATTTTTCTTTTCAAGGCATTCGTCTATGGTGTGGGAAGTATTTGCTAAAGAATACTTGTGTCATCTCGCCCCATGATCCTATTGACCGAGGTCATAAAGAATACAACCAGCTCTTAGCTCTATCCTTAAGAGCAAAAAGGAAGAACTTAAGTCTAATTGTGTCAGTGATTCCAAACCAGTCATGGAAAGTCGCTACAACCTCTTCAAACTCTCTAATGTGCACATAAGGGTTCTCGTTCTCCAAACCATGAAAGGTTGGGAGATACTGTATCATCACAGGTTTAAAGTCTATATGTGATGCATTATGAGGAAACATGATGCATGATGGTGTAGCTGTGCGAGTGGATGAAGGTAATCTTCAAGAGTCCTCACGGGTGGTCTCTCGTACTCACTCATAGTATGTGCGCTAGACTCGAATGTTGTAGTAAAAAGATTTTCAAATATGTTATCGGAATCTAAATCTTCCTCTTCAATCATAACAAATCTACCAAACCGATCTCTACATCTAGGCATGCAATTAAACTCAAGTAAAACAAGAAACAACAAAAATAAATAAATAAATAAAAAGAATAAACTAAAATTTAAAATCTAACTAAAACTAAAACTAAAACTGAAATAAAATAAAAAAATAAAATAAAATAAAAACAAAAAAAAGTTAAAGAAGGAACGAAGTTATCGCTTTGTGTTTAACCAAACAAACATGCTCCTTTAGATTGTAAACCGTCTCCCCGGCAATGGCGCCAAATTTTGATTATGCCCAAAAGATACTTGCGGCTATCACAGTATAGCTGGGGTGTCGATTCCTCAGAGAGATGGTTACATGAACTAATTTACTCAAACAAAAACTCTAGCAGTAACTTATTTAAAGAAAAGATTGAATTGGCAATTAAAGTAAATATTAATAAGAAAACGTAAAGATATCAGCAGAGAAAAGCAACAAAGCATCGAGAATCCCTCTTGTATAATTTAAAGAAAAGATTGAATTGGCAATTAAAGTAAATATTAATAAGAAAACGTAAAGATATCAGCAGAGAAAAGCAACAAAGCATCGAGAATCCATCTTGTATCAAACTCCTATATTCGGTTATTGATTCATGTTATTACGCAATTGAAGGTTCCATATCCCAAACCAACAATTGGAAGATATTCAGTTCTACACCTATTAAATTCTAAGGTAATCAATGATTATTTTCTCTATGTTAACTGCACACAAAAGTTATCATTACAAGCTATCTAACATCGACAATGTACCATCAGGCAATACTGCAGCAGAAGACCAACATATAAAATAACTTTACCAGTCACAACTGGTTTCACAAATCACACATAGAAGAAGCATGACTGGATCTATATGGAAGTTGACAAAACAAGTTTCTGGATTATAAAGCGAAAGATAATAGAGAACAACAACCATCAATTGTATCAAACATTAAAAGGTACTTTAAGAATCAACAACATAAACATAGAAATTCAAATACAAGAGTTCATCTTTAGCTTTACCTAGGAGATTAATTCTCCATGCAGAAGAGATATTCAACCTTGATAGATCGGAGAGACGACATATTTTCCTTGAAGTTCTTCGTTCTCCTCCCTTGATTTTGTGTTTATGGCTCTTTGTAGTGTGTTTCTCCTATGTTTCTCTCGGATTTTTCTCCCCTTTTAGGCTTCAAACTCGCAGGAATTTTAGCTTGGAGCATGATTTGGTGAGGGCGCCGCGGCGCCAAGACCTTGGGCGCCGCGGTGTCTCGTGCATTCCTTCACTGGTTTTACAGCTTCTTGCGTCCGATGCTCCTGAGCGTCCGTTAGGCTCCGAATCATTTATAGTTGCTCCATTCTTCTTGTTCCATTGCTCATAATAATAAAGCATAAAATAAACTGTAATTAAGATTAAATACAAGATAATTATGTTGAGTTAGTGATGTTTAAAGTACACTTTCATGCACTTATCACCTAACCCAGTTGGTTATGAATGGTTTGATACACGATCTTACCATTGAACCTTATCCAACTTGTGAATCTTGCATTCATGGTAATATGACCAAAGCCCCATTTTCGGGTGTAGGACACCGAGTCGCAGACTTATTGGAACTAATACATTCTGATGTATGTGGTCCCATGAGTGACACTGCTCAAAGTGGTTTTTCACACTTCGTTACCTTTACCGATGATCTGTCACGGTACGGTTATGTTCATTTGATGAAATAGAAATCAGAAACCTTTGAAAAGTTCAAAGAATTCTAAAATGAAGTAGAAAACAGACTGGTAAATATATTAAATGTCTTCGATCTGATCGAGGCGGTGAATATATGAGTGGTGAGTTCACTGATTATTTAAAGGAGAATGGTATTCTCGCTCAATATACTCCTCAGGGTACTCCACAGCACAATGAAGTTTCCGAAAGGAGAAATCAGACTTTATTGGATATGGTTCGATCGATGTTGAGCTTACAGATTTGCCCTATTACTTATGGGGATATGCTCTTTTAACTGCTGCTAATCTCTTGAATACGATTCCTTCAAAGGTTGTTCATACAACTCTGTATCAGATATGGACTAGTAGGAAACCGAATCCTAATTATGTTAAGATTTGAGGTTGTCATGCCTATGTCAGGATGGATTAGCAAGATAAGTTTTCGCCTCGTGGGTAAAAGTTTAGGTTTATTGGATATCCTTCAAATACGAAAGGATATGTATTCTATGATACCGAGCATCGAAATGTGTTCGTAGGTCGCTTCGCAAAATTTCTAGAAATAGAATTTTTGTCTGAAGGTGGTGATCATAGACAGGTTGAACTTGATGAAGTACAACCTGAAACCAATGAACCATTGGAGGAACCTGAAGTTCAAATAGATGAAAAACCTTTAACACACACACTCCGTATGTCCCAAAGGGTGTCTAGACCTCATGAACGCTTGTATTTGATATAAGAAAAGAGTCTAGATGTTCTCTTAATCGAAGAGACTGACCCTTACACCTACAGAGAATCGATGTTGGACATCGACTCCGTGAAATGGCAAGAGACCATGAGATTAGAGTTAGACTCTATGCATCAGAATCAAGTTTGGGACTTGGTTCCGCTTCCTGAAAGAATTGTTTATATCAGTAGTAAATGGGTTTACAAAAGGAAGCGTGGGCCTGACAGAATGGTTGAAACCTTTAAGGCCAGATTGGTAGCTAAAGGTTACACGTAGCAACCTGGTTTCGACTACGATGAAAAATTTTCGCCAGTTGCGATGCTGAAGTCTATAAGGATTTTGTTGTCTATTGTTGCTTACCAAAATTACGAGATTTGGCAAATGGATGTCAAAATGGCTTTTCTAAATGGTTTTCTTGACGAAGAAATCTATATGGAACAACCGGATGATTTTATATCTAGCGAACCTCAGGCATGATTTACAAGCTTAAGAAGTCCATTTATGGACTTAAACAAGCATCGCGAAGTTGGAATCTACGATTCGACAAGATTATTACATTGTCTGGTTTTCTCAAGAATACAGAAGAATCCTGTGTGTACCAGAAGGCCAGTGGGAGTATGATAGTATTTTTGGTTCTCTATGTTGATGACATCCTAATCATTGGGAATGATATAAGAATGATGCAGGGCAGCAAAACTTACCTCTGTAAGAATTTCTCCATGAAGGACTTAGGTGAAGCTTCTTATATCTTGGGTATAAAACTCTATAGGGATAGAGAAAGGAAGCTTATTGGGTTATCTCAATCAATGTACATAGATAAGATCTTAGAACGGTACAATTTTGGTAACTGTAAGATAACAAATATACCGTTCAGACATGGCCTACATCTTTCGAAGAATATGAGAAGATTAGAATGTCTAATCAGCCTTATGCCTCATGTTTGGGTAGCATAATGTATGTCATGTTATGTATGAGGACTGCTATTATCTACGTAGTTAGTGTAACCATTAGATATCAGTCCAATCCAAGAAATGACCATTGGATGGCCGTTAAACATATCCTGAAGTATCTTAAAGGTACTAAGGATAAGTTTATTATTTATGAAGGAAATGAACTACAGGTTAATGGGTATACAGATTCTGATTTCCAATCGAATCCCGATGATAGAAAGTCTACATCAGGATTCGTATTTACCCTTAACGGAGGTGTAGTTTGTTGGAAAAGTTCCAAACAGGGGTCTACAGCTAATTCCACCACATAGGCGGAATATATTGCTGCTTCAGAAGCTGCAAAAGAAGCTGTTTGCATTAAAAAGTTTATCACAGAATTGAGAGTTGTCCCAAGTATCGAGAATCCAATTCCGTTATACTGTGATAATACTGGTGCCATTGTACATGCAAAGGAACCAATGACGCATCAAAAATTGAAGCATGTGGAATGAAAGTATCACATCATTAGAGATTGTGTCGCGATTAGACATTGTTGTGTGCAAGGTCCTAAGTGAAGATAATGTAGCAGATCTGCTTACGAAGGTCATACCTCCGAAGTTATTTGATAAGCATGTTGAGTCGATGGGTATTAGATACAATCGATATTGGCACTAGAGCAAGTGGGAGATTTTGTTAGGGTTGGTGCGCTGAGCGCCAATTTCTTATGTATTTCCCTATAAATACTCTTGTAAATATTTTAATAGTGAATAAAATAAACAATTTCTATAATATGAATTATTTTATTATATGGTAAAGACGTAAATGACCAAAGAGTGATTGGTTATGATACAGTTACAAAAAGCGTCGCAATTGACATTGAGCAGTATCATAACATTATCATTCTTTATTGTTCATGGTCAAGGTTTAGAATTACTTGGTTAGTAAGTAAACCCGCTGAGACTGGTACGTGTCGTATATTCGAATATTAGATTCCAATGGTTTCTCAATGAACCATGAGTCACGGGAGACTCGTTTAGACACGTTGGTATTTATATCGGATAAACACTGAACGACTCACCGAAGATTCTTAATAGATGGTACACCAATGTCAATAAGAATCTTCTCGGGTTGAGTGAGCATAGTGATCCTCCGACTTGAGGTACCACTGTGGATGTATGAGGTATCCTCTACACTTTGTTGGCAGTCATGTCACCGATCTATTTAGATCAGACCTCCGCTTGTTCGTTGGGTGTGGACTGATCCTCAGGATATCCTGTGCATATCAAGATAAGATCTGTCAGTTATGTGTACTGAGCATAGATATCTATTATAGGATTAGTAATCTGTTAAATCCATGGCCCGTGGTATATTTTAGAAGTGAGTTCTAAGTGTTATTAAGAGATTGCTAATAGAATCGTCGACGAGATTATACCTATAGAGATTTGACGTTTATATCTATATCTCTGGGATAATCCGGATACATGTGACAGAAGGATTATATGTATGCATTGACATCGACCTGTATGGTTCATAGAGTTTATCCATGTTCGTCATAATTTACGAGTGTGTAGATTATGGACACGAAATTGGATTTCGTGACGGATATGCCTGAACCTAGAGAGTGTCACTAATGAAATATACTCGTAGAGCACTAGGGCAATATTTATAAATAATATTGATTATTTATAAGTCGTTTAGCGGTTAAACGAAAATACATGCGTTTGAGATCTTTCGGCCATTTGTTAAATGTCGAATTATGATATTTGACATTTATTGTTTATATATGTATTTTGATCATTTAATGTAAATATAATACATATATTTAAGATATTTATATTTAATTATTTGATTATTTAAATTTTAAATAATTAAATTAATTAAATGATAAATATCTTTTTACTTTATTAAAGTAAACAAATGGCATGTTTTAGTTGGATTAAATGGCCTATATTTATTGGATAAATTGGCATGATTTAATTGGTTTATTTGTGATAAAAATTAAATTATTTAATGGATTACACTAGGGGTGTTCACGGGTTGGGTCAGATTTTTTAAAATTTTGTTAGACCCGATCGGGTCAGGTCAAGGGAAAGTCGGGTCGCGGGGTAGTGGAACTCGATCGGGTTCGGGTCGGTCGGGTCATTTAAAAAAAATATTTTTTTAAATAAATTAATTATTTTGAAATATAAATATTAGTTATTTTATGTCCCAAAAATTATCATATATATAAAGTTTTAATACAAAAAAAGTAATAAACAAATGAATAATAGTAAAAACTTTAAAAAAATAATAAAAATTTTAGAAAAATAATAAAATTTGTATAGGGTCCGGTCGGGTCGGGTCGGTTTTTTGTATCAAATCCGTTGCCCAACCCGAAAATTTCGGGTCGGGTCTGGTCGCGGGTCGACCCGACCCTATGAACACCCCTAATTTACACCATAAATTTATTAAATCTTTTTCCAATTTTTTGTTGAAATAAAAATGAAAGACTTGGTCAATATTTTTTCACTATTTTTCGGCAATTTGGAAAAAAATATATAGGCCTTATTTTCATTTTTTGTTTCATAATCCAAGAACCCTAAAATCAAATACAAAAAGAGTTTGAGAGAAAATGAGAAAGAAAGCAAAAGAAAGCTTGGAATTTTTTGAAAATTAGTAAGTTTTTCCTTACCTTGTTCTTCATGAAAAATGTTTCTATGATTCTTGGCTTCAATATGTGTAGCTTAGATTTTTCTCTACTCTTTTGTGTTTGTACTTTGATGGTTGCGAACTTGGTAGAAAGATGACCACATGTATGTTAATTAAGATTGCATGATATTAGTTCTTAAGCATTCTTTTAACCATTTGATGGTGATGTTGCCATTCTAGAGTTGCTTGGCCACTCATAAATGACATATAATTATTCTTGTGTTATTTCATGGTGGTGAGACGTTTTTTTGGTGTGGTAGGAATTGAATTAAAATGTTGAATTGAATTAATTTGGTGTTAATTTGTCAATTTATGAAAATTGTAAAATTAGGTTTCATAACCCTCTCCAAATTTTGGGATTTTCATATATGTGATGTAATTTGATACATATATGATGTATATTAAATTTTGGAATTATTGGATTTGATCTTGACATGTTTTGAACTAAAAGGACAAAATCCTAAATTCTTGAAAATTTAGGGACCTCTCGGCAATATGTAGAAAATCTATTTTCTTGAGTTGTAATTTGTATTTTCATGTATTAGACATGAATAAATCATTTTAGGATTGATTTGGAATCAATTAAAATTGTATTTGATAATTTTGGACTAAAATGATAAAAATATAAAGTTTATGGGCTAAATGGTAATTAATGAAAAATATGTTTTTTGGGTAAAAATTTCAGTTTTTAAGTATTGAGTATTTTATTTTAATTACCCAAGAAAAATTATTGAAATCGGAAAATTTTGATTTTCCGCGTTATGCTGCGTTTACCCGGAATTACCGCCTAAAACCCCAACATATACCTCCACCAAAATTGGGGTTTTTCATATATGTATTGTATAATGATGTATATATGATGTACAAATCATTTGGTGTTGATTGGAAATCATTTAAACTTGTTTTGAACAAATTTGGACCAAAATACAAAAAGTTGCAACTTGGAGACCCTCTCGTCAATTTGAAGAAAAATTGGGGTTTATGTTGTGAGTTGTATTTTGATGTATATGATATGTAGAAATCATTTTGGCAGTGATTTGAAATCACTTAAATTTGTATTTGACAAATTATGACTAAAATGATCAAAATGCAAACTATTGGGGTCCTACGGCAAATATGAGAAAATCTAATTTTTGGGTAAAAAATTCAGTTTTTAAGTATTGTGTAATTAGAATAAATATGTTTATTTTAATTGCCCAAGAAAAAATATTGAAATCGAGAAAATTTAATTTTCCATGTTCCACTACGTTTACCCTTAAAGTCCCCTACAAAATGATATCAGAGCGAGTCTGATTCTTAACACATGATATGATTATGCCTTTAAATTTAATATTTAATCTAATCTTTACTTTTTTCATGCATGTGTTTATTTAATTTGATTAAATAAAGTGAATAACATCTTTTGCGGAAAATCTCTATTTGAAATAATGTTTTATAATTAATATGTATTTGATGCATGTTTCTTGTCTGTCTTGTCAATACGGTTTATGGATAAATATTCTGCGACTATATCCCAGAATGTGCCAAAGCTGTGATGATATAGCCGGAAGGAATTTATCTGTACCTGATATATTTGTGATATTAGGTAAATTCAAGCGAAAGCGGAATCCTAAACGTGCCAAAGCTGTCAGGATTACACAAGTATCTTGAATTTATCATTGACAAATTTAACCTTGATATGCCTCCTTGTGAACATGTTAAAGTTGTCACAACGAGAAACGATCAGGACCGGAACCCATGAGTCACTGGTGAGTGATTGACAGTGAGTTTTCTACCTAATGAATATACGTAAGCGAGAACATGCCAAAGCTGTGAGCTGAAATATATTCATGGGGTCCACTTTTCACTATTATATTTAATTTGATTATTGCTTGTTATGTATTCTGTTTTGGGATTACCATTTTGCATGATATAGTTGTTAGGTTCTCTAAGAATAATCCCAAGATTAAATAAGCATAAAAAATGTGAATACTTGAAATAAGAATGCGGAAAAATACTTACAACGATCGGTTTCTTGGATGTGTTGAGAACAAAAATTTGTCTCATTTGAGAAGTGCTCCAAGCTCCTCTCTTTGATTGTATGTTGATCTCCAAGGTTGGTGAATGAATTCCAAACTCAATGGATGTTTCCCTATCATCTTTGTAGACTCTTTTGTGTGCTAGCACTCAAGATTTTGAAGCAAAAATCAAGAAGCAAGAACCCTAGGTTCACGCTAAAATGAGAGAAAAAAGGGAAATGATTTTCGGCCTTATGAGAGAAAATGAGAAGTGTAATGTGTTTTTGATTTTCCAAAATCAAATAATCAATTACCAAACTTCCAAAGTTAGTAAAAAGTCTATCACAAGTCAAGATAATGTGTTTAACAAGTTAACACCAAATCTATACTAACTTCCATCACTAAAAAGTCAGTGAAGTTGACTAGTGATGTGACTAGATGTGGGCCATACTTTAAATTCAAAATCCGAGTGGGCCCGCTAACACATTCCGGGCTTGGGTTCGTTAATTCCGAATTAACAATTTTCCGTTGTGACTTAATTAAATCAAATTTAATTAAATAATTATGCCTAGCAAAATTACTATTAAAGTCCCTCACGAATTAATTCTAAATTAATTCATTCGCCCGAATTAAAATCCGATTTTAATTCCGCTTTGAAATCTAATTTCATTTAATATATCGAATATATTATTCTATCGATTAATTCTGAATTAATCATTCTCTCTCTATTAAATGAATATTATCGCAGATAAATTCTCGCCGCAATTAATCCTAGATTAATTTTCTCTCTCTCTCTCTCTCTCATAATTAATCCCAGATTAAATCTATTCGAGTCATACGTCATCGATGAATCTTCGGGAAGTGACCCATGAAATCTCTAGATATGTTGGCAGTAAATCCGATCGTCGGACTATCTGAATACGTGCGTACCTCGTACCACGTTCTTACCGATTTACAAGACATGGTTGGCTTCTAGCAAAGCGCCGTACCTACCCAATTCTCCAGAAATATTCTTTAAGGAATATATAATCTATAACAGGCGTAGTATACGTAGTATTGCGTATTGCGATCCAGTATCGGATGTCACATGCAAGGCCTGGGGCTGGAATACTGTCTGCCCCGTACGAAGTATATATTGGATCACAAGCAACTAGTCTCTATAATCGGATAATCATGACATTGCCATATTATACCGATAGTTGCAACATAATAGAGAACCAGTTCTGTATCCCTGCGTGATCATCATCTCCATATGGCTGAAGTGATACTTCCGTCTTGACATCACACCCAATACACTACGATTCTCAATAAACCCAGAAGAGGCGTACACAGAACCTTTTAACGTCTCGGACGACCAAAACCAAAACGTATTGATTATCGCAAGTATTAGCAATGCAAGTCTCAGGTTAAGACCAAATACACCTACCCTGATGCGGATTCCCATTGAGACATAGTCATACTACCAATGGGATTCCGCGGGGTCTATCCAGAGCGAAGCTGTTTCCGTACAATCTGTAAACACAACCTCCTATCACACTTTTATAAGTATCCAATACTTAAATATATGAGAACCATGATGTTATGCTTCCATAACAAGCATAAATGCAATACTAGTCTATTCCGTATTATCGATGTCCAGTCTCGATAATACTACGACTATGGATATTTAATGATTAAATCTTTGTGGATTGATATTGTCTCATATCTTATTAATCCGGAACTAATCATAAGGACTTTTATCATTTATATGTATTCAAGTAATCTAATTACAAAATGATAAAATAACAATTTCCATTGTCACATAGTTAATTTGTACAAAAACCACAATGTCTTTTATAAATAGTGACGCTATGGGTCATAATTGTCCAACAATCTCCCACTTGGCCTATAGCCAGTCACTCAAGTATCTAACACCTGAACTATGTACATGTCGCTCAAACTTTTGCTGAGGAATAGCTTTCGTCAGCGGATCTGCAATGTGACCTTCTCGATCTTTACATCGCCACGATGTATGATCTCATGAATCAGATGGAAACGTCGAAGAACATGCTTGGATCGTTGATGAGACTGCGGTTCTTTAGCCTGCGCTATAGCCTCGTTATTGTCAGAATAAAATGGAACGGGCTCAGATGCTAACGAAACTACTCCTAATCCAATTAGGAATTTATGGATCCAAACTGCCTCTTTTGCTGCTTCAGCTGCAGCAATATATTCCGCTTATGTTGTTGAATCGACAACAGTCTCTTACTTGGAAGATTTCCAGCTTACTGCTCCGTTGTTCAAACAAAATATGTACCTAGATTGCGACTTACAGTCGTCTTTATCGGTTTGGAAACTTGCATCGGTAAACCCAATTACCTCAAGTTCTCCATCTCCATAGATTAAGAACGCATCCCTAGTTCGTCTAAGATACTTAAGGATGTTCTTAACCGTAACCCAATGACTATCACCTGGATCGGCCTGATAGTGACTACACATGCTCAAAGCATATGAGACATCAGGTAGCGTACATATCATGGCATACATGATCGAACCGACTGCAGAAGCGAACGGGATCCGACTCATGTTGTCTCTCTCATTTGATTTGACATAATCAATCGAAATTATGCCACTTGAGAGCAGTTATCGTATGGTATTATGTTTGGGATGTATGTGTCGAGACTTACCCTTATACATTGTATTTTGGGCTCTCCCAATAGCCGATTGACTATCACAATATATGCTTATCGTTGGCACTGGTTTGGGCCAATTTAGAATATCCTCTAGGAAATTTTGAAGTCGTTTCGCTTCTTCCGCTGTTTTATCTAATGCTATGAACTCTGATTCCATAGTAGACCAAGCAATACATGTTTGCCTCGAGGATTTCCAGACACGGCCGTACCACCAAGTGTGAAAACAAATCCACTCGTAGATTTGGAATCCACTGTATCAGATATCCAGTTAGCATCATTGTATCCCTCTAGAACGGCAGGATATCTCGTATAATGCAGGCTATATTTTGATGTTTCTCTCAGATACCTCAAAACTCTTACTATGACTTTCCAGTGGTTATGTCCTGGATTGCTCATATATCTGCTAAGCCTGTTTACAACTTGAGCGATATCAGGTCATGTGCAATTTGTGAGATACATAAGACTTCCGATGATTCTCGAATACTCTAATTGCGATACGCTTGAGCCATTATTCTTTGATAAATGAAGAGTTACGCCACATGAGTTCTAGCCACATTTAGATCTCCTTTATTATATTTCTCAAGTATTCTCTCAATATAGTGAGTCTGAGATAATATATACCCCTATGATGTTCTGGAAATCTTAATTCATAAGATTACATCAGCTACTCCAAGATCTTTCATATCAAATTTACTGATCAATACTTTCTTGGTAGACTAAATCATCTCATGATTACTACTAATTATTAGCATATCTTCTACGTAGAGACTCACAATGACATGTTCTTTTTGACTTGATTTGGTGTATACACACTTATCACACTCATTGATTTTTGAATCCACTTGACAACATCTCTTTGTCAAATTTTTCATGCCATTGTTTAGGTGCTTGTTTTAATCCGTATAAATATTTTACAAGTTTGCACACTTTCTGTTCTTTTCCAGGAACTTTGACACCTTATGGTTGTTCCATGTAAATCTCTTCATCTAGTTCACCATTTAAGAATGTCGTCTTTAGATCCATTTGATGTATTTCAAGACCAAATATAGATGTTATAGCTATGAGCATTCTTATTAACGTGATATGAGTCACTGGTGAATAAGTATCAAAGTAATCAAGGCCTTCTTTTTGAATATCCATTTGTAGCCCAGTGGATTACAACTTGGAGGAAGCTCAACGAACTCCTAAGTATGGTTTTATAGGATGAAATCAATCTCACTGTTGATAGCCTCTTTCCACAAAGGTGCCTCCGACGAAGACATTGCTTCTTTATAGCTTTGATTATCATTTTCTAACAAGTATGTCAGCAAATCGGGTCCAAATGACTTAGACGTTCTAGCTCTTTTGCTACGTCTAGGTTCATTTTCCTCAACATTTTCATGTGATCCGAATCTTGGCCAAATTGATCATTGTCTTTAACTGCATCAATAGTTTTTTTGAGAGACTCTATTCTCTGTTTTTCTTTACAATGAAATGTCTCTTCAAAGAATGTTGCATTTCTTGACTCAATTATCATGTTCGGATTGATGTTAGGAATTTCAGACTTATGTACCAAGAATCGATATGCACTACTGTTGTGAGCATATCCAATGAATATACAATCAACAGTTTTGGGTCATATTCTAACCTTATTAGGTTTAAGAACCATTACTTTGACAAGACACCCCACACTTTCCACAATTAATATGGTGTCTTGTCCAATCTTCTGTGATGTAGCTTGTTTAGAACGTAGTTGGCGGAAAGCAAGGCTTCCCCCAAAAGTTCTGGGGTAAACCAGAGCTTATCAACATGGCATTCATCATTTCCTTCAATGTTCGGTTTTTGCGTTCAGCAATCCCATTTTCTTGAGGCGAATAAGGACCAGTAGTTTCGTGAATAATTCCATGATTGGAACAATATTCACCAAATGGTGACACATATTCACCTATTCTATCACTCATGATTCTTTTGATTTTCTTGCCAAGTTGATTTTCAACTTTGTTCTTATAGTGTATAAAGCTCTCAATAGCTTCATCTTTGCTCCTCACCAAATACACATAACATAATCTTGTGATGTCATCGATAAAAATGACAAAGTACTTTTTACTGCCTCTTGTTTGCACAACATTCATATCACACATATCGGAGTGTACAAGTTCCAAAGATTCAAAACTTCATTCTATGGAGTCAAATGATGCTCTATGCATTTTTTCTTTAACACACGCCTCACATTTATGTTGGTTATCAATTGTAAATTTAGGTATAAGGTCCATGTTAATTAATTTATGCATTGTATCATAATTAACATGTCCTAACCTCCCATGCCATACATTTTGTGACTCAATAATATAACGGAAGATGTAGCTTTATTATTAGCACTGTATCGATTGACAGTCATTACATTGAACTTGAAAAGGCCCTCAGTGAGGTATCATTTTCCTATATAAACATCATTCTTGGTCAATACAAACTTATCAGAAACAAATACAAGCTTGAAACAATTATTGCTAAGGAGTGAACCCGAAACCAAGTTCTTCCGAATATCAGGAACATGCAAGACATTTTTCAATGTAAGCTCTTTCCCAGATGTCATATTCAGAACCACTATGCCTTGTCCAACCACTCTAGAGGTAGAAGAGTTTCCCATTGTCAGATGATCGCCACCATCGACCTTCTGATACGAGGAAAATATCTTGCTATCAGCACATATATGACGAGTAGCCCCAGTGTCTACCCACCATTCTCTCGGATTTCCAACCAAGTTGGCTTCTGTTATAATTGCTGAGAGGTTCTTCTCTGAGATCTCATCAGTTAGCTGTTCATCTTCAGTGACATGGGCCTCAATTTTCTTTTTCTTGCCTTTGTCCTGAGACTTCTTGTTTCTGCAGTCCTTTGACATGTGATCGTTTTTCCCACATGTGTAGCACTTCCCCTTGAACTTCTTGATTGCTTGGGAAGAATCAGCTCCAATGTTCTTTCTCTTTTTGCTACCATTTCCACCTTCGACGATGTTGGCCTTAGACTCCATAATCTTATAGCTGGCCTTCTCGGACTTCCTGTTGTCCTCTTCGATCCTCAATCGAACTCCAAGGTCTTCAAGACTATTTGCTTCTTTTTGTATTTCAGATAGCTCCTGAAGTCTTTCCATGATGGACGTAACTTTTCAATGATTGTAGCAATTTGAAACATCTCGCAGAGTTTCATTCCTTCATCCAATATTTCATGAATGATTAATTATAGTTCACCCAACTGAGACATTACCGTTCTTGAATCTACCATTTTGTAGTCTATGAACCTACCCACTATAAATTTCTTTTGCCCGACACCCTCAATTCTGTATTTCTTCTCGAGAGATTCCCAGAGAATCTTTGCAGAAATCATGCCTTGGTAGATATTGTACAGGGTATTGTCAAGTCCTCCCAAGAGGTAGTTCTTGCACAAGAAGTCGTCTGACAACCAAGTCTCTTCTCGCAGTTGCTTGGCTATTTTCGTTTCTCCCTAATTAATCATATTTCTATGTTAACCAAGTTACCTGAATTCATTAAGATTAAGTTCCAATTGTGGCTACCCCCGCCCAGTAGGTATATGTCTATCATGGAAGGAAATCTACCTAAAGGACTTCTACCCTAAGGTGAGATCGTGAGCTATTTAACCTAAGGCTGAAACCTAAAATCTCTTCGTCAAGTTCATTTTAAGTTTACCATATCAATCTTATTAGTGGCCAATTTATAAGAAACATTACACTTAAGATTCAATAAACAAGCCTAAAATATTACCCAATATATAAAGAAAATCAATTATTAAACGCAAGAATATTGTGCTTTATCACTTCCCTAGATTAAAAATAAAATACTGGGGTTAGGTGATCCACTTTTACTATTTCTAATTTAGAAATCTCCTTATTATAATATATAAATTTTGCATTATATTACCAACCGACCATATAGGCGGTATCCTGATTAAGTTATTTGATAATTAATTCCAACAGACCATCAAGGTGGTATCCAATTAAGTCGTTAAAATCAATTTAATTAAGTCCAACCGACCATAAAGGCAGTATCTAATTAAGTCAGGTTTTAAGATAATTTATATAATATAATTTAAGGGAGATTAATCTAAATTATAATAATAAAAGTTTCACCATTCCCCCAGCGGAAATTTAACTACAAAACATAAAAGAAATATATAGTAAATAAACTACTATTACTACTAAAAATAAAAATACATAATTAAAATTACAAAAATTAAACACATAAGATACAGTCCTTATATCTTTATTAAGAACCTTAAGGAAAATATGAATTTGGAAAATGAAATCAGCATCAATTTATAGGCAAACTTCATCCTTACGCGTCGCGAAGCGCTGTTGATTCTTGACCATGTACGCGGCTTTGACGAGATGATGACACGTGGATGTCGGTAGACTTATTGGCTCGGCGTCGCGACGCGTGAAGGCTTGTGTATCGCGACATGACGTCATGTTGACGCAAGGAACTATGCGTGTCGGTAGAGTTAATTATTGGGATGACATCATGATGACGTAATAATGATGTAGGTACTGACACGGCGATGACGGGCGTCGGAAGCATAGTAACCGCGGCGCGTCACGACGCGTGAAATTACAATTTTGCCCTTTTACCTGTTTTTTATTGTTTTGGCCCTGATTTGATTCCATTGTGTCATGAAATCTTATTTATTTATAAAATACACAAAACATATCAAAATATTCATAAAACCAGAGAAACCATACAAAATATTTGGTCAAAATGGCGGTAAATAGTGATATATTTTCCGCTCATCACACCCCCAAACCTAACATTTTGCTAGTCATCGAGCAAAACAACTAAATAAAATACAAGTAATACTTAAGTTAATCTAAGCCACTTTCGTACGAATCACGCTTGCATTTAGCGTATGCAACAAGCCTTTAAACCCCTAGGTGTCCCTAGTGGACAAGTTATAGTCTTGTGAGGGCTTACATCACGATACCCACAAACGTTAATCAAATGCACACAAAAGGAAAAAGACAAAAGAAACAAAATAAACAAGTTAGTAACTAAACAAGTTAAGCTTCTAATCCAAGTTAGTAGTTGTTTTCTTTCTTTCTAAATTACTAAATAAGTAAATTCTCCGATTATTTTTACCATTCTTCATATACACAACCAACAAGGTATTAATCAAATCATTGTGCCCACAATATTCTTAAGTGTAGTTGAAAAGAGTGTAATATTTTTGTCCTAAAGTTATATCATAATTCACACCCTTTTAGCAATGAAGTTTTTTTTAATAACATCTTCAATGTATGTAGCGAGCTTTGGACTAGTGACTCCCAAACCAGTTGGCTTTAGGGCACTATATGTTAAGACACCCCTACAGACTTAATTACTCGGATCTAAGATGTTTAAAGGTTCTACCGTTTGACGCGAACAATATCTGCTTACTGAAACAAGACGTCCGGTTACTAAGTATAAACTTTATTATTATTAACTCAAGCTTTTCCATTTGACACGAACAATCACTACTTATTGAGGCAAGATGTCCAGTTACTAAGTAAAAGCATGGTTAATTATTTATATACACGATATTTTCCCATTGCTTTGAAATGCTTCCTCCAATAAACTAGAGCACTGAATATTACAAACTTTTCACTTACAACTCATGTCTGTATGTTACCATGCATGTTGATAATACATGTCAACTGAGCATATGCAGATCAAATTTAGTCAGTATTATGGACACTTCACAAATTTAAATAATTCAAAAGGAAATAAACAAAAATTAATATGTTACGAAATAGGTTGAGATACGTCTCAGGAGTAGAAATTCCTTACACAGCTATCTCAAACACCATTCCACAGGGTTAGTCAAGTTAAAAACACAAAATATAATTTTTTTAATATAATTTTTTTTAACTAAAAACCAAGCAAAAACAACACAACGAAAATAAATACTAGTTAACTATTCCCCTCCCCCAAAACTAATTGAGACATTGTCCCTAATGTCTAAAAAGAAGAAGAAGAGTTTAGAAAACAATATCTGGTTAGCGTGTAATTCTATATCTAAAAAGATAACTAAAGGTTAAAATCCAGATTTATTCGACGTTTCTTACCACGATCATTATCAGACCAGTTTATCTTGGAAAAGATAGGGTCAATTTGTGGTTCAAAGGCTAAGAGTTGGTCAATTAAATCATTGGATGTTCTGACAGTGAAGAAGATATCTTTTACAAGTTTTGAAAGGAACCCATTTCTACGGGCATCTTCAAGAAACACAAAAAGAAAGTCATAAAATCCATCAACGTTAAACAATCCAATTGGTTTCTGGTGTATGTTCAAGTTCTCCCAAGATAACAATGTAAAAATTTCATCCATCGTGCCCAAGCCACCTGGCAAAGCAATAAAAGCATCAACACGGTTAATCATTTCAACAAGTCGTTCGGACATACCTTTTACAATGCATTCATCTCTGTTTGATGGTCCTATAAGATTCGCCTTTGCCAAAGGTTTTGGGATGATTCCCAAAACTTAACTTCCTCCTTCATGTACAGCCCTTGAAACGTACCCCATCAATCCAAGATTGCCACCGCCATATACTAAGTGTATATTTCTTTCAGCCATGACTCTACCCAATTCCTGTGCTGCCTCAGCGAATTCTGGTTTAGAACCAAAACTAGTACCACAAAACACATAGATGTTTACAACTCGTCTTCTTGAAGTTTCTTCCATTTTCTTAAGTATTTCTTTCACAAATCTGGATATCTACAAGAGTGCAATGACGAGCTGAATTTATAGATCCTGAAAAAGGTGTGAGTAATAATAGCACTAGTACATGCCAAATGACAATTATTAGCTAAATAGTAAAATAAATCGTGAAAGTCAAAAAGTCTGGATCTTGTCGGTGAAAATAAAGGAAATTACAACCGAAAATCAAATTAAAGCAATTATGTAAGGCAACGGAATTGTGTACGTAATACTCAACTCGCTTGGTATATATATCCATTAGGATGCGTCTTAAGAATCCATTCCTTACTCAACCATCACTAATGAATTAAATCGCATCTTTGTGATTGTCAAACATCATTCCTTCTGTCTTGCTCTACCTTAAATACTTCGTTTGTGCTTTTCCCTAAAGAAATAACACACAAAATTAAAAACTCTACAACATGTATACACAAAATACAAAAATAAAAATTTAAATAAAAATAAAATTTTTGCATGGGTTGCCTCCCTACTAGCACTAAATTTATCTTTTTTCAGCCAGACATGACTGAAGTCCATCCGTCAATGAGGCTTCAACGTGGTTTTGGACGTCCGATTGAGGACAATCCCATGAGCGTTACTTTTGAAGGGTCTCTTCCAACGATGGGGTGACAAAAATTTTTTTTTTCTCATTCAGTGCTTGTGCCACCTTCTTAAACTTTGTCACTCCAGTGGTTCCTGAAAAGAAAGAAAGAAAATCAGGAGGTCTCGTATGGTGATTGACTTTGAATGGTTGTTATATTCTGTCAAGCTTCTAGGCGGTCTCCTCGATGTGTACTCCCTAACACAGTGATGTTTCTCCTGAAGTCATGAGATTTTCAGTGTGGTCAGACATTTGCTCTTCCCTTTGTTCTGCATCTTGCTCCATTTTTTCGTCACAGATGTATTTCAGTATTTCATCATTCAGCTCTTCATCTGTCATATGTGCAATGCATGCTCCATAAATGTAAACCTGAGGATGTAAATATATGTCTGATTGTAGGCTTTTATCCTTTGTGGTTGGTACGAACAGCTCGGGTAGCTCTACTACTTGTTCCTCCTCAGAGATGTAATCAGCGACCAGAGAATTATCCAGATCAAATTGAAACTCTGCTTGTTCGGGCTTCTGAACTGATACCTTTGACTCTTGATACTGTTCATCCTCTGTTTCGATTAAAGTGTCATTGTGAAATGCTTGGTACTCGAAGGCTTCGTCAGTGTCATCTGAAAATGCTCCGTGAGGTATGTAACTCATGTTGTCATTTAATTGTCTAATTTCATCTGTCAGCCTCTGTATGGATTTCGTTTGACTCTGAAACATGTCAGTCATCCATTCATCGTGTTTCTTGAGCATGTCCATCAACCGTTCTTCCTCAAATGGTTCTGGTTCTTGATGAAAATCATAGGTTGATGGTGGATAAGATGGAGAATATGGTTCAATGAAATATGATGGTTCATCACACCATGAAGGATTTTGATAGTTCTGCCGCCCTGAATTGTAGTTGTACTAGCAATGATCGCTAGGGTGGTTACCATCACATATCTCACATCTGATCATTGTGTTCTGAAATGGTTGAGCAAATATTGTGTTGAATGGCTCTGACATCCATGGATAATTGTTGGACTGGACAACAGGCATCAGAAAACCAGACTGATGCTCCTTGATATAGAGTGTATTTTCACCTCATAAAGCTCGTAATTCTTCCATCGCCCAATAATGTTCCATTTTCAACCACTTGAAAATAAAAGAAAGAAATAAAAATTACAGATAAAGAAAATTAGATACAAGTAAAATAGATAGCTTCAAAATTAATAACTCAAGAAAAATAAGTCCCCGAAAACGGTGCCAAAAACTTGATCGGTGGTAAACACAAACGTAACGCAAGCGCATGTTCACTCAAGTAGTATAAAAATATCGATCCCACGAGGACTTAATTTCTACTGTTGTTATTAATTATTGATTCTATTTATTTACATGTATCTAATTAGGATGAGAAGCGAATGATTGCTTGATTGGTTGGTTGAATGCGGATTTGCTAAATAAATAAAAATACAAAATAAAACAAAGGAAATTAATAATAAAGAAAATAAACATCTAGGGTTGTGATTTCACACAATATTATTCTAATGGTGAATTGATTCTCTTATACATGTGTAATAAATTAGTTTGTTAACCTGGAACATGAAGATATGCAAAAGCTTCTGTCTATGGTCAGATGCAAACACCCAAAGTAACCCAATTAATCATATGTCTATGTTAACCAAGTTACTTGAATTCATTAAGATTAAGTTCCAATTGTGGCTACCCCCGCCCGACAGGTATATGTCTATCCTAGAAGGAAATCTACCTAAGGAATTCTACCCTAAGGTGAGATCGTGAGCTATTGAATCTAAGGCTGAAACCTAAAATCCTTTCGTCAAGTTCATTTTAAATTTACCATATCAATCTTATTAGTGGCCAATTAATAAGAAGCATTAAGCTTAAGATTCAATAAACAAGCCTAAAGTATTACCCAATAAATAAAGAAAATCAATTATTAAACTCAAGAATATTGTGCTTTATCACTACCCTAGATTAAAAATAAAATGATGGGGTTAGGTGATCCACTTTTACTATTTCTAATTTAGAAATCTCCCTTATTATAATATATAAATTTTACATTATATTACCAACCGACCATATAGGCGGTATCCTGATTAAGTCATTTGATAATTAATTCCAACCGACCATCGAGGCGGTATCCAATTAAGTCATGTTAAAATCAATTTAATTAAGACAAACCGACCATAAAGGCAGTATCCAATTAAGTCAGGTTTTAAGATAATTTATATATTATAATTTAAGGGAGATTAATCTAAATTATAATAATAAAAGTTTCACCATTCCCCCAGCGAAAATTTAACTACAAAACCTAAAAGAAATATAAAGTAAATAAACTACTATTACTACTAGAAATAAAAATACATAATTAAAATTATAAAAATTAAACACACAAGATACAGTCCTTAGATCCTTATTGAGAACCTTAAGGAAAGTATGAATTTGGAAATTGAAATCAACTTCAATTTATTGGCAAACTTTGACATTGCGCGTCGCGATGCGTGAAGCTTGCGTGTCGCGACGCGCTGTTGATTCTTGACACGTGTACGTGGCTTTGACGGGATGATGATACGTGGCTGTCGGCATAATTATTGGCTTGGCATTGCGATGCGTGAAGGCTTATGCGTCACGACGTTGACGTCATTCTAACGCAATGAATGACGCGTGTCAGCAGAGTAAATTATTGTGCTGACATCATAATGATGTAATGATGATGCATGTACTGATGTGGCGATGACGAGTTTCGGTAGCATAGTAACCGCGACGCGTCACGATGCAGAGAGTGTCCGCGTCGCGATGCGTGAAATTACAATATTTCCATTTTGTCAGTTTTTCGTTGTTTTGGCCCTGATTTGATTCCATTGTGTCCTGAAATCTTATTTATCTACAAAATATACAAAACACATCAAAATATTCATAAAACCCGAGAAACCATACAAAATAGTAGGTCAAATGGGCGGTAAATAATATATATTTTCCGTTCATCAGTGATATACTAAGAATCCAATCGTTGTTATATTGGACAGTAGTACCAAATAACACAAGTCCATGAATTTACGACTAAGGTTTCTTATGATAAATGAATAAAGGAATATTCTCAGAGGACGAGGGGGTCCAGAGTAACCACTTAAATCCCTCCAGAGTAACCACTTAAATCCCTACCTACTTAGGCTCTTATCGCCTTATTGATAGAATATCATTTAACCACTTTCTCAATAGAATATCTTAGACATTCAAACTTAGTATTATAGTTCAATTCACAATACAATAATAAATATGTGTAGATTTGTATGCGTATATGTGTATAAATCAATCAAGCTTGCTGGACGGAATTACGTGTGTAAGATTACACTTTTAATTCTCAACCAAGTATGTAACACATAATTAGATTTCAATTTTACCACTATGTGTATGCTTGTGATAATTGAACATCCTAATATTAACTTAAATCTATACTACAAAGTTTATTATAATACAATATATGATTTTACTAACTTAACATTATGATAATAAAAATTAATCTAAGTATATTTTAATCTAAAAGTAATTCCAGGATTAATTTCATTAGTGTCACGTTCATTTCTTCGTTCGAATGAAACTTTCCAGTGAGTTCACGTTCGTGTAGCATTAGTAAACGCATTCGAACGAAGTGTTCCAGAGAGTTCACGTTTGTGTTGTGTTTGAAGACGTGTTCGAATATTTTTTGGCAGAAGACTGGCGTTCGAGTTGTGTTTGAATACGCGGTCGAACGAGACTACGAAAAACTGAATTTTTGCCTACGCGTTCGTAGGGTGTTCAAACGCCCTTGCGTATTTTTCATGCACATAATACATTTTCCAAGAAAAGTGACTATTACCACATGCAATTTTTGTTGGACAATTATGACCCATAGCGTCACTATTTGTACAGATCATGGTGTTGTTGTACAAATTAACTATGTGACAAATGAGATTGCACTCTTATCATTTGTGATTAGATCACCTAGATATATAAATGATAGGAGGTCCCTGTGATTTGTTCTTGGATTGAGAATGATATGAGACAATATCAGTACATGAAGGATAAATCTTTAAATATCCATAGTCAGAGCATTATCGAGATTGGACATCGATGAATGCGTAAAAGACTAGTATTACACTTGTGCACGTTGTGAGGGCACAACGACATAGTTCTCATATATTTGGGTATATGATACTCATGCAAGTGTAATAGGAGGTTGTGTTTTTCCGATGGTATGGGAAACAGCTTCGCTTTGGATAAGACCCCCTCGGAATTCCATTGGTAGTATGACTATCTGTCTTTGGAAATCCGAAATCAGGGTAGGTGTATTTGGTCTTAACCTGAGACTTGCACCGCTAATACTTGCGACAATCAATATACTTTGGTTAAGGTCGTCCAGGGCTTTAACAGGTTCTGTGTACGCCAATGCAGGGTATATTGAGAATCATAGTGTGTTGGGTGTGATGTCAAGATGGAAGTGCCACTCCAGTCATATGGAGTTGATGATCGCGCAGGGATACGGAACTAGTTCTCTATATAAGGTTGCAACCGTCGGGATAATATGACTTGGTCATGATTATCCGCTTAAAGAGACTAATTGCTCGTTATCCGATATATGCTTCGTACGGGGTAGACACTGTACCAGCCCCAGGCCTTGCATGTGATCATCTGATATTGGACAGAAATACGCAATACTACGTATACTACTCCTGATATAGATCCTTTATTCCTGTAAGGATATTTCCGGAGAATTGGGTAGGCATGGCGCTTTGCTAGAGGCCAACCTTGTCTTGTAATTCGGTATAAACGTAGTACGAGGTACTTACGTGTTCGGATAATCCGACGACCGAATTTACTGCCAACATATCTGGGGATCTCATGGGTCGCTTCCCAAAGATTCACCGATGACGTATGACTCGCACTTTTATTAATCTGGGATTAATAAGATGAGAGAGAAAATTAATCTGGGATTAATTGCAGAGATATTTTATCTAGGATAAAATATCAATTAAAGAGAGAGAACGATTAATTTGGAATTAATCGATAAATTAATATATTTGATATATTAAACGAAATTGGATTTCGACGCGGAATTAAAATTAGATTTTAATTCTGGCGAACGAATTAATTTAGAATTAATTCGTTAGCGACGTGAATAGTGATTTCGCTAGGCGTAATCATTTAATTACGATGCAACGAAAAATTTGTTAATTTGAAATTAGCGAACCCGAGCCCGGGATTATTTACGAGCGCATTCTCATTTCGAATTCGAGTGCGGCACGCAAGTCAAATCAAGCGTCAAATCGCTAGTCGCATCTAGCGTCACATCAAGCGTCAAATCATGTCACTTTGAGTGATGTGACCATTGATTGATGGTAGTTGTTGGAGTTGTTGGAAAGCTTTTGCCATTGACTTTTGGAAAGCCAAAAGTGGTAAATCATTTGTTTATTTTTTGGAAAAATATATAAGTGTATTAGATACACTTTTCCAAGGATCTCTAAGAGTGATTTGTGTGTGAATTATCGAGAGAGTTGCATAATACTCACATTGTTTGGTTGAAGAGATTTCAAAAATTTCCATCTTTGTTGGATGTGTTGGAAGCTTCGGAGCTTGAGATCGAGTTCCAACTCTCGGGTGAGTTTCCCTATCACCTTGATTTACTCCTTCAAGTGCTAGCTTGGAACAAAAATGGAAGAAAAAGTTTCCCTTCCATGGCAAGAGGCTCTTGGATTTTGAGAGAAAAGAGATAGGGAATAGTATTTTCAAGTGTTCAACCACTTACAAAATGTTGACTTCCCTTTTTAAATACAAAAAAATGTGTGTTGGAATTGGTCAGAGTGTAGAAAAAGCAACCTCAAGCTTTCACTCAATCAATCACCAAATTCCATCAAGTGTCAAACACTTTGATGTAAGTTGGCGGGCCCCACTTTAAATTCCAAATTTAAGTCATAGAATCCAACACGCAACTTCGCTCGGGCCCGGGTTCGTTTAATTCCAAATTAAATGAATTTTCCGTTGCGACGTAATTAAATCCAATTTAATTAAATAATAATGCTTAGCAAAATTATTACAGAAGTCGCTCGCGAATTAATTCCAAATTAATTCGTTCGCTTGAATTAAAATCAAATTTTAATTCCGCATTGAAATCTAATTTCAATTAATATATCTAATATATTATTTTAGCCCAATTAAATAAATTAAATAGTAAAATCTAATTTAACTATTAAATTTATTTTACCGATTAATTTCAAATTAATCGCTTTCTTTCTTCTTGACGAATTTATTCCCAGATAAATTCTCGATGCAATTAATCCCAGATTAATTCTTTCTCATTTAATTAATCACAGATTAATTTATTGCCGTGATTAATCCCAGATTAATTTTCTCTCTCGTAATTAATCCCAGATTAATTTTCTGTTCGAGTCAAATCTCAAAGGTGAATCTTCGGGAAGCGACCCCAAGAGATTCCTGGATATGTTGGCAGTAAATACGGACGGTTATCAGACTATCCGAATACGTGCGTACCTAGTACCACGTTCTTACCGATTTACAAGACATGGTTGTCTTCTAGCAAAGTACCGTGCCTACCCAATTCTCCAGAAATATATTGAACATGGAATATACATAATATATATCATGCGTAGTTTACATAGTATCGCGTATTACGATCCAGTATCGGATGTCACATGCTAGGCCTGAGGTTGGAATTGTGTCTGTCCCGTACGAAGCATATATCAGATTAACAACAACTAGTCTCTTTAATCGGATAATCATGACCTTGTCATATTATCCGATAGCTGCAGTATTTAAGAGAGTACCAGTTCAGTATCCCTGCGTGATCATCATCTCTATATTACTGAAGTGATACTTCCATCTTGACATCACACCCAATACACTACGATTCTCAGTATACCCAAAAGAGGCGTACACATAACCTTGTAAAGCCCCGAACGACCAAAACCAAAGTATACTGATTGTCGCAAGTATTAGCGATGCAAGTCTCAGGTTAAGACCAAATACACCTACCCTGATTCAGATTCCCATAGACACATAGTAATACTACCAATGAGATTCCGAGGGGTCTATGCAGAGCGAAGCTGTTTACGTACCATCGGTAAACAGAACCTCCTATTACACTTGCATGAGTATCCAATACCCAAATATATGAGAACTATGTCGTTACGCTTCCATAACACGCACAAATGTAATACTAGCCTATTCTGCATTATCGATGTCCAGTCTCGATAATACTACGACTAGGGATATTTAATGATTAAACCTTAGTGATTTAATAATGTCTCATATCTTATTAATCTGGTACTAATCATATGGACTTTTATCATTTATATATCCCGGTAATCCAATTACAAATGATAAAAGAGTAATTTCCTTTGTCACATAGTTAATTTGTACAACAACACCATGTTCAGTACAAATAGTTATGCTATGGGTCATAATTGTCCAACACGTTCTCCCATGATTACTTGGATTCTTCTTGAAAAGGGGCACTCCTTTCACAAGAATTGAACAAGATCAAAATGGTGGGAACTCTTTTGACTATGAAAAACTCAAGACCTCATAATATGCAAGACTTTTAGAGAATGTATGTAGAAAAAATTTAGTGAATTGAAATGAGAATGTAATGCCTTATTTATAGATATGGAGGGTTAGCATTGAATAGGTACCCTTCTGTGTATCAAAGCAATTCTTAAGGGTTATGTCCTTTACATTTAAAGGACATACCACCCCCTTAAAACCCAAAGGTTTAATATCTTCACTTAAGGATTACATCCTTTCATTTCCTATATATAAACTCTTATAACCATATTTAGAAAATTTCCTACAGCAAGATATTACAAAAAGATGTCGAGGCGCATCGGTGATAAAGAGCAATGGATGTAAAACACGAACTACAAACGAAGAAAATCTCGGATGGTCTTAGCTTAGGTCTCTATTTGTAAATTGAGTTGTTATTTACGTATCTAAGCTCAAAAGATATGCACTTTCATATAGATGCATTAGGTGTTGGGGTTGGAGATCAGAGCGCCAATCCGGACCGTATTTATGTCTGATTCATGAATACGAACAATCCATTTTTCCATAATATTACTTACTTAGTGGTTGCATCTCTTGTTTTTATATACGTATTCGATCCAATTACGATTAGATTAAAAACTAAATCTGATTTAATGATATGTATATATTAGACAAAGACCCGATAATATATAATGTAGTGCGCAGTTACAAAGTAGTTTGTAATTGACATTGGGAAGTTTCACTACTAGAAATATATTATCAAATAAAGTTATTGGTCACCGAAGATTCTTAATGGATGGTACACCAACGTCAATAAGAATCTTCTCGGGTTGAGTAGCATAGTGGTCCTTCGACTTGAGATATCATTGTGGATGTATGAGACATCCTCCACACTTAGATGGCAGTCACGTCATCGATCTATTTAGATCAGACCTCCGCCTGTTCATTGGGTGTGGACCGATCCTCAGGATATCTTCTGTGTGTCAAGATAGGATCCGTCAGTTCTGTATACAAAGCATAAATAGTCCAAATGTGATTAGCAATCTGTTAAATCTATGGCCATAGTGTACTTCGGAAGTAAGTTTCGAGTGTTATTTAGAGATTGTTAATAGATACGTCGACGAGATTATACCTATAGAGATTTGACGTTTACATCTATATCACTGTGATAATCCGGATACCTGTGACGGAGGGATTATACTTATGCAATGACCTTGACCTGTATGATTTAGCTAGTTTATCTGTGGTCGTCAGAATTTACAGGTGGGTAGATTATGGACACGAAATTGGATTTCGTGATGGATATGCCTGAATCTAGAGAGTCTCACTAATGAAATATACTCGTAGAGTACTAGGGCGACTATTATAAATAATGGTGATTTTTTATAAATCGTTTAACTGTTAAACGAAAGATACATGCATTGGGGCCGAACCGTCATTTCCTAATTAGTCTGTATTTGTGTTTAATATTTGATATTATTAAATACACATTAATTAATTTTCAAAGTATGATATTTGACATATATCATTAATATATGTATTTGAGATATTTAAAGTAAATATAATACATATATTTGAGATATTTATAATTAATTAATTAATTAATTATTAAATAATTAAAGTAATTAAAATATAAATATCTTATCAAATGATAATGATGGGAAATGATTAACAAGTGTATATTGTTGACTTTTGCATTAAAGGAAATGGTTATCAAAATGGTTTTGATGACTTAGATATTTATTTTAATTAGTTAAAAATTGAAAATATCTATTTCCTTTACACTTGGTGAATTTCGGCCAAACCCTAACTATTTAAAGTGTTAAATTTTTTCATTTGCCAACTCTTGTCTAAACTTTCAAAAGAAAAACAAAAACATTTTTAGAAGAAAAAGTGAAGGAACAAGATTCAAATCAAGAAAAGGCATGGATTTAGTAAGTATTTCCAACCTTTCATTAGAGGGTAATTTGTTCCTTTCATCCATGGCTACAACATGTGTAGTTCTAAGGTTTTTCTATTCATTCTTGTTTATGTTTTTAATGGTTGGAAGTTTTGATCATGGGTGTTTTCATGTATGATACTTAAAGAAAGCTTATAAGGTGTTATTAAGCATTCTTTTGATCATTTGATGATCTAGTTGCCATTCTAGAGTTTTTGGGCCACTCATTGATGACCTATAATTTTTCTAGAGTTATTTCAAAGTGGTGATACTTGTTTGGTATGGTAGAGACTTGATTGAAACATTAGATATGTTTAATTTGGTGTAATTTGATCATATTGTTTTTTTGAAAAATGAGGGTTTATACCCTTTTCAAATTTGGGGATTTTCATATATGTGTTGTGTAATGATGTATATATGATGTATATCAAGTTTGGTGATGATTGGATTTCATCTTGACTTGTTTTGAACAAGATTGGATTAAAATGCACAAGTTGGAAAAATGGAGGGGCTCTCGGCAATTTATAAGAAATTGTGGGTTTGAGTTGTAATTTGTAATTTGATGTGTATGACATGTTAAAATCACTTTGGTAATTATTTGGAATCATTCAAAATGTTACTTGACAATTTAAGAACCAAAATGATTAAAATGCAAAGTTTTGGGGCAATTCTGTAATTAATGAAAAATCTGGAAAAAGTTTTCAGAATTATGTTTTCATGTATATTTGATGTACAAATCATTTTGGTTGTGATTGGAAATCACCTAAGTTTGTTTTGAACAACTTAGGACTAAAATGATTAAAATGGAAAGTTTTTGGCCTTTACGGCAATTAAGAAGAAATATGATTTCTTGGGTAAAAATTTCAGATTTTAAGTATTGAGTAATTAAAATAAATAAGTTTATTTTAATTGTTCAAGAAAAATTTTTGAAATCAAAAAATTTTGATTTTCCGCGTTCCGCTGCTTTACCAGTACTACCCCTTAGATAACCCCAACAAAATGGTATCAGAGCGAGTATGATTCTAGGCCCTTGATATGATTAGTCCTTTAAATCTAATGTTTGATCTTGTCTTTGCTTGATACATGCATGTTTTAATTTAATTGGATTAAATTTAGGGTTTATGACACTTTGCGGAAAATCCCTAATTAATAAGGTTTTAAAGTAACTAGCATAAAGATAGTTGTTTCTTGGTTTGCCTTGTCAATACGGTTTATGGATATCTGTTCTATGACTGCATCTGAGAACGTGCCAAAGCAGTGAGGGTGTAGCCGATAGAAATTTATTTATGCCGGATGTAAACTTGATACAAGATAAATTCAAGCGAAAGCGTAATCCTGAACGTGCCAAAGCTGTCAGGGTTACGCAAGTAGCTTGAGTTTATCATTGACGAGTTTAACCTTGGTACGCCTCCTTGTGAATGTGCCAAAGCTATCACAACGAGAAACGATCAGAACCAAAACTGGAGTCACAGTGAGTGTGATTGACAATGAGTTGTCTACTTATGAATATACGTAGGCGAGAACATGCCAAAGCTGTGAGTCGAAATATATTCATGGGGTCCACTTCCCATTATAGAATTTGATTTAATTATTGAATTCTCATTTTTCGTTGGGGATTACAATATTACGTAAAATAGTGGGAGGCACTGTTAAGTTTAAAATAATCCATAACTTAAGCAGTGTGAAATATTATGAAAAATTGTCGCTTGTTTGTTTTCCTTATTCCATGGTAGATAGAATTAAACTTTTAATCCACTGCTTACATATTTTAATATGTTGTTTCTGACTTGACTTATGGTTGCCTATTCTAGAATAAGTTCTAGATACTATTA
This sequence comes from Zanthoxylum bungeanum, assembly GCA_019454045.1. NCBI lineage: Eukaryota > Viridiplantae > Streptophyta > Magnoliopsida > Sapindales > Rutaceae > Zanthoxylum > Zanthoxylum bungeanum. Next base: position 184,031 of record SKCR01021833.1, read on the forward strand.
GACTAGGATAGTGTTAGACTAGTCTGAACCATCGGGAACTATTGTTCCGATTTTCTTGAAAAATCAAGATGGTTAGTGACTTAGTTACTAAGTCATGATAGATAATCTAGATAGATATCCGTTTTAGGATATTATTCGGTATAGAGAATAGTTTCTTGTGCAGTAAGAATTGACACAAATTAGTTCATGTCTCGAGATTCTTGATTGGCATTAAGAAAATCCAATTAGGTATTTGTTTATCTGATAATGTCATTTCTTAGCTTTCGTTACCTTTAGAGGTAATGTGTCTGACACATTTTGCTGATCAATTATTTACAATTGTTGTGAATAATTGAAAATAAATTATAAAGCTATAGAAAGAAGATGCGTATAGTTGTGTATAGAAAATATCGATTCTCACAATACGACAACTATAGGTATTGGATACCAGATCTCCCGTCTAGTTATTTAAAATATTATTTAATGATTATTTTGATATTTGATATCAGAACTTGCGACCATTGGATAGTTACTTGTTCTTTATAAACAATTGTTATATATATTTTAATACAACTAGTAGTCTCATTGACGTAAAGTAAATAATTTAGAACAATGTTTTATGAGATTTCATCACTTAAGCATTAATGCTTATTCCGTATGGTAAAGGATGGTCTGATATGAGATCACACCACATATCCTTATCCATTTAATGAATATTGTATTCGGGAATGTGATTAAATCTCATTTAACCAATGATTGTCATTGGAGTATAAGATTTATTTAACTGATACATTAGCTGTATGTAGTTTAATAAATAACAATTGCTTAAGGTAGTTTTCTTTACTTCATAACTTAGTTGATGAATTGTCATAACTTAGTTACGTGTTTCTGAAAGAACACATATAGAACGTCTTGAAAGATTCATGAACTTTCAATCTGTTCTGATGAAACGCAGATGGAACATCTTTGACTAGTTCAAAGATATTCGATCTGAAATTTTGAAAACTTTGTCCTTAAAATTCATAACATGTCTTTGAATTGTTTAACGATCTTTGATATGATCAAATATATGAATTTATGGCAATTAGTTCTAAGATTATTCAGTGAATATGATTCTTACTCAATATAATTCTTCCACGATTCCATCTTGATAGAATTGGTTAGTAGGAGTAATCGAATCTTATATGATTTGATTCGTTTGATATTGAGTGTTACCGAATTAGTTTCAATACTTTTGGGGATATGCTCCAGTAACACTAATTCATCCTTGTAATTAATGATCCATTAATTTCTACAGTTGCGTATATGATATGTATAGGTAGAAAATTCGAATCTTGAAAAGTTTGAGATTTGAATCTTTCTTTTGTCTAATGGTTATATAATTGAAAGTTATTGCACCTTGGAGGTACAAGTAAAAGTTTATCATTTATTCTATTTTATAGAATATTGTATTCTATTTAATAGAATATCTTTCCTACAATCATAAGTAATAAAATTATTTTATTACTTGGTGTGTAACATCAGATGTTAACGATTGTAGAAAATACTTGACTTATTGAAGTCAAATGTGAGAATGATAAACTATAAGTGGAACTACATAATTAATTAGATGAAATGTCCTTTAGTCAACTTCTGTATAAGTCCAATAGGATATCAGAATCATTTACGAAGTATTTGATACTTAATGGTTCTATTGTTTTCTTATCGAAGAAAATTATCCTATAACTTATAGTGGGAGCGATATTTGACATCGATTTTGGAATTTACCATTGAACCATAGATCTAAGATTGTTCATAGCTTACTACGATCAAGTTTTGAACTTGATTAAGCTTTCATTATGAATAGTTCATAAATTGTGCTAATGGTTTGCGCAACAAAAGCAATGTGAAGTAATTAAAAGGTTTGACCTTTACAGTATGACAGTGAGAAAGGTTATACTCAGCAATCTATGGTAGAATCTGAGAAAACTTGTCTCTAGTCGCACTGATTGAACAATTTAAGATATGTTGGTTAATGTTGATATTAAATTGTGTATTTTAGCTAAAGAATACAAAGTGGCGTTTTTGAATGGCTTCTTCAGATAATAGATCATTTGTGATTTCTTTTTTTGAAAAGTACATTCTAGAATGGCCCTAGAGTTTGTATTTTTGCTGAAATTGCAGTTTGGTATACTAGCTATAGAGCCTATTGTAGACTCGGGTGAGCCTTCCGGAAATCCATGTTCTCTAATTTGGATATCAGTCAGATTGTCTGATTTTATCAAAGTATAGAGAGTACATTTGCGATAAAAGGGTTAGTGGGAGCGTACAAATTTCTTTCTAGTCTTATATATATCATAACCACATTATCATTATTATGGTAATAATAAGATGTTTGGGAGGTAAAATGTTTACCTAAGTTTTCTTTACTCCATGAAAGCAGTGGAAGTAGTCTCTGTTATATTTGATATAAAGTTTTATATAAGATATAAAACTAAGAGACTTGTGAGATACTCCTAATAGTCGTGCATTAGATATGATATAATAAAAGACGCAACAAGGCTATCTGTATGACAGTTAGTATAACGGTTTAACAGTTAGTGTGTGTCTTATATATAGTATTCATCTTTCGTAAAGGATAATTTCTTTTTCGAAAGAAATATTGATTAGAATGTATAATCAATCTTATGTATCATATGATGATGACATAATGGATACTTTAATATGTGCGATTAAAGATATCGATTTAATCGTAATTGTTACGAGTTATTTTGATACCCTATAGACCATAGGATGGATCTTGAAACATGTTCTTTGTGATCTTTGAGATATTAAGAACGAGTTTCTAATTCATGAAGCATACAGTCTGCAACCATTAGGGTCTTATTAGTTTTGAGACTAATTATAACGCTAGACAGTCTACGTCATAAAGAGTCAGAAAAAATGCAGTAAAAGTGTCACAGAGGATTCTACTTTGTGAGTGGAATTAGATGCAACTTATGAAGTATTGACTTATGAAGTTGCATAGTGACCTTATAAATTAGAAGTTTTAACATTAGTATTGTGCTTGCAATTATCTATATAGTATTTTGGATTTGATCCACAAATACTTGGACTACTCAGAAGTTGTAGCACAATATTGATGTCGCATCTGAGTCATATTAATGTATAACTTAGGTTCTACAAAATATGAATGATGCTGCCTAAGGAAACAATTGAGTTTGTTGGACAAACTCAATATATATGTAGGCATTGCATTTTTCGCATGTGAAACCCGATGATGAGTCTCAGTTGGAGGCACTACCTTTTTAGCTAAGGATATTGCGGGAAACGGAGGTCGGAAGGGGAAATTCGAAATAAGTACGTCATCAAGTTCATTTCACAAGCTCACTGTCTTCGTTAGTGCTGCGTTCGTTACTTCGTTCGAACGTCAGGCAGATTGCGGACATTAAACATTAAATAAAATATTTAAATCATTTACCAATTAAATAAAACACAAAATATAATCATACCTAATAAAGATAATCAAATATATTAACTTCCTAACTAAACAAATCACATACTAAATTAAAAAGATGTCATGCCTAATTAAAATCAATCATAACCAATTTAAAGATATTGACTTCCTATTCTAGCCAAGATTTCCCCCCTCAATCTTTGACTTTCCTTGCTCAACACCAAATCAAATCCTCATTTTAATGCCAAAATCCCTTCCTTGTGAGACAAGGTGAAGCCCTAAACCCTTCTCTATATAACACCCCTAACCAAAGCCCTCCCACTTCTAGTTCACGTCCATCATAAACAAAAAGAAGAAAAGAATTTCCAACCCCTAGCTCATACACATAATAACAAACAACTCTCTTCACCCCCACCCTCACATTACGAAAACAACAAGCCCTCAAACACTCTCATATTACCGAAAATACAATAGCCATTCACACCCCCTCCAACCACCAAAACAACTCCTAATCACCACCGAAAATAGCAACCCCCTAAGCCTCCACACATCACCGAAAAATATACCCCCAAAGACAGCCCAAACACGCCCCAAATAGCCAAAAAAGTACCCCCGAACAGCAGCCCCTTTCCCACCGAAACTGACCCAAACCAGTCCCTAAATCACGCCCAAACAGCAGTAATTTAACCCCTAAAACAGCAGCAAAATACACTTAAAACATTCCCTAAAAATCTTAAAAACAGTAACATAAAAACTGCATTCATAATCCTTAAAATAATCACACACAACTGCACTAAAAACCCACACAAAAACTCGGAACAGTCCGTGGAAACGTCAAAACAGGTGACCTGAACAGTGAGCAGCAAAACAGAGGCCGAACAGTAGCAGAACGGAGTCCAAACAGCAAAGCAGTGAGCTAGGATGCTGAACCAGTGAACCGAGAAGTTGAGGAGCTGTCCCCTTCCGACGTCTGTGAAACGCAAGCCTGAAAGTTGGCAAAAAGGTTAGACCTGAGGGTATCTTTCACACTCGTTTTCATTGTATTATTTTTTGAATATTGCTTGCATGGTTGTCATGTTGAAATGCTGTTGTGGCCCTTGAGTAGATAAATATGCATGAATTATGAGATGTTGTATGTTTGTGGCTGTGAATAAAATGAGAGATGTGTCAACTCTCGCGGTATATCGGATGGAAACCCGGACATAAATTTCATAGCCGATTCCGAATGGACGGTAATATGATCTGTACTCGGGACACAACTCCACGTACCGCTTGAGTAAACGACACCCTCTTTTGCTTTGTGTTGCTTTGGTTTATTTATTTTCGTCACTTGAATTCTGCATGTTGCTTATTATGCATGATTCAATCGAGTGCATGGGCTTAGTAAGTGGAATGAAAGATCCCCTATGGGGAGGGGTTAAAGCCCTTTACCACGATGCTTTGCCGCGCCGGTTGATGTGTGTTCGGTTGAATGCAAGATACGTTCAATCTGGCATACTAAGTTTGATATTATTGTGTTTAATTCTTTGTATGCATGACTCAATCGAGCGCATGGGCTTAGTAAGTGGAATGAAAGATCCCCTATGGGGAGGGGTTAAAGCCCTTTACCACGATGCTTTGCCGCGCCAGTGATGTGTGTTCGGTTGGATGTAAGATACGTTCAATCTGGCATACTAAGTTTGATATTTTGTGTTTAATTCTTTGTATGCATGACTCAATCGAGTGCATGGGCTTAGTAAGTGGAATGAAAGATCCCCTATGGGGAGAGGTTAAAGCCCTTTACCACGATGCTTTGCCGGCCGGTTGATGTGTGTTCGGTTGGATGTAAGATGTGTTCAATCGGCATACTTAGTTTGATATGATTGTCTTTATGTTTGTATGCATGATGCGATCGAGCGCATGGGCTTAGTAAGTGAATGAAAGATTCCCTATGGGGAGGGTTTAAAGCTCTTTACCACGATGCTTTGCCGCGCCGGTTGATGTGTGTTCGGTTGGATGTAAGATGTGTTCAATCGGGCATACTTAGTTTGATATGACTGTCTTTATGTTTGTATGCATGATGCGATCGAGCGCATGGGCTTAGTAAGTGGAATGAAAGATCCCATATGGGGAAGGGTTAAAGCCCTTTACCACTATGCTTTGCCGCGCCTCGCATTGTACTATTCGCCATTTATGTTCCCATTTCATACATCAGATCTGTTCCCGTTCGAACGCGTCTACGAACGCAACTCGAACGCGCGTGCATTTTGCCTTATCATGCATCAGGTCTCATTCCGTTCGAACGCGTTCACGAATGCCATACGAACGTGAGTATTCGGTTTCATTTCCGTTCGAACGCGTTCACGAACGCCATACGAACGTGAGCATTCTGTTTCATTTCCGTTCGAACGCGTTCACAAACGCCAAGCGAACGTGAGCATTCTGTTTCATTTCTGTTCGACGCGTTTACGAACGCTACTCGAACAAGAACCTTCTGTTTAACCGTTCGAATGAGTCTACGAACGCTGCACGAACACACACGGTAAACAGATCCTCTTGCCATCACATTACGACATGTCCATCTTAGCATATAGTTTACCCCTTTTTTTATGTTATGCATTTGTATTACCCTTCTAGTTGTCTATTTCTGTTATGGCGCTTAAATATCTTTTCTTAATATGCATGCTAATAAGAATGCTATTTGTTTGCGCTTCTGTGTCCACCAATGCGTTAATTAACTTGTATGCTTGCCGTATGATAATCCTTATGTATGCAGATTGAGACATAGATTACATGCAAATAGGCTGTATGCAAATTCGAATATGTGTTACATATAAATTTAGATGAACTTGTTGATGTATGTATGTGAATGTAGAAGCATGATATTCTTAGAAATAAGTGTTACTTAAGCCTGAGTAAATTATTATATAAATCCTTTCATTACAAGTGGCATAAGTAAGGGACCATTCCGAACCCAACGGTTTGAGGTCGTCCCTTGCGAGGGGTGAGTGCGGCCTTAAATCTCATTTTCCGGTTCACACCAGGTGGCGACTCCATTACTCTCCGGTTTAGTCCTATGTGGCTACTCCGTACTCCCGACCGGGCCGCGAGCCCGGGACAGCATGCGTCGCCCAGTTCCTGTGTCCCCACAATATCATAGCGGACCTACTTCTTGTTGCCTACCTCTTGAGTGCTAGGTGAGCTCTTGAGGGCCATGTGCATACGATACACATTGAGATGTGTATATGATACCGTGGATTAGCACTAGAGGAAGTGGGAGAAATTGTTGGGGTTGGTGCTCAGAGCAATCCGGACCGTATTTATGTCTGATTTATGAATACGGACAATCCCTTTTTCCATAATATTACTTACGTAGTGGTTGCATCTCTTATTTTTATATACGTATTCGATCCAATTACGATTAGATTGAAACTAAATCTGATTTAATGATATGTATATATTAGACAAAGACCCGATAATATATAATGTAGTGCGCAGTTACAAAGTAGTTTGTAATTGACATTGGGAAATGTCACTACTAGAAATATATTATCAAATAAAGTTCATGGTCAAGATTTACTAACACGGGTTGATTAGTTAAATTCGTTGAGACCAGTACTTGTCGTATATCGAGACTGGGTCCGATGGTTTATCCCAATGAACCATGAGTCTTGGGAGACTCTTATAGACGTGTAGGTGTTTATAGTGGATAAACACTGAACGACTCACCGAAGATTCTTAATGGATGGTACACCAACGTCAATAAGAATCTTCTAGGGTTGAGTAGCATAGTGGTCATTCGACTTGAGATACCACTGTGGATGTATGAGGCATCCTTCACACTTAGATGGCAGTCATGTCACCGATTTATTTAAATCAGACCTCCGTCTGTTCGTTGGGTGTGGACCGATCCTGAGGATATTCTGTGTGTGTCAAGATATGATCCGTCAGTTCTGTGTACAGAGCATAGGTAGTCCAAATGTGATTAGTAGTCTGTTAAATCTATGGCCATAGTATACTTCAGAAGTAAGTTCCGAGTGTTATTTAGAGATTGCTAATAGATACGTCGACGAGATTATACCTATAGAGATTTGACGTTTACATCTATATCTCTGGGATAATCCGGATACATGTGACGAATGGATTATACGTATGCAATGACCTTGACCTGTATGATTCAGTTAGTTTATCCGTGGTCGTCATAATTTACGGGTGGGTAGATTATGGACACGAAATTGGATTTCGTGACGGATATGCCTGAATCTAGAGAGTCTCACTAATGAAATATACTCGTAGAGCACTAGGGCGACTATTATAAATAATGGTGATTATTTATAAATCGTTCAACTGTTAAATGAAAGATACATACATTAGGGGCTGAACCGTCATTTCCTAATTAGTATGTATTTGTGTTTAATATTTGATATTATTAAATACACATTAATTAATTGTCAAATTATGATATTTGACATATATCATTAATATATGTATTTGAGATATTTAAAGTAAATATAATACATATATTTGAGATATTTGTAATTAATTAATTATTTATTTATTTAATTGTTAAATAATTAAAGTTATTAAAATATAAATATCTTACCAAATGATAATGATGGGAAATGATTAACAAGTGTATATTGTTGACTTTTGCATTAAAGGAAATGATTATCAAAATGATTTTGATGACTTAGATATTTGTTTTAATTAGTTAAAAATTGAAAATATATATTTCCTTTACACTTGGTGAATTTCGGCCAAACCCTAACTATTTAAAGTGTTAAATTTTTTCATTTGCCAACTCTTGTCTAAGCTTTCAAAAGAAAAAAAAAACATTTTGAGAAGAAAAAGTGAAGGAACAAGATTCAAATCAAGAAAAGTCATGGATTTAGTAAGTATTTACAACCTTTCATTAGAGGGTAATCTGTTCCTTTCATCCACGGCTACAACATGTGTAGTTCTTAGGTTTTTCTACTCATTCTTGTTTATGTTTTTAATGGTTGGAAGTTTTGATCATGGGTGTTTGCATGTATGATACTTAAAGAAAGCTTATAAGGTGTTATTAAGCATTCTTTTGATCATTTGATGATCTAGTTGCCATTATAGAGTTGTCTGGCCACTCATTGATGACCTATAATTGTTCTAGAGTTATTTCAAAGTGGTGAGACTTATTTGGTATGGTAGAGACTTGATTGAAACATTAGATTTGTTTAATTTGGTGTAATTTGATCATATTGATGTTCTTACAAAATTAGGGTTTATACCATTTTCAAATTTGGGGCTTTTAATATATGTGTTGTGTAATGATGTATATATGATTTATATCAAGTTTGGTGATGATTGGATTTCATCTTGACTTGTTTTGAACAAGATTGGACTAAAATGCACAAGTTGGAAAATTGTAGGGGCCCTCGGCAATTTGTAAGAAATGTGGGTTTGAGTTGCAATTTGTATTTGATGTGTATGACATGTTAAAATCACTTGGGTAATGATTTGGAATCATTCAAAATTGTACTTGACAATTTAAGGACCATAATGATCAAAATGTAAAGTTTTGGGGTAATTCTATAATTATTGAAAAATCTGGAAAAAGTTTTCAGAATTCTGTTTTAATGTATATTTGATGTACAAATCATTTTGATTGTGATTGGAAATTACCTAAGTTTGTTTTAAGCAACTTAGGACTAAAATGATTAAAATGTAAAGTTTTTGGCATTTACAGCAATTAAGAAGAAATATGATTTCTTGGGTAAATATGTCAGATTTTAAGTATTGGGAAATTAAAATAAATAAGTTTATTTTAATTGTACAAAAAAAAAATTTGAAATCGGAAAATTTTGATTTTCCGCATTCCGCTGCGTTACCCGTACTACCACTTAGATAACCCCAACATTAGGGTCATATGCGAAATGCCTTAAACATTCAAAATCTGCATTTTTATCACCAAGACCGGCATACCGGTCTCCTTAACCTGCATACCGGTGATAATGCTCTGTTTGGCCCAGCCACTGGAACCGACATAATGCTTACCGGTCTAATACCGGTCTAGCATATCGGCTTTACACTGTTTTGCAAAGCTTCTAGAATCGACACAAGCCTTACCGGTCCCATACCGGTCACACTGAGGATTTCATGTTACTGGAACCGGAATACACCATACCAGTATTGACCGGTGCTTACACACGCGTATAACGCAAGCGCACGTATCGTTTAACTAATATAAAAAGTATCGATCCCACAAGGACTTAATACCTAAGCTATTAATTTTATGAGGTCAAATGATTACTAGTATCTAACAGGTTATTTGATTGATTTGAAATGGTGACGATTCTAAATTTAAAAACAAGTAAATAAAATTGTTTGAAAGTAGGTTTTAAGAAAATTCAATATTAAAATCTATCTAGGGTTGTGATTTCTTCCAACATCATTTTAAAGATGAAGTGGTTATTTTATGTTTGTGTAATAAATCGGTTTTCTAACCTGGAACACTAAATTATGCGAAAGCCTCTGTCGATGGTCAGACGCAAATACCCAGTTTAACCCAATTGAACCATATGTCTATGTCAACCAAATTATCTGGATTCATTAAGTTTAAGTTCCAATTATGGCTACCCCCTCCCGACAGGTATATGTCTATCCTATAAGAAAATCTATTAAAGGATTATCTATCATCAAGGAAGATCGTGGGCTATTAAGTCTAAGGCTGAAACCTAAAATCCCTATGTCTAGTTCATTTTAGATTTACCAGATCAATCTTATTAGTGGCCAATTAACAAGACGCATTAGGCTTAAGACTTAATAAGTAAACCTTTAAATTACCCAAACTATAAAATAACCCCTTATAAACCGGTGATATTAAAAGTCATCACAACCCCAGATAACTAACTTAGTTACGACACATAACTAGGGCTTAAAAGACATAAAGTAAAAATACTGAAAAGTAATTGCGGTAAAGTAAAAGTTGAAAAGTAAATTGCAATAAAATAAAATAAAATGCTAAGGTAAAAGGATCAACTTTTACTACTACTAATTTAGATATCTCCCTTAATATAATATATTAACGTGTGATTATTTTACCAACCAGCCATATAGGCGGTAACATGATTAAGTCAAATTAAGTCCAACCAGCCATAAAGGCGGAACCGAAATAAACCTGCCATAAAGGCGGTAAGAAAATTTAATTACCAACCGACCAATCTGGCGGTATCCTTGATTAGTCATGTTTAAACCAGATTAAAATGAATTATCAACCGACCAATCTGACGGTATCCTTTTTAAGCCAAATTTTAAATAGTGAATATATTATATTTAATGGAGATTAATCTAAATAGCAATAGTAAAAGAATTACCTTTCACCTTAGTATGGGGAAGTTACCTCCTCATGGTGAATAGTAAAAACTGTAAAAAGTAAAGAAAGTAAATTATTATTATTACAGAACGTAATTAAAATTAATTACAAAACTAAATTTTAAAGAAACTAAGAAGAGAACTCCATATTTACATCAGAGAATTTAGAGAGAATGGTACATCTAAAACTGAAACATCGAGCTGAATTTATAGGCCTCGGTAGGCCATGGGCGTCGCGACGCGCGTTGATCACTGACACGCGTTGCTTTGGCTTTGCGAGATCGTGACACGTGTCACGCTTATGTCAGCAGTTGAATTATTGATGTCGGCAACATGTGATGGCGACAAGTGTCCAGACGCTCGTTAGCGTGATTCGCTGAGATGTTGACGCGTGGCAGGTGCATTTTAGCGTAGATGATGATTGTCGGTATCTTAGGATGATGACACGTGTCACGGTGCATGTTAGCGGATCGGCTGTGATGGTGACACGTGGCACGACGCACGTTAGCAAAGTCAACTTTTCAGATTCTGACTTGTGGACCCGGTGCACGTTAGCAGCACTCGGCGCACGTTAGGCGTCGCGACGCGCCCAAATTACCAAAATGCCTTTTTTGCCAATTTTCACTATTTTGCTCCAAATCACCTCCAGAATGTCCTGAAACTTTATTTATCTACAAAATAACACAAAACACATCAAAATATTCACAAAACTCAAGAAACTATACAAAATATTAAGTTAAATGAGTGGGAAATAGTGATAGATTTACCACTCATCACACCCCCAAACCTAACATTTTGCTAGTCCTCGAGCAAAACACAAAATAAAATAACATAATAAAATTTAACTAAGCCACTTTCGTAGGGATCACGGTTGCATTTAGCGTATGCAACAAGCCTTTAAACCCATAGGTGTCCCTAGTGGACGAGTTGTAGTCTCGTGAGGGTTTACAGCAATGATACCCACAAACATTTTACAAAAGTAAAAAGGTAGTGAAACTAATGCACACAAAAGCAAAAAGACAAGCGAAAAGAGAATAAAGAAGTTAGTGACTAATCAGGTGAAATTTCTACTCCAAGTTACTAGTTGTTTTCTTTCTTTCTAAATTACTGAATAAGTAAATTCTCCGATTATATTTACCATTTTCCATATACACAGCCAACAAAATATTAAACAACTCATTTTTGCCCACAACTGTCATAAGTGCAGTTGATAAGAGAGTAATATTTTTGTCCTAAAGTTTTATCAGAATTCACACCTTTTTGTAGCAATGGAATAATTTTTTTGATTTTTTCTTTGATTTTTGATTTTTTTATTTATATACAATATCTTTCATCTATGTAGCGAGTGTTGGGTCGGTGGCTCCCAAACCAGTTGGCTTTAGGGCACCAGGTGTTAAGACACCCCTACGGACTTAATTACTCAGACTTCAGATATATATATTTTTGCAGCATCTTTGATCCATATAGCGAGCTTTGGGCCACTGACTCCCAAACCAGTTGGCTTTAGGGCACTAGGTGTTAAAACACCCTTACAGACTTAATAACTCGGATCTCAGATGTTTTTTTTTATTCCATTGCTTTTTGAGATGCTACCTCCAATTCAACTAGAGCACTGAATATTACAAACTTTTCAATTACAGTTCATGTCTGTATGTTACTATGCATGTTGATAATACCTGTCAACTGAGCATATGAAGATCCATTTTAGTCAGTTTTATGGAGAATTCACAAATTAATAATTCAAAAGGAAATAAACAAAAATTAACTTGTTTCGAAAATAGGTTTGAAATACGTATCAGGAGTGGAGACTCCTTACTCACCTATCTCTTACCAATTTCACATTTTTAGTCAAAATAAAAACACAAAAAAAAACACAAAATATTTTTGTAATTTTTGAAAATTTTTCAAATTTTTTTATATTTTTCGAAAAATATGGACTAAAAATAAAAATAACACACAAACTAAAAATAAGGTACTGATCAACTAATTTTCTCCCCCAAACCTAAATGAGACATTGTCCCCAATGTCTTAAACAGTAGAAGAAGAGTTTAGAAGATAATACCTGGTTAGCTGAAATTCTACAGGAAATTAAAGGTTAAGATCCAGATTAATCCGACGCCTCTTACCACGATCGTCCTCACACCAATTTATCTTTGAAAGGATAGGGTCAACTTGTGGTGCATAGGCTAAGAGTTGGTCTAATAGATCCGGAGCAGTTCTGGCAGTATAGAGGAGTTTTTTCATAGGTTTTGACACGAACCTATTTCTTCGGGCATCATCAAGAAACACACGAAGAAAATCATAAAATCCATCAACGTTAAACAACCCAATTGGTTTCTGGTGTATGTTCAAGTTCGCCCAAGATAACACTATAAAAATTTCCTCCAATGTGCCCAAGCCACCTGGCAAAGCAATAAAAGCATCAGAACAGTTAATCATGTCTACTAATCGTTCAAACATACCTGGCACGATCATTTCATCTCCGTTTGATGATCCAATAAGATTTGCCTCTGCCAAGGGTTTTGAGATGATTCCCAAAACGTGACTGCCTCCTTCCTGTACGGCCTTTGAAACGATCTCCATAAGTCTAAGATTGCATCCGCCATATACTAAGTGCATATTCCTTGCAGCTAAGACTCGACCCAATTCATGTACTGCTTCTACGTATTGTGGCTTAGTACCAACACTAGTACCGCAAAACACACAGATGTTTTCAACTCGTCTTCTTGAAGTGGCTTCCATGTTTTACTATGGATGTCTTCAAAAGTGCAATGATGAGTTGAATTTATAACACCTGAAAAGGGTGAGTAAAATAATAGCACTAGTACCTGGCAAATGACAATTATTAGTTAAACAGTAAAATAAATCGTGATAGTCAAAAAGGTATGGATCCCGTCAGATAAAGTAAAAGAAAACAACAAAACCAATCACAATTATCAGGAAAAGACAAAGAGATATAATATGTACAAGAAAAGTAGCGGCTTGATTGACGTCTATGCGTCAGGGACAAGCTTCCCATCCAATTTTCTTATAAATTGGAAAACAGGGTCTTTTTGAGTCAGATTCCCAAGACTTAACTGTTGTCTTTCTTGTTGGAATTGTGTATGTAATCTGCGAATTTCGTGATACACAAATCCACAGGGATGCGTCTCAAGAGTTTTAGATATTTCATCCAAAGACTCCTTACTCAAGCCATCCCTAATGAAATGAATCTTATCTTCGCGGTAATCAGACACCATTCCTAAATAACGACAACGAGTATCACAAAACATACGACCACATTTATAACAAACACACATTCTTTTGGCTCTTCTCTTTTTATCATATGTGCTCATTCCTAAACCAGGCAGATGTGAAATAAAAGAGTCAGAAGACTCATCTGCCAATCGGACCTGTGCTTCAATAATCCAACGAATGTCAGTAGGAATACCTTTGATCATCAGTAACCTCATCCGTTCCAAGCGATCTTTGTAGACTTTTATCAGAGATTTTTGAGGGAGAGAAGGAAATTGCTTGCGAAGATTTGCGAGAGCTTCTTCCATCGTGAAATGACTTAATCTGCAAAAACTAAACACACCAAATTAAATCACACCAAATCACAATATATACACAAATTGCATGGGTTGCCTCCCTGCGAGCGCTAAGTTTAAAGTCGTCAGCTAGACTTGACTTCTCGATCGTTAGGCTGGATCTGAAAGTGTGACACTTTCTTTTTTTCGCTCAAACGATTCTCCCCAGTAGTGCTTAACACGCTTGTTTTTAACCTTGAAAGTTTTGTTAGAGTCAGGATCATGTATCTCAACGGCTCTATCTGGTAAAACTTTGGTGATAACAAATGGACCTGACCACCGTGATTTTGGATTCCATGGGAAGAATTTCACCCTTGATTTGTTTAACAGTACCTTCTGCCATGGTTCCAGTTGTATGCGCACTAACTTCTCATCATGTCTTTTATTTGCCTTTTCTTTGTACAATTTGGCATCCTCAAAAGGCTGATTGTGAAATTCCTCTAATTCGTTGAACTGGTGGAACTTTTTCTCTTTTGTTGCTTGTAGTACAGGAATTGGCTTTTTTAGTGCAAAAGATGCTTTATCTTCAGGCTCCACAGGCAATTGACATGTTTTAAGTTTGTCAGTAGAACTTTGCATTGCATTGGAGTTCTGAATGGTACTGTGTATCACATCAAGTCTGAAACATTCCTCCTTCTTTTCATCATCTGGGAAATTCATGGCCTTGAAAACATTGAATGTTACTTTTTGGTCATGTACCCTCATGGTTAATTCTCTTTTTTGTACATCAATAATGGTTCGACCTGTAGCCAAGTATGGTCTCCCGAGGATGATTGGCACGTCTACGTCTTCCTCCATATCAAGGACAATAAAATCTGCTGGGAAAATGAATTTGTCAACCTTGACCAGCACATCCTCAACTACGCCTCTTGGAAATACGAGCGTTCTATCATAAAGTTGTAGAGAGACTGAGGTGGGCATTGTTTCTCCAATCTGTAGTTTCCTAAAAATAGAAAAAGGCATCAAGTTAACACTTGCACCTAAATCACATAAAGCCTTACCAAAGTTATGTTCTCCTATGATGCAAAGAATGGTGAAACTGCCAGGATCTTTCAACTTCGGGGGAAGTTTCCTCTGAATGATGGCGCTGCATTCTTCTGTCAATGCTACTGTCTCGTAATCTCCCAATCTCCGTTTTCGTGAAAGAATGTATTTCATGAATTTTACATAGCTGGGCATTTGTGCCAAGGCTTCTGCAAATGGAATGTTGATGTGCAGCTTTTTGAACACCTCCAGGAAATGAGCAAACTGCTTGTCCAGTTTGTTTTCCTGAAGACGCTGAGGAAAAGGTGGAGGTGGAGTGATTCTTTCTGGTTCTTTTTCCTTTGCTTCTTTTTCCTCCGTCAGTTGCCCTGTTTCTTTTGGAACTTCCTCAGTAGTTGTTTTGGCTCCAACATCTTTGTTGATTTCAATACCGCTTTTTAACATGATGGCATGACACTGCTCTTTTCCCTTGTTCCTTGGATTTGGTTCTGTGTTGCTAGGAAGGGTACATGGCGGTCTGTAACTCTGAGCATTAGCCAGTTGTCCAATTTGATTCTCCAGTGTTTTGATGGAAGCTGATTGGCTTTGAAATATAGCATCATATGCTGCTTGTTGCTTTTTGAACATCTCTGCAATCCATTCTTTCATTTCTGGTTCTTTTTCAAACACCTGGTTTTGCTGTTGGAATCCTCGTGGTGGATAGTTCTTTTGCCCTGAATTGTTGCTCCATGAGAAATTGGGATGATTCCTCCACCCTGGGTTGTAGGTGTTGGAATATGGATTGTTCCCCTGTCTGTTAAAATTGTTGACAAAATTCACCGTTTCTTCAAGTTAGTTTAGTTCTGGTGCTCCTCCATATGGTGAACTTGTGGATCCAGTGGTAAGAGTCTCCATGAATTTGCATATCTGATCCAGCTTGGCGTTGACTGCTGTATTGGCTCCACTTTCGTAAATTCCTGTAATTCTTTGGATCATGCTCCAATATGTTGGCCACAAGGAATTATTGTTGGTCATTTCTTCGATTAGGTCCCAGGCTTGATCTTCTCCTTTTGCCATTAAAGCTCCTCCAGCAGCATCATCGATTGCGGTTCTCATTATTCCAGAAAGTCCATTATATAATGTTTGGACTTGAAGCCATTTTGGAATCTCATGGTGAGGACATTTCCAGAGCAAATCTTTGTACCTTTCCCAAGCTTTGTAGAGAGTTTCTGAGTCTTGTTGCACAAAGGATGTGATGTCATTCCTCAGCTTTCCAGTTCTGGCTAGTGGAAAGTACTTTGCAAGAAATTTGGTGGCTAAAGTGTTCCAAATTGTGATGGAACCTGCTGGTAGTGAATGTAGCCAAGCTTTAGCTTTGTCCTTTAATGAGTATGGAAAAACACGCAGTCGCATTACTTCTTCAGCTTCTCGGTTGTAATTGAAAGTGCCGCAAACTTCCAGGAAGTTGCTGATGTGGGCATTAGGATCTTCAGTTGCATTTCCCCCAAACTGAACTGACTGCTGAATCATCTGAATGCATGTCTTGATGTCACATGCATTTGCTGGTAAGGGAGGAAGTACAATACATGAAATGAGTCTGTCAACCACCAGAATGGTTCTGTCTCGAATGAGAATTGGTGGTGCAACCTCCAAAGGTTCAGGTTCCATGTTGACTAAAGCTTCTTGGCCTTCTCTCCTTTCCCTTCTCAACTGTCTGATGGTTCTTTCAATTTCTGGGTCAAGCGGTCGAAGTTCAAAGCTTCTGGTTTGTCTCATGAAGTTTCTGAGAACCTGAAACACAAGAAAACAAAAACAATAAGTAAAAAGAAATTAGATACAAGTAAAGGTATTTAACCTCTAAACTAATAGTGAAAGATAAATAAGTCACCGGCAACGGCGCCAAAAACTTGACCAGTGCTTACACACGCATATAACTCAAGCGCACGTATCGTTCAAGTAGTATAAAAAGTATCGATCCCACGAGGACTTAATACCTAAGCTATTAATTTTATGAGGTCAAATGATCACTAGTATCTAACAGGTTGTTTGATTGATTTGAAATGGTGACGATTCTAAATTTAAAAACAAGTAAATAAAATTGTTTGAAAGTAGGTTTTAAGAAAATTCAATATTAAAATCTATTTAGGGTTGTGATTTCTTCCAATATCATTTTAAAGATGAAGTGGTTATTTTATGTTTGTGTAATAAATCGATTTACTAACCTGGAACACTAAATTATGCGAAAGCCTCTGTCGATGGTCAGACGCAAATACCCAGTTTAACCCAATTGAACCATATGTCTATGTCAACCAAATTATCTGGATTCATTAAGTCTAAGTTCCAATTATGGCTACCCCCGCCCGACAGGTATATGTCTATTCTATAAGAAAATCTATTAAAGGGTTATCTATCCTCAAGGAAAATCGTGGGCTATTAAGTCTAAGGTTGAAACCTAAAATCCCTATGTCTAGTTCATTTTAGATTTACCAGATCAATCTTATTAGTGGCCAATTAACAAGACGCATTAGGCTTAAGACTTAATAAGTAAACATTTAAATTACCCAAACTATAAAATAACCCCTTATAAACCGGTGATATTAAAAGTCATCACAACCCCAGATAACTAAATTAGTTACGACACATAACTAGGGCTTTAAAAGACATAAAGTAAAAAATACTGAAAAGTAATTGCGGTAAAGTAAAAGTTGAAAAGTAAATTGCAATAAAATAAAATAAAATTCTAAGGTAAAATGATCAACTTTTACTACTACTAATTTAGATATCTCCCTTAATATAATATATTAACTTGTGATTATTTTACCAACCAGCCATATAGGCGGTAACCTGATTAAGTCAAATTAAGTCCAACCAGCCATAAAGGCGGAACCGAAATAAACCTGCCATAAATGCGGTAAGAAAATTTAATTACCAACCGACCAATCTGGCGGTATCCTTGATTAGTCAGGTTTAAACCAGATTAAAATGAATTACCAATCGACCAATCTGGCGGTATCCTTTTTAAGTCAAATTTTAAATAGTGAATATATTATATTTAAGGGAGATTAATCTAAATAGCAATAGTAAAAGAATTACCTTTCACCCTAGTAGGGGGAAGTTACCTCCTCATGGTGAATAGTAAAAACTGTAAAAAGTAAAGAAAGTAAATTACTATTATTACAGAACGTAATTAAAATTAATTACAAAACTAAATTTTAAAGAAACTAATAAGAGAACTCCATATTTACATCAGAGAATTTAGAGAGAATGGTACATCTAAAACTGAAACATCGAGCTGAATTTATAGGCCTCGGTAGGCCATGGGCGTCGCGACGCGCGTTGATCACTGACACACGTTGCTTTGGCTTTGCGAGATCGTGACACGTGTCACGCTTATGTCAGCAGTTGAATTATTGATGTCGGCAACATGTGATGGCGACAAGTGTCCAGACGCTCGTTAGCGTGATTCGCTGAGATGTTGACACGTGGCAGGTGCATTTTAGCGTAGATGATGATTGTCGGCATCTAAGGATGATGACACGTGTCACGGTGCATGTTAGCGGATCGGCTATGATGGTGACACGTGGCACGACGCACGTTACCAAAGTCAACTTTTCAGATTCTGAATTGTGGACCCGGCGCACGTTAGCAGCACTCGGCGCACGTTAGGCGTCGCGATGCACCCAAATTACCAAAATGCCATTTTTGCTAATTTTCACTATTTTGCTCCAAATCACCTCCAGAATGTCCTGAAACTTTATTTATCTACAAAATAACACAAAACACATCAAAATATTCACAACACTCAAGAAACTATACAAAATATAAGTTAAATGAGTGAGAAATAGTGATAGATTTACCACTCATCAAGTGTACATACCGATTTTCATACCGGCGAGCCTATGGATTTTCATACCTACTAGAACTGGCATAACACATACCGACCTTCATACTGGTATTTATACCAGCGTAACGTTCATATTTTTGAACGTTAATATAGCCGTTGGGTATCATACCGGCATACCGGTGACTGTAGACTGGCCGGTCTCTGACAGAATTGTTGGGGCAGTCTTTCATTTTTACTATATAAATGCCCCAAATTCATTTTTTCACGTAGAGAACACCTTCAAATATTTTTCTTAAAAGTAAAAACAGTGAGATACTTAAATCTTCTTGATTAGTTCATTCACCATTTCAAAAGCTCTTACATAAATCTTTATTTACATCTTAGTGAGCTTAAATATATTTGAGCAACCCACTCACTCTTCAATCTTTGTATTTTCCTAGTGAGTTCTCAAATAATGTTGTAAACACAAAAACTTATTTTCTGAAACACTTGTGTAGAAATCCCTTATGTGAATGGTGAGTACTCCTAAGGGTGGAGTTTGTGTAAAAGGTTTAATAGAAGTCTTGGTGAAAAATCTATTGGTTGTAAGTTTGTTGAAACTAGTGGAACCTTCAAGCGTGCTTGAAGAGAGAGTGGACGTAGGCAAGTGATTTGGCCGAACCACTGTAAACTCGATGTTGTATCTCTCTTCCCTTATCTTTTAAATTGTGTAATTTTACTTCAAATCAATAATGTTATTTATTATTGTTGGTAAAGCTTGAAAGTGTAAAATTGACAAAATTTATAATTCCGTATTAATTTTTTAATTACCCAATTAACTCCCTCGTTTGGGTATAGTTGTTACTTGTTATTGCTTATGGGTAATTTCAAATTCTAACTCAATGCCAATTCTTCATCAACAAGTATTTTCTTATTTCTTGTTTTAATATAAGGGAATAAGAAAAGAATAATGAATATATATTAAAAGAATTAAGAAGAAGAAAGATGAAAATATATTTTTTAAAAAGAAGAAGAATGCATGTATTTTGCCAGATTACATTTTGCAGGATGTTTGAAAAAAGATAAAACAATTACCAGGGTAAAATAGGGATTCATTAGGATATATTGAGGGAAAAAAATTAATTTTAAAATTTTAAACGGGGCTCATTAAGAAATGGATTGAGCGGGTCAAATATTACTACTCATATTATATTGAGCCATAATAAGCCCAAATTAGATGTATTTTTTTTAACTGTATTAAATAGTATGACCCGAAAAAAAAAAAATTTCAATTGACCTGATAATCAAATCCTAAGTTTTTTTATCACCAAATCACATCCATTTGGACTTCAGTGGCAACACAACACTCAAAAGAAAATGAAATTTTTTATGTATTAATCCACATTTTTTTTTTTAAATTCTGTGTGGGGATATTAAATACAAATTAATAGAATTTTGCATTTATAAAATGTACTCTCGATGTTGCAACTCTTTATAACTGCATGGATAACATATATAAAACTTTATACCACAACTTTTAGCTACTCAATATTCTATTCATGTATTCATAAATGCTAATTTAATTGGTTTAACTTGAAAACAAATGTCACAGATGTAAATTTTAGAAGATACGTTCAATTTAGTTTTAGAAAAAACTTCTAAAACTATTTCAATATTAAATTTTAGATATGTAATAATTTGAAATTGAAACTCTTTATAATTAAAAAGATCTTTTATCTCCTGAGTAGCTACTCCGGTTCCCTTAAGAAATTTTCATGAAACAGGGAAAAAATTATTGACTTATCAAATGGTCAATCCTATAATTTGCATATGAAAATGTACCTGCAACTGCAAGTGTATGTTGTGAATTATCCCCTTGGGCGTGGCTTTGTGATGTAGGGTTCAAAATCTTACATTGAGGTTCTGAGTTCGAATACAGGGAGTGCATTTCTTGTAAGAACCTGTGACAGTAGGAGGGTTTTGCCTGCTCCGTTTAAGCCCGAAATATGTGGTTTGTCCGCGGGATTTCAATGATTCAAAAAAAAAAAGTATGTTGTTTCTTGTATGTGTGTACAATTTCTAAGCATCTATTGTTAAATGTTCTACATACTGTTTCTAAATACTCTTGTTATATGGAGACTTAAAGGAAACTTATTTCTATTACCCTTATACTCATGTAAATTATACTGATATAAATAAAACCATTAATTTTCTATTTCTTAATTCATGCACTAATTACCGACATTAGCACAATCCTAATGCCAGGTCATGCATAGAAATGGACACAAGAAAAGTTGTGCTTTGACCCCTTACCTACCAATATTGATTTAATAATATAATCTCAAGCATCAGCAGGAATGTGATTAAAATAATTAAAATAACAAACTAAGTTTGTATAGACTATCTTAATCTACATAGCCTTACCATTTTTTTCAACAGTGGGCTGATTCCAGATAAATAAATAAATAAATGGCTGCTCATACGTAGATCAATTCAATCATCAATTAATAAAAAATCAAATGCTAACAACCCAAAATTAAAAGGAAAAAAAAAAAAAGAAGAAATACAAATAAACTATTGCTCAACAGCACTCATATGAAAAGATTATTCAGCAATTTTTTTTTGTCTTTTTCAATTATATGCATTTTTAGTATATTTATCATTTTTGATACAGCTAATGTGTCTCTGTCAATGGTCTAATAAATCATTATTAAAGTATAATAATGATAGGTGGTTAACAAATTGATAAAAGATATGCAAACTATTTAAAAGAATAGACATACCAACAGAAGATCTTTTGCATGATAGATATTGTCTTCACTTGTTTATAATACCAAAATTTGGACTAATTTTTGACAAAAATCAGAAATGGGAAAGGAGCAAAACAGGCTATTGCTTACTGCAACTTCAGTAGCTGTCCTACTTCTTCTTGCTTCACTTTGTGCTGCATTTTTTGCCTCAGGTGTCACACCATATGAGTCTTGTAAGAATCATTTTCATTGAAAAAAAAAATAGTTATTTTAAACTTATTGTTCATTAAGTTGGCTAACTAATGTCATTAAATTATGAAAGGGAAGTACCAGTTGTTAAATTGCAGAGGCAATTCTAGCAGCAAAAAGGATGACAAAGCCATTGACATAAGTGATTCTTTGGAGTTTCTGTTGCGGAGACTTGTGAGAGGTTCTTTGTTTCTTCATCTCTAGCATTCTTATAGCAAGTAAATCTATTGATCTTTGTTTCCTAATTCATGTAAAATGTGTTTCAATGAGCATATGCAGGTGAAAACAGGATCCAGCTTGAAACAACAGGCTTTACTTGCGAAGCTGATCTTGACTCTGAAGTTTGTGTAGCAAACAGACCAGTTAAGATTGCCAAGAATGGATTAACAGTTTACATTCAATCCTCTCACTCCCAAGTTAATCGAATGATTAAACCATATCCATCGAAACTAGCAATTGAAAATGTTACACCAGTGCAAATCGTTAATGGAGATGCAGATCACTTACCTGCTTGTCATGTCACTCATGATGTTCCGGCTGTGGCTTTTTCTTCTGGTGGTTTTGCAGGAAACCAGTTTCATGAATTCAATGAACTTATCATCCCTTTATTCATCACCAGCCGCCATTTCCACTCCCAAGTCAAGTTTGTGATCATAGATTACAAGTCTTGGTGGGTGAGTAAATATAGCAAAATTTTATCCCGTTTGTCTCGCTATGAGGTTATAAATCCCGCAGCAGATGATAATGTTCACTGCTTTCCTGGAGCTGTTATGGGGCTCAAGTACCATGGCTTCTTAGCTCTCAACAGCACTGATATTCCAGGAGGGTACTCGATGCTGGACTTCAAGCAGTTCCTCAGAGATGCATATAATCTGAAAATCAAGAATGTTTCTGATATAAAGAGAGAAAAACCAGTTCTAATTTTCATATCCCGTGGAAAATCAAGAAAGTTTCTAAATGAAGATGAAATGGTGGTTATGATGGAGGAATTAGGATTTGAAGTTGTTGTGACAAGGCCTAATAGGATGTCAAATTTGAACAAGTTCGCTGAGGTGGTGAACTCATGTAGTGTAATGGTTGGAGCACATGGTGCTGGCCTAGCAACTGAGCTGTTCTTGCCCGCTGGAGCTGTGATGGTGCAGGTTGTGCCACTGGGGTTGGATTGGGGTTCGACTTACTATTTTGGTGTACCGGCAAGAGAAATGGGTGTTCAATACTTGGAGTACAAGGTTGAAGCAGAGGAGAGCTCTCTCATTGAGACTTATAGTAAGGAAGACCCTGTCATTACAGATCCAGCATCATTATTCGCAAAGGGCTACTTTGCTGCAAGGGCTGTGTATATTGATGCTCAGAATTTGAATATCAATCTAACGAGGTTCAGGGACACAATTGTTCAAGCAGTGGTACATATTGGAATGCCAAGTCCTGGGAACTGAGTAATTGCAGGTTCCAAATGATATTTTGTAATTTGATGAGCAGTCAAGATATATATATAGTGAAAAATGTTCCACAGAATCACCTACAGCATGCATATCTTCAGTTCCAAGGCAATAAACCAACTACTATAGACATTGAAACTAATATGCTAATTAAGTTACTGGTTCTTACCATATCTTCTATCAATGACAAGTTTTCAATTAAATGCAATCCAACACAATGCGCCGCGCAATAATATCAACACAGGATTATCCAGCACACAACCATAAACAAGGAACACAACTACTTACATCATACATAGCAGATGATTTGGAGACAACTTGTAGGAGCAGGACCCTCATCTTCCTCAGTCATTCAAGTTCAAGGAAAAAGAAATGAATAAAATTGTTATTATGAAGGAAGATGAGCAATATAGACTCATGGCCATTGAAAGATACTCTAAAATGTCTCTATAGCCTATAGTGTTTTGGCAGAAAAAGCAAATGATGGCTGCTGATAACTTGTTAGAATAAAAAAGAGTTGAAAATCAAGTACTAACTACTGAAAAAAAATACATAAAAACTGATGCTCTAGAACAACTAACCCAGAATGATTCTGATAGGGATGTAACTCAATTGATTCTAATGAAGCTGTAAAATATTTCCCTTTTGCTGTCCTTGATGTCCTTTTTATTGCTCTTCAGGATTTGTTTGTTTTGCCCTCCTTCGGTAAACATTGGTTACAAGTGGCCTAACATCACTCCCCCTCATGAGTGCCACATTGTCCTCAAGGTGAAATTCTGGAAAATGCTTTGTAATCAGCTCATATGGATCAGGTACTCTCATAAGAAGGTAATCCAACCCATTTAATCAATACCTCAGTATAGCCAGTGGGTGTCTCACGGGTTTGAAGAACAGTTTCGGGATGCACTTGTAATTCATACTCAGCCATCAGAAAGGGGGCAGTGTTTGGGATTGGGTGTTTTGGACTAATGCTTTCTTGAGTTGGGACACGTGGAAGGTAGGATGGATTTTGGCTTCCGGGGGCAGGTTAAGTTTGTAGGCTACCGGACCAATTCGTTGGGCTATAGAGAAAAGACCATAGTATCGAAGGCTGAGCTTTTCGTTAGGGCTTCTCGCTAAAGTCTTGAGTCGATAGGGCTGAATTTTGAGATATACCCAATCTCCCACAGTAAATTACACATCTCTCCTGCTTTTGTCAGCCCATTGTTTCATTCTAGTTTGCGCATCAACAAATTGGATTTCAACTTTTGTATGATGTTCTTCCTCTCTGCTAGCTGGACATTCTCTGCATCAATTATGGATCCCTCATCAGCGAACTTCAATAATGGAGGAGGATCATGCCCATATAAGGCCTTGAATGGGGTCATACCAACGGATATTTGATAAGAGGTATTGAACCGGAATTCAGCCTATGCGACCCATTAGACCATGTTTTCAACTTGTTTCCCACAAAACACTGCAAGTATTTTTCCAAACCCTTGTTCACCACCTCGGATTGCCCATCCGTTTGAGGGTGGTAGGCTGTGCTGCGTCTAAGCTGAGTGTCTGCAAACAAAAAATTTATCCCCAAAAGGAGCTCATGAAAATTTTATCCTTATCCGTAATAATGGAGTTGGGGAACCCATGTAATTTCACTACTTCCATCACAAACAGATCGGTCACCGTCTTTGCATCAAAAGGGTGTTTAAGAATGAAAAAATGGCCATTTTTGGTTAGCCTATCAACTACTACCAGTATAGTGTCCCCTATGAGAGTTTTGGCAACCCCTTTATAAAATCCATGGTAATTTCCTCCCAAGGTTTGTGTGAGATGGGAATTGGTTATAACAGCGCCCAAGACTTAAAATTAGGTATTTATTTTTCTGGCATGTATCGTGCGCAGCCATATATTTCTGAATATCGCCATTCATTCCCTGCCAATACTCCAAGGCTGAAATTCTTTTGTAGGTGCGAAAATAACCCGAGTGACCCCCTAAAGGTGTATCATGAAATTCCTTTAGTAGATGAGGAGTTCTCTTGGAAGTTTTGGGTAATACTAATTTCTCTTGGTACATTAGGTGGCCATGCTTTAAGGTATAGTTTACATGACTCCCTGGATTAGTTACTAGGTCCAACATTATCTTGTGCAACTTAGTATATAAGGATACCTCTAAATGCACTGCCTTCAAAGCATGATATTTCCCTACTGCCAAGGCAAAAAATTATGCCTCTTCTAGCTGCTCTTTACTCCCCCTTCTGGACAAAGCATCCATAGCTTTATTGTCCCGCCCTGGTTGATAAATTATAAAGAATTGAAATCCCGCCAACTTTGCTAGCCATTTCTGCTGACTCTCACTCACCACCCTCTGATTCATCAAGTGTTTAAGGATGCTCTAATCTGTTTTGATAATAAAAGGCTGACTTAAAAGGTATTGTCGCCACTTTTATACTGCTAGTACCGCCACCATTAGTTCCCTCTCATAAACAGATTTATTTTGGGCTCTAAGGGATAAAGCTTGGCTGAAAAAAGCTAAGGTCTCCCGTGTTGCAATAAAACAGCCCCCACTCTCACTCCTGAAGCATCAGTTTCAACTTCAAAGGGTCTAGTGAAATCGGGTACCGTTAGTAATGGAACAACCGTTAGGGATTTCTTAAGGGACTCAAACGCTAACTGGGTTTTTTCATTCCACCCAAATTCCCCATTTTTCAGTTACGAAATTATGTGTCCCGAGTGTTGGACAATTATGACCCATATCATCACTATTTGTAAAAGACATTGTGTTTTTGTACAAATTAACTATGTGACAAAGGAAATTGCTATTTTATATTTTTGTAATTAGATTACTTGGATATATAAATGATAAAAGTCCATATGGTTAAATCGGATTAATAAGATATGAGACAGTATTAATCCACGAAAGGTTTAATCATTAAATATCTCTAGTCGTAGTATTATCGAGACTAAACATCGATAATGCGGAATAGACTAGTATTACACTTGTGCGCGTTATGGAGGCTTAACGACATAGTTCTCATATATTTAAGTATTGAATACTTATGCAAGTGTGATAAGAGGTTCTGTTAGCCGTTGGACCGGGAACAGCTTCGCTCTGGATAGACCCCTCGGAATCCCATTGGTAGTATGACTATGTGTCTATGGGAATCTGGATTATGGTAGGTGTATGTGATCTTTAACCTGAGACTTGCATCGCTAATACTTGCGATAATCAGTATACTTTGGTTTTGGTCATCCGGAGCTTTAACAGGTTCTATGTACGCCTCTGCTGGGTTTATTGAGAATCGTAGTGTATTGGGTGTGATGTCAAGATGATAGTATCTCATATGGAGATGATGATCACGCAAGATACGGTACTAGTACTCCTAAATGCTGCAGCTATCGGGATAGTATGACTAGGTCATGATTATCCGATTACAGAGACTAGTTACGCGTGATCCGATATATGCTTCATACGGGGCAGACACAGCTCCATCCCTAGGCCTAGCATGTGACATCCGATATTGGATTGTATTACGCAATACTTTGTATACTACGCCTGATACATATTATATATTCCTCGTTGAATATTTCTGGAGAATTGGGTAGGCACAGTGCTTTGCTAGAAGCCAACCATTTAAAAAATTGGTGAGAACGTGGTACGGGGTACGCACGTGTTCAGATAGTCCAATGACCGTATTTACTGCCAACATATCCAGGAATCTCTTGGGTCGTTTCCCAAAGATTCACCAATGATATTTGACTCGAATAGAATTAATCTGGGATTAAATTCGTCTAGAAGAGAGAACATGATTAATTTGGAATTAATCGGTAAAATAAATTTAATAGTTAAATTGGATTTTTCTATTTAATTTATTTATTTGGGATAAAATAATATATCAGATATATTAATTGAAATTGAATTTTAATATGGAATTAAAATTGGATTTTAATTCAAGCGAACGAATTAATTTGGAATTAATTCGTAAGTGACTATCGTAATAATTTTGCTAGGCATTATTATTTAATTAAATTGGATTTAATTACGTCGCGATGGAAAATTCATTTAATCGGATTAAACGAATCTGGGCCCAAAGTGTGTTGTGTAAGCCAACTGAATTGGAATTTAAAGTGGTGGGACCAAATTTACTATATTAATTGTTTGACATTTGATGGAGGTAGTTGGGCTTTAATTAAATGAAACCATTTTTTTTTCACCAACCTTATTTTTTTTTTGGAAAAAATTACTACAACTTGGTTTTGGAAACCAAAAATACAAGACAACACACAATTCTCTCTTTCTCTTCTCCTTGCAAAAGCCGAACATGCTTCTCTTTGGAAGAGAAATTTTTGCTTTCAAAATTTGATCAAAGCTAGCACTTTGGGAGTCTTTGAAGGTGATAGGGAAACTCACCCAAGAGTTTGGAACTCATTTTCAAAGCTTGGAGCTTCTACATCCATTGGTGATTTTTGAAATTTCTCATACGTTCATTGTAAGTATTTCCGCAACTTACTTGTTAAATTCACACTTTAATCTTGTTTAGAGATACTTGGCATGTGTAGGACACACTAACACTGAGTATTCTAAAGAGGTTTGGGAAAAGTGACATTTCTTGCGGTTGGAAACTAACTGATGCTTCAACAGGGTTTGTAGGACCGCTTCTAAATGGAGTAAATACGTCTGTAAGTCTACACTATACACCAATATGTCATCAAAGAAAGCCAAAATAAACTTCTATAAAAAGGCCTAAAATCATTCATCAATGCTTAAAAGGTAGCAGGCGCATTGATGAGGCCGAAAGACATTACGAGAAATTCAGAATGACCCTCATGGGTACGGAAAGCTATTTTTTCGGTGTATTCAGGTCTGATTCTGATTTGGTGATAGCCCGACTTAAGGTCGAGTTTACAAAAAAAATTTACACCCCCAACTTATCTAATAACTCATCTATAACGGGTATTGGAAACTTATCTTGTATGGTTATTTTATTAAGAGCCCTATAATCTACACAGAAATGCCATCCCTTTTTTTTTTTTTTTTAACTAGAATGACTGGACTTGAAAAAAGGCCGAGTGTAGGCACTGCATTTTTTACGCATAAAACCTGATGAGGAGTCTTATTTGGAGACAACTACCTTTTGAGTCACGGAAGCCGCGGGAACGGATATCGGAAGGGGAAATTCAGAATACACAAGCTCACTGTCTTCGTTAGTGCTGCGTTCGCTACTTCGTTCGAACGGAAAACAGATTGCGGGCGTTCGTGTCGCGTTCGAGGGCGCGTTCGAACGGTGTCGGTAATTCTGGTTTTTGCTGCTAGCCTCACGCCCAGCCCATTAGCTCCCCAAAGCCCATAATACACATCCAAATTAAATAAATAAATATTAACTTAAATATTAAACATAAATAAAATATTTAAACCAATTAAATAAATAAAACATATACCAAACATAAAATAAATAATTACCAACTTAAACTAAAATCATGCCTAAATTAAACAAATCACATACTAAATCAAAATATAATCATGCCTAATTAAAATCAATCAACCAATTATATTCCCAATCTAATAAGATACTTACCAATATAAAATATTGGTATACCTAAACCAACACAAATTAAATATTCAACCTTCCCTATCTAGCCAAGATTTGTCCCCCCTCAATCTTTGACTTCCCTTAACCAAACCAAACAAATCAAATCCCTTTCCTTTCAAGCCCAACCCTTTGCCTAAAAAGAACCCTTCACCAACTTCTCAACCCTAGTCCATAGCTAGCTCATACACACAAAACACACACAACTCACACCAAATCACAAGAGAAAAGAAAACACTTCACACATACACAAAAGAGAACAAAAGAGCCACAACCATCTCCTTCATAGCCGAATCCACCACAAATAACCACCTTCACATCACCGAAACTACAAACGCTAAAACAACCCTTAGCCGAATCCTAAGACACGCCTAAACAACCTCCTAAATCACACAAACACAGCAGCCCAAATCCTAAAAAAAAACAGTAACATAAAAAACTGCATAAATAATCTTAAGAATAATCACATTTAATAATCACTAAGAACCCACATAAACTTGGAATATTTCATTGAAAAACGTTAAAACAGGTGGATCGTGCAGTGAGCAGCAAGACCGAGGCCGAATAGGAGCAGAACGGAGTTCGAACCACAAGCAAAACAGCAAGGCAGTGAGCTAGGACGCTAAACCAGTGAACAGAAAAGTTGCGGAGCTTTACCCCCTTTTTCGATATTCGTGGAACGCGAGTCCGAGAGACAGCTAAAAGGTTAGACCTGAGGGTATCTTTCACACTTGTTTTCCTTTTCCGCATTATTTATTAAGTATTTCTTGTATGGTTGTAATGTTGAAATGTGTGGTTGTGATTTTTGAGTATATAAATATGCATGAATTATGAGATGTAATATGTTGTGGGTATTAGATGAATGAGAGATGTGTCAACTCTCGCGGTATATCGGATGGAAACCCGGACATAAACTTCATAGCCAATTCCGAATGGACGGTAATATGATCTGTACTCGGGCCACAACTCCACGTACCGCTTGAGTAAACGGCACCATCTCTCTTTCGTTGTGTTGCTTTTTTGTTTAGTTAGTTTTTCTCTTGAATTCAATATGTTGTTTATTTTTGTATGATTCACCAAGCGCATGGGCTTAGTGAGTTAGTCCAAAGGTCCTCCATTTGTGAGACAAAGAGCCGAAAAGGCCACCTTCGTGACACTACTTCGCCGCGCCGGTTGATGTATGTTCGGTTGGACGCAAGATACGTTCAATCGAGCATACTTAGTTTGATATTATTATCTTTATTTTCGTATGTATAAGTCAATTGAGCGCATGGGCTTAGTAAGTGTGATGTGAGATCCCCTATGGGGAGGGGCTAAAAGCCCCTTTTCCACGATGCTTTGCAGCGCCGGTTGACGTTGTGTTCAGATTGGATGTGAGATGTGCTCAATCGGGCATACTTGGTTGATATGATTGGTTCTAGTCTTGTACGTGTGACGTGATGCGCATGGGCTTAGCATGTTGGTCTAAAGGTCCTCTCTTTGAGAGATCAAGAGCCCCAAAAGGTCACCTTTACGGCAGTGCTTCGCCGCGCCCCTTTATTTTCTGTTTTTATTGCATCCTATTTCATGCATCAGGTCCGTGTCCGTTCGAACGCGTTCACGAACGCAACTCGAACGCGCATACATTTTGCCTTATCATGCATCAGGTCTCATTTCCGTTCGAACGCATTAACAAACGCCATACAAACGTGAGCATTCTGTTTCAGTTCCGTTCGAACGCGTTTACGAACGCTACTCGAACGTGAGCATTCTGTTTCATTTCCGTTCGAACGCGTTTACGAACGCTACTCGAACGTGAGCATTCTGTTTCATTTCCGTTCGAACGCGTTTACGAACGCTACACGAACGGTGCACACACTGAACTGAGTCTGTCTTATTATATTCATGCATAATTGCCTATTGATTGATCTTTCTTATGCAAATGTGTCAATGTATTACAATTCGTATGCTTATGTCATGATAATATTTGAGTATTATTTCTTGCGGTATATCGGATGGAAACCCAGACGTAAATTCCGTAGCCGACTCCGAATGGACGGTAGTAGTGCGGCCTGTACTTGGGCTACAATTCCACGTACCGTTTGGAAGAGTGCCAATATGTGTGCTTGTATGGTCAATATGTGTGCTTTGTGTTTTCCTGAATGTAATATGTAAAGTTGTATGTTCGTCGCTATCTTGATATATGTTAAGCATGCAATTTTTAAATATGAGATATATGTAAAAAATGTACACATAAGTTTTATTTTGCATATGAAAATTTAGAAGCATGATACTCTTGGAAATAAGTGTTACTTAAGCTTAGTTAAATTATTACATGAATCCTTTCATTACAAGTGACATAAGTAAGGGACCATTCCGACCCAACGGTTGAGGTCTTCCCTTGCGAGGGGTGAGTGCGGCCTTAAATCTTTGTCCCGGTTCACATCGGGTGGCGACTCCATGTTATTCAGTACTTCCCAAACTAGGCCACGAGCCTAGGAACGGCGTCACCCAGGTCCTTGGTCCCACACCGAGGCTAGGTTTGATAATTCCCGTAGATAATATTTCACCAACCAAAGTCTCAATTTCATTTTTTCTGGTGAAATGAATACCTGTAGGGCCGTAGATTTGGTGGAGAGGAGCCTTCCTTCAGCCGAATTGCACGGTCATATCCTCTGGCTATGGATAAACCATGTGGTTGTTCAAACACCCCTTGAAACCAGTTCAACAACCCATGTACCTCATAAGGTACTATTCCATCTTTCTCATGCTCCTCAGATGTCTACATCCCACGAAACCCCACCACATAACCTTCGTCTCTTCGTCTCATATGTTTTACCATTTCTTTGAAGGATACCAAACTTTTAGTCAAAGATGGATCTCCTTGCAGCACCACCTGCTAACCCGCCACGCTAATTGTCATGGTTAGTTCTTTGAAATTGGGGGAGAACTCCCCCAATTTTTCCAACCAGCTTACCCCCAATACCACATTTGTGCTCCCAATATAAAATGGATAGAAATCCTCCTGAATTTTCAGCCCCGGAAATTCCAATTCTACTATCATGCACACGCCTTCTCCTTTTACACAGTATTCATTCCCCACTTCCACTCCGAAACTCCGTGACCTCTCTACCAGAATAGATAATTTTCGCACCAACTTTTGGGAAATAAAGTAATGGGAAGCCCCGCTGTCTATCAAGACCACCATTCATTGTCCCACAATCTCCCCATTCACCTTTAGGGTCTTGCCAGTAGTGGATATTCCCATTATCGAATTGATAGAGAGTGTTGTTAGGGTTGGTGCTCAGAGTGCTATTCTGGATCGTATTTATGTCCGATTCATAAATACGAACAATGCATTTTTTCCATAATATTACTTATTTAATGGTAGCACCTTTTGTCTTTTATACACATATTTGATCTAATTACGATTAGATATCTAATTATGATTAGATTGAAACTAAATTTGATTTAGTGATACATATATATTAGACAAAGACCCTAGGTTTTACAACGTAGTACGCAGTTACAACGTAGTTTGTAATTGACATTGGGAAGCGTCACTATAAGTTGTATATCCTTAAATAAAGTTCCTGGTCAATATTTACTAACACGGGTCGGTTAGTAAAATCCGCTGAGACCAGTACATGTCGTATATTGTGACTTGGTCCGATGGTTTATCCCAATGAACCATGAGTCTCGGGAGACTCGTATAGATATATAGGTGTATATTTGATAAACACTGAACGACTCACTGAAGATTTCCTAATAGATGGTACACCAACGTCAATAGGAATCTTCTCGAGTTGAGCGAGCATAGTGGTCCTTCGACTTGAGATACCACAGTGGATATATGAGTTATCCTCCAAACTTTGATGGCAGTCACGTCACCGATCTATTTAGATCAGACCTCCGCATGTTCGTTGGGTGTGGACTGATGCTCATGATATCCAGTGCGTATCAAGATAGGATCTGTCAGTCATGTGTATAGGGCATAGGTTGTTGGGGTTGGTGCTCAGAGCGCCAATTCCCGGTTGTATTTCTTTTGAATACTTCTGTAAAACATTATTATTATGAATAATATATGCAGTTTCTATAATATAATCTATCTTTTTATATGGTAAAGACGTAATGACCTTAGAATGATTAGTCATGGTACTGTTGCAAAAGCGTC